>CM038680.1:512770374-513227664 GCA_021605205.1 Aegilops longissima
AGGGAGGGGGTTGCCCCCCAAGCTAGGCGCCCCTTTGGGTTTCCCTCCCCTGCCCTAGCCCATGGGCCTAGGTGGGGAGTGCGCCCAGCCACCGGCTCCCTCTCCATTAGCCATGTGGCCCCGGGAAATGGCCCCCGGGACCTGGAACTCTCCCGTGGCCCTAAGTATACCCAAACTTTGGAGTCCTTTAACCCTTCCATATATAATCTTTACCTCCGGACCATTCAGGAACTCCTCGGCGTCCAGGATCTCATGGACTCGAACAACATTCGTAATCACATACTTGTCTTCCTAACCCCCCTCAAACTAGAGTGTAGGCCCTACGGGTGGAGACATCTGAGACATGACAGGGAGCGGTCAATAACCCAGCGGGTCTGATACCCATGTTGGCTCCCCATGCCCTGATGTTGTCATCGGATGAACCAGTCAGGGTCAAACCCGTATTCTATTCCCTTTTCGAGGTATGTTACTTGCCCTTCGATCGTCAACCCAATACCGTGATCTGTTCCGCAAGTCACTTTCCGTCCTTAATGCATTCCTATAAATTTACTGGCCATTAGATGATGCACTCGAGTGGCTGATACCTCCCACGATGACAAATCCTGTCTCGATTAACCTTCGAGATACATGACCTTTATAGTCACCCGATTCGTTGTGGCGTTATACCAGCACTCCACGGTATCGAGTTACGATCTCAGGCTAAGAATACCCTCTTGAAAAGCTCTAGAAGCGAACTACGACTTCGTGTGCTTAGATTGGGTCTTGATCACGTCATTCTCCTAATGTCCGTTATCAATGACATCGATGTCCATGTGAAACCATGACTATCTGTTGACCACAGCTAGTCAACTAGAGGCTTACTAGGGCGTATTGTAGTCTATGTATTCACGTGTATTACGATTTCCGGATAATACAGTTATAGCATGAATAAAGACAATTATCATGAACAAGGAAATATAATAATAATGCTTTTATTATTGCCTCTAGGCATATTTCCAACATCTCCACTTGCACTAGAGTCATAATCTAGTTACATTGTGATGAATCGAACACCCATAGAGTTTTGGTGTTGATCATGTTTTGCCATGGAAGAGGTTTAGTCAGCGGATCTGCGACATTCAGATCCGTATGCACTTTACAAATTTCTATGTCTCCATCTGAACATTTTCACGGATGGAGTTGAAGCGACAGCTTGATGTGACTGGTCTTCTTGTGAAACACTGGCTCCTTGCAAGTGCAATAGCTCCGTGTTGTCACGAGAAGAGTTTGATCGGCCCAGCGCATTTGGTATGACTCCTAGGTCGGTGATGAACTCCTTCACCCAAATTGCTTCATCGCTGCCTCCGAGGCTGCCATGTACTCCGCTTCACATGTAGATCCGCCACGGCGCTCCTTGCTGCACCAGCTTCTGCTCCACCATTCAACATATACCGTATCCGGTTTGTGACTTAGAGTCATCGAGATCTGTGTCGAGCTAAGCGTCGGCGTAACCCTTCTGACGAGCTCTTACGTCACCTCCATAAACGAAACATGTCCTTTGTCCTTTTCGGTACTCAGGATATTCTTGACCGTTGTCCGTGTTCCTTGCGGATTACTTTGGTACCTTCCTACCAAACTTACGGCAAGGTTTACATCAGTCAGTACACAGCATGGCATACATAATAGATCCTATGGCTGAGGCATAGGGGATGACACTCATCTCTTCTTTATCTTTTGCGTGGTGGGCATTGAGCTGAGCTCAATCTCACACCTGTCTGAGGCAAGAACCCTTCTTGGACTGATCCATTTTGAACTTCTTCAAAATCTTATCAAGGTATGTGCTTTGTGAAAGACCTATGAGCGTCTCGATCTATCTCTATAGATCTTGATGCCTAATATATAAAACCTTCTCCAAGGTCCTTCATTGAAAACACTTATTCAAGTAGGCCTTAATGCTGTCCAAGAATTCTATATCATTTCCCATCAAAAGTATGTCATCTACATATAAATGAGAAATGCTACAAAGCTCCCCTCACTTTCTTGTAATGTATTCTCTAGGCGTTCCCCAAAATGAACGGTAAATGGAAAACATCTGATGCACCTATCCAATAGAGGCTTCGGGGTTGGAACACCGCTGTTTAGTTTCGGTTGATTTGCGATACATTTTCTTAATTAAAATTTGCTTAAATATTCTCCTCCACGATCATCTAAAATTTTACTTTGGTCCTTGATTTTTTATTCTGTTCCTTGAATTTTCAAAGGTCTGGACTTGGTTTCCGTAGACTACCCATTCTACTCAAGTCACAGGTGAGAACAACGATTTCCGGCCCAAGCTCTTGGAGCATACTCGGTTGTTGTTTCCAACAAGGGTTGTCGCCCATTTTGGAGACTCTTGGTATCTTCCCAAGGCTTTCGTGTCAAATGATTCTTCAAGAGATCCAAAGCCTCGGCTGGACTTCTTCTAAACCCAAACCAATTGACCGGGGGTTTCCACAAGTATTGGGACTACGTTTCAACTTTACACTTTTGTATTCCCTTTGTTTTGTAAACTACCTTTCGATTCTTGAATAAACCTTGACCTCCGAAATACCAATTTCTCATATAAATAGAACAACCATTATTCTCTTTAAATTGCCTTCCCATTAGCGAGTCATCAAATTCTGCTCAAACTTGGCACCAAATAACTTTTAATTTATAATAATGTGGTAAAGAAGAGGGGTTCCATCCATGATTTGGAACCATTTGGCTCTCCGTCCTTCCCATTCCCTTATTCAAGCCTTATGGTTAAAATATACACCCATCAAAAGGGAGTTACTCTTTGGAGGAAATCTTACAGTTTCAAATTAACCTTTTGTTGCGGCCTTCTTTTAAGTTTTGGGGCTTCCGTTTACCCCCTTGCAATAAAGATGGTTCAGCTTGGTCCATTCTTTGACTTTTCCGGCAATTTTTGGGGGCAACCCTTGCCTTCCTTAAGCTTCTTCCTTGTTCTTAACTTGTGGCTTATTGCCATCAAATATGTTTTTCGATTTCAACCTGGTGACGACTAAGTACCCGAGAAGGTCTTTACCATCCCATATTGTATTACACAAAGTCGACTTTGGGGGGAATTCTGTCAATACCCCTCTCTTAAATTATTTGGGTTTTGTACCGGACATCGAAAGTGTCAGCCAACATTTTTTTTCAACATGAATTTCGGATTCATTCTTCACCATAGGAAAACGTTTCGCTCCTCGAACATCTCATATGTCCGGATGCTAAACGCTTTTGGGCCCTTCTAGTGAAAGCAACCCTGACAGGGAGTAATCATCACCCTTAATTCTTTCTTGGGTTCTGGGAACGGGGTCACCTAATTTTTCAGGACATATTTTTCTTCCTATGAGAATCCTCGGGGACCCGTCCGAAGTTCTCCTCATCTTTAATTGGTTTCCTAGGACCTTGAAGCATTTTGACTGGGTTGGCCATTTGATCTACAAACATTCATTCAAATTTTAGACAAGTTCTATAATTAAGTTCTCTAACAAATTATTTAATGAATCCCTGTTAGCATCCCTTAGTATCTAAGGAGACATCATAGGCGGCCATATCCTGAGGGATACACGTCGGAACACCGTTAATTTATTTCCTGCGTGTTCGACCTTTCTGTGTTGACCGTGCCTCTAGGCGTCAAGTTTTAACCCTAAGTGTTTTCTTTAAATCTGCTTCAGTTGATGTGACGTAAATCCATCACCATCATCCGTGGTGCTTAGAAGCGACAACTTTTAGCTCCGGTTGGGGAAACATTTTAAATTGTTGGAAGGGTCATCTTATTTCAGGTTCAAGTAAAAAGATTATAATCAAATAAAATCCATGCAATTTATGTAGTGACAGGCCAATACAAAAATATTGACTATCTTTCCATTCATCTTTCACGGCATGGAATATTCCATCTCAGTTCCATATTGCCTCCATGAATTTCCCATAGCACTTCTCTTTATGGTACACGTTTAGAATAAAGTAAATAATTCATGGCTTCCAAACCACAAAAAATAAAGAAACTCCTAGGTTGGGTTGTCAACTCATCGACTGAATCGTGCCTTTCAAAACTGTCTCATCTCCAATTGTCATTATTTTCAAATTGGCCAATCATCACAGCTTTGAAAAACAATTACGTTCAATTTTTTTTGCCTTTTTGGCGCAATTTTTGAAACGTTTTCTTACCTCGAATAACCCTGATCTTTAACTTCTTTTACCCTTCTAGGCCCTTTTCTAAATCCGCTCCAACTAAAGTGGAGAAAACCGAACCCCTTATCAACTGTGCTGTTAGTCTGGAAGGTCTCACTAAGCTCACGTGTAAGGTTGGTGGGGCGTTATCCCCTACCGCAGGAAAGATTAATGGGCAAGTGTTGACAAGATGCCCCAAACTAAATTTTTCACTTCAATAAGAACTACAAGATGTCATATCCCTTTGGGGCGTTGCAGAAAAAAAATTTTTCTCGGTTTCACCGATCCACTTGAGTTCTACTAAACACGAGCGGAGTTTATCACTCCATTGTAATCGTCGAGCTTGGGGTGGTATATAAGGCTTCCCCAGCTGATTGATCCCGTGACCAAGTCTAGCGGCACACCTCGGTTCAACCCGGGTCAGGCATGGCGTTTCCCCTTTGATCCAGCAAATAAAAGGTTAGAAAGCAATAATGGCATCTTCTTATCGAATTCTCGGCCCGGGGCCAAGTGCGTGGAGAAAGGGGTGTTGGGAGGGAGGCGGCCTTCAATGGTGTGCACCCTCCCCCCCCTCTATTTATAGGGGGAGGGCGGCGGCCACTGGGGAACCCTAATGGGGGGGGAAATGGCTTCCCCCGTGAGGCGTAGGGTTTCCTCCCCATCCCTGGCATGGGCCTGGGGGGTGCCCCAAGGGGGCCCTTCCCTTGATGTGGAGGTCCCCTTACCTCCGCTCTGGTCCCGGTATTCCTATACCCAAGCTTTAGTGTTTAACCATTTCCATATATAAATCTTTACCTCGGCCATTAAACTTCGTGGCCCAGGATCTCATCAGGACTCAAACAACATTCTAATCACCTTGTCTTCCTAATAACCCTAAGCGTAGAATTAAGTGTTAACCCTCGGGTTGGGAGCATTAAACATGACAACATCTGGTCAATAACCACAGCGGATCTGGAACCCATCTCCCATTTCCTCATTTTCACGGATAACCACATGTCAATTCCAACAACCCTTTTTTTCCCTTTTCGGGCTATGTTCTTGCAGCTTTCTTACCCAATACCCGTTTGTCCTTTTACCCCAAGCCTTTACTGTACTAATGAGACCGGACCCGACACTTTCACTTTGAGTTTTAATGATGCACTAGAGTGGGCCCATATACCCTGTATCGGGTGACAAATCCTGTTCACCGTGAAAGGGAACTTTGGAGCCTATAATGCACCTTTTAAGTCCCGATTAAATTTTTCGTTTGATCACAAACACTCCTGGTTCGGGGTTACATCCACTTAAGGGATACTTGAATTGGAAAAGCTCAGCAAAACAACTACCATCTTTGGAGCGGACTTTCCTCCGTCACCAATGGCGTATCCTTATCTGAATCAGCCAAGTAGGAAAAGACTACTTTGACCAACGGGCTAGTCAACTAGGGGCTTACTAGGGAGATTTGTTAGATTCCCTTAATTGTTTGGATAATACTTATGAGAAAAAACAAATCTGAACAAAAATAAAAATGCTTTTTTGCCCTAGGGCATTTTCCAACCCACTGGGTAGTGGGAAACCCACCCCAAAGGGCCCGATCCCCCCTTGGAATGTCCCAAAGGGAAGCCCTAAAGGGATAACTCGTGGGAAAAAAGGAAACTTTCCTCCACCTTTCCAATTAAACTGGGGGAAAATAATCCCCTCCAATTATAGGGGGACAGGACTTACCCCTTGGGCCCCAGCCCTCCCCACCGTTTCCCTCCCGGGTTGGGAAGCCCTCGGGATTGCCCGTCCTCCATACCACCAAGCGGTGGATATTTCCCCAATTCCTCTTTTCTGGATAACATGGGAGGCGCACCCGGGTTCCCTTTTTGACGGAGGTCCTCCGTTTCATGGATCTCCTGTTTGGTCCGACAAATCGATCCTAACCCTTCCTTGGCCTTGCTTAGCGATCTCGGGTATTAGATGCACCTCCTTCCTTGTTGCAGAATCTCCTAATGACTTTATGTGAAAATTTTAATTTCGCACTTTCCCAAAGTTAGACAGGTCTAGAGATTCTTTTGCAGGAAAACACAAAGTAGTTTGGGCGTTGTTTTTTCTTTAGTTATTCCAATCTTGTTTCAGCATATTGTAATGGGCGGGGCCAACCCTACATTCGTGACAGGTTCCACCTGAACACTTGGGCATTTGGCTGGGGTTTCTCCCTTTATTGGACGGATTGATGAAAAGGGCTTATGAAGGGAAATAAATTGACATATCCTTGGGTTTCGTGGTAAAACACTTTCAAAACCCCACCCTAAAACATCAAAAACAATTGGGGGTTAACTTGTTTTGGGAGGGATGCTTTATTATAGGCCAAGGAATGGAGAAATATTATTTAGTTGACGCAAATGGGAATCTGCTTGCAGTTGAGTTCCCCCCGGGCGGTTGCTTAATTTAATTGCCGTTCTTTAACAAACGCCTGTAATACTTTACTTTTTCCGGTTAAGATGAAGTAATGTTGGGGGAACCTCCAGGGCGTATGGATTCGTGATGGGATCAGGTGTCTCAGTTTCTGGGCCGTGGAATCAAAGGAGAAAAGATGGCCTTCTTCCTTTTGATTCATGTGATCTTATCTGAATTTTATTTTGGAAACGGGGATAAATAAGTGTCCTATTAAAACAAAGTGTTTTCCCCGGGGTTTAAAACACCCGTATATTGTGATAATGTTGGGGCGGGTTCAAAAAATTCCCCGAATCATGGTGATAAGGGGGGAAGTTATTCCCTCCCTGTGACCCGTGGGGGCTTATAAAAAGGTTGATTATGTGGTTTCCGATGACATCCAAACCCATACGGCACCTCCATTCGCTCGTTCAGTGATGGGATGGGTATCCGAAAGGTGGGGATGAGTTGTCCCGGGCGGCTGGTGAGTGATGCTCCCCGGGCGGGGCCTAAGCTCCACGTTGATTACGGCGGGCCGCCTAACCAGAATATGGGTGGAATATAGTGGGGGGCCCCGCAGTAAGGGATCGTAGATCAATTGTTTTGGGGGGCCCCCCCCGTATAAAGGACAAGGGGTTTTGCCCCCTAGGGGGGCCTGGAGATCCTATCCCGGGGTGGATCCCCCTTTAGTTATTGGTCTTGGGAAAGGGAAGAAAGGGGGGTTTTCCCTATTAGGACTAGAGGGGGAGGCGCCCTGCCGCCCGGTCCTTTTTTATGGCCCTCAAGGATTGACCCCCCTTATAACCCTTTGGTAAAATCGTTTCATCAGCCTTTCCAACAAACATAGGCCCAATTAGACTTTAGTTCGACCATTTGAACTCCTTCCCAGTCGTGATCCTCGGCCGAACAAACGGTACATAAAACTTATAAACTCATAATAACTTCACGTAGCGAGCTCGGCCCTCGGGTTCGAGAATTTAGACATGACCTGAACTTTCCGGTCAATTCCAATAGGGACAAGGGGTTCATATTGGTTCCTACTACGAAGATCTTTTTTGGGGAAAGAAAAAACCGGTTCCTTTTATGGGACTTGGAGAAATTCCGGTCAATACCTTTCTCTTTCTTCAACCTTTACGATTCGTAATAATCTTTCTCAACCTTAGTTAAATGCTTCCAATTTGATTATTCCGAACAGATCCTCTCAAAATCGGGTGACAAAACCAACTCGACAGCCAATCAACAAACTTTAAACCTTTCCATAATACCCGTTCGGTACGTTTGGTCACCGGCCCCTACGGGTTGATAATTCCATATTAGGGAACTTTGTATAAATAGAAAGGGCAAAGCAACATACTAAGGATCAGGTTAAGCTAACAATGGGTCGTCAATCCTATTTCAAGATTGATCCCGTTAATCAAATGCAACTCTTCTTGGTTGAAACATAACCATCTTTATTTAACATAGTAAATAGGAAACAGGAACTTGTTTGTTAGTATTCAACAATTATTTCCGGTTAAACAATTCACATGAAAATAAACATTTTCTTTGAAAAAATAATACTTTATTCCCGGGATTTTCCTTATTCCTTTTTAGGTTTCAGTTAACGGGAAAGTTCTAACCCCAATTTGGGGACTTTTTGTTGGAAGAAAGCATAGCCAACATTAATCGTGTACTCAAATTCATTCCCCCTTGGATTGGTCCCGAATAATAAACTCTTATTGTTGGTCCTCTTTGAAACGGCCTTTGCCAAACAATTACGTTTTCCCAAAGTTTCATTGGTCGATACTAGGTATGAATAATCGGAAAAATCTTTAGGTCCTTATTTTTCTTAAAACCTATGTCTCCGCTTCCCAATGAGATCCTTTAAGCTTTTTTAAACTGGCCCGCGGCTCCATTTAATAAAATCTTCCGGTTTCGATTTAGAACTGGATCGGTGAAAACTTCATCGCTCCATTTTAAATTGCTTTGTCCCCCATATCCCAAAACTACCCCTTTCCCGGTATTTCAATGTTCTTGACGCTCATGTCCCTCTGGAAATTTTTGGTACCTTTGCCAACTTATTGAACATCGTCTCGGGTTTTGGGATTGCATACAGATAGGCCTATGGCTAAGCATAAAGGGCTTACATTTTCTCTATCTTTTTGTGGTGGGCATTGATCGACTCAATTTCACACCTTGTAACACGGTAAAAACCTTTCTTTGCCGTCCATTTGAACTTTTAAAAATTTTATCAATAATTGCTTTATGAAATCAATTAAGCGCTTGATCTATCTCTAGATCTTGATTAATAACTTCAGGTTTTCATTGAAAAACTTTTATTCAATATCCTTTTATCTATCCAGAAATTCTATTCATTTCCAATTAATAATTTATACATATAATTAAATTTCTGACTCCACTCACTTTCTTTAAATGGGCTTCTCCAAAAATGCTTTAAAAACCATTCTTTGTCACACTATCAATTTATTAACTCAGAGGCTTGAGACCATAAATTGATGTGGAGCTTGCACCTTTTTCTTTGGATCCAAAAAACCTTCTGGTTTCATAACAACTCTTCTTCTGAAATCCATTCAAGAAGTAGTTTTACATCCATTTTAAATTTCATAATCATAAAATGCAGAATTGCTAACATAATTGGGACTTAAGCATCGCTTCTGGTGAAAATCTCGGTAGTCAACCCCTTGAACTTGTAAAACCTTTACCAAAAGTGACTTATAGGTTATTTACCATGAGTCTTTTCTTAAAGCCATTTATTCCTGGCTTGCCGATCATGGCAATCAACCAAAATCCTACTTTGTTCTCCGGATCCCATCTCGATTTCATGGCTTTGTTTTGAATCTGGGCTCCCATCCTTCTTCATATTTGGTTCACCATGATCTAGTAGCATGACTTCGGAATGGGTTCGACCCCAACGGATTTTTTCTGGTTGATCTTGAATTTGACAACTTAAGGGTTTTCAGATCATTATCATTATCTTCCTGCTTCCTGGTGTTGGTGTCGGCGATTTACCTGATGAACTACTTTAATAGGGAATGGTCTATTCCTCATCAATTCCACTTTCCTCCCCCTTCTTTGGAAAAACTCCTTCTCTGAAAGGATCCATTCTAACGGAATGCTTGCCTTGGATGTGATGAAGGTATACCCAATTTCTCCTTTGGGTATCCTTAAGCACATTTTTCGATTTGGGTTAAGCTTATCGGGTTGATTTTTCCATAACATCACCCAAACTTTAAAAGAAACTTTGGTTTCTTGCTAAACCATAGTTCAAATTTAATAAATCCGGTTTTAAGGGTGTCCTATTTAAGTGTTATCTCTAAAGCATAACCCCCAAAGCGATAGCGGTAAAGGAAATGAACCATTCATAAAAGATTTGCAACCAATTTTAAATTCCTAGGGTAAAAATTAGATTATATTTCCGTTATGATAACATTACCTGTAAATTGTATTATAGGCTCAGATACATGTGTGGATACATAGACAACAATGTCCCTAGTAAGCCTCTATTGACTAGCTCGTTGATCAATAGATGGTTACGGTTTCCTAACCATGGACATTGGATGTCATTGATAACGGGATCACATCATTAGAGAATGATGTGATGGACAAGACCCAATCCTAAGCCTAGCACAAAGATCGTAGTTGATGCTAAAGCTTTTCTAATGTCAAGTATCATTTCCTTAGACCATGAGATTGTAACTCCGGATACCGTGGGAATGCTTTGGGTGTACCAAACGTCCCAAATTGGCTATAAAGGTGCACTACGGTACTTTCCATTGGGTTGGACGAATCGATGGGATTTGTCCTCCGGTTGAGGGAGGGCCCTTTCGGTGGACATCATCATATGTACAATGTGACCAAGGGGTTGATCACGGATGATGTGTTACGGCAGTAAAGAGACTTGCCGTAACGAGATTGAACAAGGTATCGGGATCGGATGAATCCGGGGCAAGTACAATACCCTAGACAAAGGGAATTGTTGGTTGATTGAGTCCTTGACATCGTGGTTCATCCGATGAGATCATCGTGGAACATGTGGGACCAACATGGGTATCCGATCCGCTGTTGGTTTTGACGGAGAACGTCGGTCATGTCTACATGTCCCCGAACCCGAGGGTCTAAAAGGTTTGATGGCCTAGGGTTATAAAGGAAGTTTGTTGTGGTTCGAATGTTGTTGGTCCGGATGAGATCCCGGACGTCACGAGGAGTTCGGAATGGTCCGGGGTAAAGATTTATATTGGAAAGTTGTTGTTGGGTTGGAAAATTGGGTTTTTTTTAAAGCTTCGGGGTTCGGAGGATTGGAGGGTCGGGGTCGGGTGTTCCACGTCCAATCAGTGCATGGGCTGTGGGGCGCCCTAGCCTTAATGGGCGGGCACCACCCCCCAAGGCCCATCCATGGGAAGGGAAACCCTAAGGGGGGCCTCCACTTGACTTGGGAGGCCTCCTCCCCCTTGGCCCCCCAAGTCCCATCTAGGGTGGCGCACCCTTGGGGTGGGAAACCAAAGGGGGAGCCCCCTTTCCCCTATAACTTGGGTTTTGGGCTGCCCAACACAAAACTTCCTCTTGGTGCACCTCCCTCCCCTCCTCCTCTCCCTTGGTGCTTGGCGGCCTTTGGGGATCCACCCCTCACCACCACCTGGTTGTTTGCTGCTGGATGGAGTCCCTCCCTCTCCTCTCTCCTTGCTGGATCAAGGCATGGGAGCGTCCGGGCTGTCGTGTGTTGAGCGAGGTGCCTCCGTTCGACTAGGATCTCCGGTGATTTGAATCACGAAATGGACTCCTTCAACCCCGTTCCGCGCTTCCCTTGGATCTACAAGGGTATGTAGATGCACTCTCCTTCCCTCGTTGCTGGTTTCTCCATAGATAGATCTTGGTGACACGTGGAAAATTTTGAATTTCCGTTCCCCAACAGGCATCATGAGCTAGGTCTATTGCGTGATTCTTTGCACGGTAGAACACAAAGTAGTTGTGGGCTTGATTTTTTCAATATGCTTACCGTTACTAGTCCAATCTTGTTTGACGGTATTGTGGGATGAAGCGGCCCGGACCGACCTTACCCTACTCTTCGTGAGACAGTTCCACCGGACATGCACTTGGTGCATAAGGTGGCTAGCGGGTGCCGCTCCCACTTTAGTCGGAAATTGATGGGGTCCTTATGAAGGGTAAATAGCAATTGGCATATCACGTTGTGGTTTTGCGTGGTAAGCGTTCTTTAGAAACCCAAGCAGCCACGTAAAACATGCAAACAACAATTAGAGGCGCTAACTTGTTTTTGCAGGGTATGCTATGTGATGTGATATGGCCAAGAAGAATGTGATGAATGATATGTGATGTATGAGATTGATCATGTTCTTGTAAAGGATTCCGACTTGCATGTCGATGAGTATGACAACGGCAACCATAGGAGTTGTCTTTATTTTTGTATGACCTCGTGTTTAAACAAATGTAATTACTTTACTTTTTGCTAACCGGTAGCCATAGTAGTAAATAAAGTTGGGAGACAACTTCATGGAAGATGATGGAGATCATGATGATGGAGATCATGGTGTCATGCTGAGATGATGATCATGGAGCCCAAGATGGAGATCAAGGAGCTATGATATTGGCCATATCATGTCACTATATAAATTGCATGTGATGTTTATTATGTTTATGCATCTTGTTTACTTAAAGACGGTAGTAAATAAGATGATCCCTCAAATTTCAAGGTGTTCTCCCCATTGCCGTTCAAATTCTCGCTTCCACCCGGATGATCGGGTGTGATGGATTCTTCGTTCACATACAACGGTGTAAGCAGATTTACACAAAAAACACTTGGGTTAACCGGAGCCTAGCTTGGACATGGCCTCGGAACACGAGACCAAAGGTCGAGCATGATCGTATGAATGATCAACATGAAGATGTTCACCGATGATGACTAGTCCGTCTCACGGTGATGGACACGGCCTGTTGACTCGGATCATGTAATCCTTAGATGACGAGGATGTCTATCGGTGGGAGTTCATAAGATGAACTTAATTATCTTGAACATAGTCAAAAGACCTTTTGCAAATTATGTTGCTCGCTTTAGTTCCACTTTTAGATATGTTCCTAGAAAATATAGTTGAAAGTTGAAATGCGATTATGCAGGAAAGCTTATGCCAATGCACCGTGTTGAACCCCAACGTCGTTTTGGATGTTGGAACATCGACATACCGTTTGATAACTATGATAGTTCTTAACGGTTTAGAGTTGAGGCAAAAGCGTTTTGAAAGTCGGAACATATGAGATGTTTGAGGGCTGAAATGGGATTTCAGGCTGTGCCCACGCAAAGGTATAAGACCTCCGGCGATTTTCTTAGCCGCAAACTAAGGAAAAAGCTCAATCGTTGAGCTTGTGCTCAGATTGTCTGAGTAAAATCACTTGAATCGAGTGGGGTTGATCTTCCAGAGATAGTGATGTTTCTCCAAAGTCATTGCCACCAAGCTCTAGACCTTTGATGAACTATAACATATCAGGATAGATATGATGATCCTTGAAGGTATTCCGATGTTTGACCGAAAGTAGAAATCAAGAAGGAGCATCAATTGTTGATGGTTGGTGAAACCACTAGTTTCAAGAAGGGCAAGGGCGAAGGGACTTCATGAAGCAAATCTTTGCTCATGAAAAACCCAGGTTGAAAAACCAGACTAAGTGCTTATAAGGGGCAACTGGGCGAATTCCCTAGATACTTGGTAGATGAAGGCGGAAGGTCGATAGAAGTATATTGATATACATTATGTTAATGTGTACTTTCTAGTACTCCTAGTAGCAATTAAATACCGGTTCGGTTGCTAAGTGTTAGTAACTCAAATAAAAGCTGGAATAAACGGAGACTAGCTAAAGGTGGGACGATATGTGTTGGAATGTTTCCAAGTTTGATGTGATCAAACATCGCGCTCCCTCTACCAGATTTATTAAACCAAATAATTGTCATTTGGTGTTTTGTTGAGCATAGACATGATTGGATTATGTCATTCTGTTATTCATTTAAGGAGAATAAGGTTACTCTATTTATTTGTAATACCTTCAATGGTCTTGCACCTAAAGAATGGTTTATTGAATCTCGATTAGTGATAACATTTCATGCCAAAAGATAAAATAGTAATGATAGTACCACTTACTTTGGTGCCATTAAGTCATATTGGTTAAAAGCATGAAGAAGCTCCATGTTGATGGATCTTTGGACTCACCGTTTTGAAAAGTTTGAGACATCGAACCATGTCTATTGGTGTATCCATAAGAAACTCCATGCAGATGGACGTTTGGACTCACTTGATTTTGAATCACTTGAGATATGCAAATCATACCACATGGGCAAATGGAAAAAGCCTCGGTTTGAAATGGAACAAATAGCAACTTGTTGGAAGTAAAATTTGATTGTGCGTCCAATGAGTTTGAGGCATCAAATGAATATCGTTATGTTCTTACTTCCGATGATTGAGTAGATGTTGAGTATATTTACTTGATGAAACACAATCTGAATTATTGAATGGTTCAAGTAATTTCAGAGTGGTTAAGATCTTCGTGACAAGAGGATAAATGTCTATGATATGATCATAGAGATGAATATCTGAGTTCGATTTTGGCCCAAATTAAGACATTGTAAATTGTTTACAATTAATACCCGGAACACCATAGTGTGATGGTGTTCGAACATCATAGTTGCACCTTATTGGATATTGCGTACCATGATGTCTCTTATCAATTACCACTATCGTTCATGGGTTAGGCATTAGAGACAAGCACTCACTTTAATAGGGCACCCAAATTCCGTTGAGGACGTTTGGAGAAACCTAAGTTTGTTTCTTAAAAGTTTGGGCTATGGCTTATTGAAAAGTTTCAGGTTGATAAGCTCGAACCCGCGGATAAAACATCTTCATAGGACACCCAAAACAGTTGGGTATACCTCCTAATTCAGATCCGGAAGCAATAGGGATTGTTTCTTGAATCGGGTCCCTCGGGAAAAGTTTGTCTCGAAAAGTTGAGTGGGAGGATGGTGGAGACTTGATAGGTTATTGAACCATCCTTCAACTAGTGTGTAGCAAGGCACGGGAAGTTGTTCTGGCACCTAAAATTGAAGTAGAAGCTTATGATAGTGATCATGAAGTTTGGATCAAGTCACTACCTACCTCGTGGGGTGACAAGGATCGTCTACTTGAGTGGTACAAATCCTCTTGAAGGTCATGTTGCTGACAACAATGAACCTCGAGCTATGGAGAAGCATGGTGGGCCCAAATTCCGACAAATGGTTAGAAGCCATGAAATCAGATAGGATCCATGTATAAACAAAGCATGGACTTTGGTGGACTTGCCGATGATGGAAGCCATTGGATAAATGGATCTTTAAGAAGAAGCAGTGGATGGTAATGTCACCATCTATGAAGCTCGACTTGTGGGAAAGTTTTCACAAGTTCAAGGAGTTGACTACGATGAGTTTTCTCATCCGTAGCGATGCTTAAGTCCGTGGAATCATGTTAGCATAAGCTGCATTTATGAAATTGGAGATGGATGTCAAAATGAGTTTCCTTAATTTTAAGGAAAGGTTGTATTGATACAATCGGAAAGTTTTGTCGATCCTAAGGATGCTAAAAGGATGTGGCTCATCCTTTAAGGAGGAGTAAGCATCTGGAGTTGGAATGTGGCTTTGATGAGATGATCAAAGATTTTGGGTTTATAAAAGTTTATGAGAAACTTGTATTTCCAAAAAGTGAGTGGGGCCTATAAATTTATGGTATATTTGTTGACATATTGTGATCGAAATGATGTAGAATTTCAAAGCATAGGGTTATTTGAAAAGTGTTTTCAATGAAAACCTGGATTAAGCTACTTGAACATTGAGCATCAAGATCTATGAGGATAGATCAAAAGCTTAATAGTACTTTCAAATGAGCCATACCTTGACATATCTTGAAGTGTTCAAGATGGATCAGAAGGAGTTCTTGCCGAGATGTAAGGTATGAAGTTAAGATTAAAGCTCGACCACGGGGAAAAGAGAGAAAGGGCGGGCGTCCCTTCTTGAAATCTATATATGCTATCTTTTTACCCACGATGTGCCTTGCCATGAGTCGTCAAGGGTAAGAATGATCCGGAATGGATCATTGGACAGGGTCAAAATTGTCCTTGGATAAATAAGGACATGTTTCTCGATTATGGAGGTGATAAAGAGTTGGTAAAGGGTTCGCGTGCAAGCTTTAACACCTATCCGAATGACTCGGTAGAAACGGATCATATGGAGCAACCATTTGGAATAGTCCAAGTGGGTGGAAGCAACATTTACAATATGACATAGAAATTGCGAAGTACACACGGATCTGAAAGGTTCGACCGTTGACTAAAACCTCTCCACAACAAAATGATCAAACCTCGAACTCATTGAGTCTTAATCACATGATGATGTGAACTAGTTTAGACACTAGTAAACTCTTTGGATGTTGGTCACATGGCGATGTGACCTGGGTTAATCACATGGCGATGTGAACTAGATTATTGACTCTAGTGCAAGTGGGAGACTGTTGGAAATATGCCCTAGAGGCAATAATAAATTATTATTATTATATTTCCTTGTTCATGATAATCTTTATTATCCATGCTATAATTGTATTGATAGGAAACTCAGATACATGTGTGGATACATAGACAACACCATGTCCCTAGTAAGCCTCTATTAAGCTCGTTGATCAATAGATGGTTCGGTTTCCAACCATGGACATTGGATGTCATTGATAAGGGATCACATCATTAGGAGAATGATGTGATGGACAAACCCAATCCTAAGCCAGCACAAAGATGTAGTTGTATGCTAAATTTTCTAATGTCAAGTATCATTTCCTTAGACCATGAGTTGTGCCCCGGATACCGTGGAATGCTTTGGGTGTACCAAACGTCCAACGTTCGGGTGCTATAAAGGTGCACTGGTATCTCCGAAAGTGTCTTTGGGTTGACGAATCGAAGGGGATTTGTCCTCCGGTTGGGAGGTATCTCTGGGCCCACTGGTAGGACATCATCATAATGTGCACAATGTGACCAAGGGGTTGATCCGGGATGATGTGTTCGGGCGAGTAAAGAGACTTGCGTCAGATTGAACAAGGTATGGGATACCGCGATCGAATCTCGGGCAAGTACAATACCGCTAGACAAAGGGAATTGATCGGGATTGAGTCCTTGACATCGTGGTTCATCCGATGAGATCATCGTAAAGGGGAGCCAACATTATCCAGATCCCTGTTGGTTATTGACGGGAACGCTCGGTCATGTCTACATGTCTCCAACCGTGGGTCTACACAAGGTTGATGGCCTAGGGTTATAAAGGAAGTTTGTATGTGGTTACCGAATGTTGGTCCGGATGAGATCCGGACGTCACGAGGAGTTCGGTGGTCAGGTAAAGATTTATATATGGAAAGTTGTTGTTGGGTTGAAAAAGTTGGGTTTTTGTGTTAAAAGGGCGAAGGTTCGGAGGTTCGGAGGGGTCAGGTCGGAATTTCCCCGTCAATCGTAGCATGGGCTTGAGGGGCGCCCTAGTTAATGGGCCAGGGGCCCACCCCCAAGGCCCATGCTGAAGGGGAAACCCAAGGAGGGGCCTCCATGACGGCCTCCTCCCCCTTGGCCGCCCAAGTCCCATCTGGGTCGCCCCCGGGTGGGAAACCCTAAAGGGGGCCACCCCCTTTCCCCTTATATACTTGAGTTTTGGGCTGCCCAAACACATGAGAACTTCTCCTCTTGGTGCAGCCCCCTCCTCCTCCTCCTCTCCCTTGGTGTTGGCGAAGCCCTTTGGTTCCTCCTCCACCACCACCATGCCGTTGTGTTGCTGCTGGTGGAGTCTTCCTCAACCTCTCCTCTCTCCTTGCTGGATCAAGGCATGGGAGCGCACCGGCTGTCGTGTGTTGAACGGAGGTCCGTCCGTTGGCACTAGGATCTGGTGATTTGAATCACGGGATCGACTCCTTCAACCCCGTTCACATGGCCTTTTGGTCTACAAGGGTATGTGTGCCCTCCTTCCTGTTGCGGTTTCTCCTAGATAGATCTTGGTACACGAGGAAAATTTTAATTTTTCCTTTTCCCAAAATTCTACTGTTTCCCGGGGCTATTTGGAAATATTTGCTTCCCCAAATGTAGAAATAAATCTTTCTCCTCCATCAAGGAAACTTTATTTTTTATTCTGATTTTCAATTTCCAAAATTCTTTTGGATTTTTATGTTTTGATTGCCTTCATCAAGTAATATACCCGATCTGGAAATCCTCTTGAAGGTAAAAAGATACCCCAAAGGTTACATTTTACCATAATAAACAATTATGATTTAATAATCTTGCCCTCCAAACAACCGGGGAAATGTTTGCTTCCCAGGGCGGAAATACAATATTCATAATCAAGTGATTAAAAGTCCAGAAATGGGTTTTTAACCCTTTACCGAGATGCCTGGGCGTCTAGCCTATCATTATCCCTGTTTTTGAAATTTATTATGGAACCTTCAATTAACAGGTAACCATTCTTAAGGTCATCCATAAAGATTCCTTTGGGCACCTTATTCTCTTTTATAATAACGGGTCCGCTCCGTCCCGGAAAATTTTCATGCCCTTGGGGCCCAAAAACAATTTTTGGGTCTAAAACTTCCCGGGTTTGAAATGGGTCCCCATCACATTGACTTTGGAACCTTCCCAGCGGGTTCATGTCTTTCCCTGCTTTGTATTCCAAGTCCCTGTTTAGTTGCAAAATTATCGACCTTATCAAATACCGGGGTTTTTCGACTTGGTAAGGTCACAAATAACTTATTCACATAACCTTTGTTCCTTCCATCCTTCTTATCCCCCAATCTTGGGAGTTCCGCTTGAGCCGTTCGCCGTAAAACCTCATTCGGTAGTCCGTTGGGTTTCCTCTTGGCAGCCCCGGGTTTCTTTTTTCTTTCTTCCCTTGCCCTTTCTTAAATGGGTCGTTAATAACATATCTTTTTCTTGTTTCCCTCAAGGGCGCATTAAAATTCAGGGCCACCCAATTTATTAGTTTCAAAAAAGCTCTTAGCTTGGTCTGATAAATTAATCCATATATGGAAATTAACTCCTAATTAAGTGTTATTAACAGACATTTGGTATTCCGGGGAACTATTTTATCTTCATATAGAACTTTTGGACTTTTCTCCTCCGGGCATTTGCATATTAACTCTCGCATTTACCCTTTTCCGGCGTTAAGCCCGGCTGCGTAAAGATGGGCCCTGAACTATAGGATCATCACTGTTTGGGTTACAAATGGGTTTGCTCTGGCCCGGGGGGCACCGGTTTTTGGGGCTAAATTCACTAAACAAGAGGATAACCTAAAAATAATGTCAAATTTATTTACCATCATCTTTAATTTGCTTTCTCAAGGGCAATTAAAATTTGGGCAACCGACCATCTACTCGGTGCTGACAGCTACTATCGGTACTTTATGATAAATTTAAGTTCAATTAATCAATTAAAAACCCACTTGCGATTCCTCTGTACAATGATTCATCCAAACAATAAAATAAGCATCACGTGAATATATTTTCAATGGTGAAACACAATTTGCTTCTACTTTGTTTTCATTTTGGTCTCCGGTTAAGGCCTATCGCATATTAGGGCCCAAGTTTCAAGTTTCTGCTTGCAAACGGCTTGCACCTTGTAATGGAGAAAACACACCCCGGGTCATCCCGTGTTGGGAAATTTTAACTTTTATGGCGGGCGTACTTTGGAGAACACTTTTGTAATTTTATGGAAATCACTTTTCTATTCAATCAAAGAAAGTGATGCAAAGGATAAAATCCTGCAACAAATAAGTGATATGAAGGATATCATATTGTGCTTTATTCCCATTAAAACCTTTCAGACCACCATTATCGACGCCCTTGATTCCACGTAGCTCGTTTCCCTCTGGCCAATATTCCTCGCTACGTTTTCATGATAAAGTCAAACAGGCTTTGCTTTCATACAATAAAGAACAACCTAGGCCCCCGTTTGGATAATGGTTCAAAACTGCACCCTAAAAAGCTCCGCTTGACCAATAATTGGGGGCACCGCAAAACGTTAGGCGTCCTCACTTTGTTCAAGTTTCCCTCCTTTTGACGAACCGCTTACCTATCAAAACCCAGGTAGTTTGCTTGGTGGTTTTAACCTTGAAGGGAAAGGGGGCGGCCCACCCTTAACTAAGGAGGCGGCCCGCCGGTCCCTTTAACAACAATGCCCGGGAAACCAGTCTCGGTTCTGTTTCTCGGGCCTTCATTCAATTTAAAAATGACATGCTTCGGGCCCTTTAGCCCCTCTTGTGTTCTACCGTCATAACATCCATAAAACTGGCTGGAGCCCTTTGGGGGAAAGGTTAAAAAAAAATTCCTGCCGGTCATTACATAGCGGAAAGGGAATGTTCCCTCCCTCGGACCTGGAAAGCTTAAAAACCGGTTTGTTGGTTGGTCTTCAGATGACGACCAATACCGAATGACCCCAAGTTCCAACCGTTCGTATCATCCCCTCTACAACTCATATTTGCCCGGGTGGTGGGATGATATCCCAGGCGGGCTTGCAATCGGGGAAACTTACCGATTCGCCAACTCCACAATACTTCACTGAGGGGCCCCCTAAAGTGGGCGTTACCAAAAGTGGTTTGGAGGCAGAGGCAAACTCTAGTCAACTTGTTGTCATGGGTGCCCCCTTTATAAAAAAGGAGCAAGGGGGTGGGCCCGGCCCTCTCGGAGGTCCTATCCCAAATGGGACCCCCCCTTCATTTGGGTTTCTTGGGGGGGGGGGCCCGCCCCCACTTTTCCTTTCCCCTTAAGGGACCCTTCTTAAATTTTCCCTTTTCCCTTTGGAAATAAAAATTAGGCCCCAATTTCCCGTCTTTTCACCCGGTTGTAACGATTTCACCGGAACCTTATAAAACAAACCCTTTCCCGACAGCTCGGACCGGAAAATTGGCATGGTAAATATGGGGATTTCCAACAAAATTTTACCAAACATTCCCCATAAAAAGGCCCTTTATCGGTTTTCCCGTGCGGGACCCTACGGGGTTCAAAATTTTGAAACTTTTACCTGAACATTCTTTCAAACCAATAGGGAAATGGGCGGTTAATTGGGCCAAAATATTTTGAAATTTATGGCAAAACCCAATAAAAAACTTCCCTTTTCACCGTTGTTACTTTTAAAAATTTGTTGTGGGTTGGAAAACAAAGTTTTAAACCGGTTTTCAAATTTTTAGATTGAAAAATTTTAAAAACTCAATATAAGTTGCAATTGATGGGGTTCCAAAAAACCCAGGATCCCTTCGCAATAAGGAAAAACCAATCTTTGATTTGCCAAAATCAACAAACTTTTTGGGGACCCTTAAGTTTTTAAATACCCTTCACGTTTAAACCGGGTAAAAAATTTCCTTTATTAAGCGGGATTTTTCATAAATGTTCAACTTTGTAAAGGAAACCCTAGCAAAAGGAAGGGCAGAAGGAATTTCAGCAAAAAAATTCTTCCTAATGAAAACAATTAACAAAGAACTATGTCTTTTGGGGAAACCCTTTAAACCAAATCTTTGATAAGAGGGTTTGTGGTGGGGTTCTAGTAATTGTTTTCAGTTTTTCAAATTATTAAATGGTTTGTTTAAATTTTAGATAAAATAAAATTTAGGGAATTAGGGAATAAAAAAAATTTTAATTGGGGATTTTCCCAAAATTTTATGTTCAAACGGGTGCCCTTTTGATTTAAAACGAAACATTTGGTTTTGGGAGCCCAAGCATTTTAAGCTCCGAACAAAAGGAAAGGTTTTAAAAGAATAAATAAAGGTCCACCAAAGAAATGTTAACCATATATAAATCTTTTTTCCAAAAGTGATGAAATGGGACCCACCGGCCCTGAATTATGGATCAAATCATTTGATGACTTTTGGGGATTTTTTGAAAATTTGGAATAGAACCATGTTAGGGTTTTTCAAAAAAACCGAAATCTTTACCCTTTATTTTTTTAATAGCCCCAAGGGAAAAAAGAAAAGTTTTATAATGGGAACAAAGAAAAAAATTTTATTTGCTAGGTTTTGGGAAAACATAAATGTTATTTCAATTCCAAAGTTTTTTGATGATTCTTAAGGTTGTAACAAAAAAAGATTTTATCCGGAACAGAGATGTTTGAAAAATTGGATTGGAAAAACCTGTCCCAAAACAAAATTATAAAGGGATTTTCTTTTTTTGCAATAAGGGAAAAAGAATTTGAGTTGTTCTTAATTAATAAAATTTAACTTTTCCAAAAATTTTTGAACTTAGAATGAAATTTTCCCAAAATTTGGGAAAAGGTGGTAACCGGGGGAATTAAAAATCAGGGAAAATTTTGTGGGTTTTGGGTTTTTGGGAAAGTTTGACCCATGTGGGAAAGGGAAATCTTGGTTTGGTGAAACATAGTTTCAAAACAAAAGGAAAAGGATTTTTTAAACGAAAAAATTTTTATTAAAAAATTTTGCATAGACATGTGTTGTCATTTGATTAATGGGATCAATCATTGGAAATGATGTGAACAACCCATTCCGTTACAGCACTTGATCGTTTGTATGTTGCTAATGCTTTCTTCATGCCCATACATGTTCCTGTAACTTGAGTTATGCAACTCCGTTTGGAAAACTGGGTACTCCAAGCGTCCTTTAAGGGGTGATTATAAAGTACAGGGTGTCTCCAAAAGGTACTTGTTGGGTTGGCGTATTTGAGATTAGGTTTGTCACTCCGATTTGGGAGGGTATCTCTAGGCCTTCCGGTGATACATCATAAGCCTTGCAAGCATTACAACTAATGAGTTAGTTGTGAGATGATGTATGGAGCAGTAAAGAGACTTAGTGGAGTTGAACTAGGTATTGGATCGGCGATGAATCTCGGGTAAAGTTCTAATGACAAAGGGAACAACGTTGTGTTATCGGTTTGACCGATAAAGATCTTGTAGAATATAGGAAACCAAATGGGCATCCGGGTTCCGCTATGGTTATTAAGGAATGGTTCTAGGTCATGTCTACATAGTTCTCGAACCCGTAATCCCCCAACCGTTGATCGTTCATTAGAGTTTATAGGTATTGATGCGAAGGTTGGATCCCTGGATGTGTCACGGACATGGGGTCTCAAATGGTCGAGACAAAAGGAATATTGAAGCCTACATTTGGACCAAGTGTTAAGACCCCCAGCGTGGTTCGAGCCTGGTTTTATCGTTGATGTCATATGCGGGTAGAACACAATGAGTTGTGGGCGATATAAGTCATCCTTACCAATGTCATACTTTGGTTCAGCGGTATTGTGAGATGGCGGCCGGACCGACATTACAGCGTCCTTCCGGAGACTTTTCCCGCTCACACTTTCGTTGCTTAAAGGTGACGGCGGGTGTCTCTCTCACTTTAGTTGAAAAGTGTGGCTCCCGGTCCTTGGAAGGTTAAACAGCACCAACTTGACAAACTATCGTTGTGGTTTTGATGCGTAGGTAAACGGTTCTTGCTCGCCCGTAGCAGCCCGTAAAACTTGCAACAACAAAGTGGGGCGTCTAACTTGTTTTTGCAGGGCATGATGTGATGTGATGGGCAAGGCGTGATGCTATATTTTTTGTATGAGATGATCATGTTTTTAACCGAGTTATACGGCGGAGAACCATATGGTTGTCGCTTTATTGTATAAATCAAGCGCCATGTAATTGCTTTACTTTATCACTAAGCATTAGCGATATCGTAGAAGCAATAGTTGGCGAGGGCAACGATCTTCGATGGAGATCAAGGTGTCGCGCCCGGTGGCGATGGTGATCATGGGTTGGCGATGGAATCCAAAGCACAAGATGATGATGACCATATCCTTTTGATTGCATGTGATGTTTATCCGCATCTTATCTTGCTTTGATTGGGGTAGCATTATAAGATGATCTCTCCTAAAATTATCAATCTATGATGTCTATTTCGATTTACCGCTATCGTTTGGGGTTATGCTTTAGAGACGGCCGCATTCACGTTAAATAGGACACCGCCAAAATCCGTTGAGGCGACGCCTTATGAACTGTGGTTTGGCAAGAAACCAAAGTTGTCGTTTCTTAAAGTTTGGGGCTGCGATGCTTATGTAAAGAAACTTCAACCTGATAAGCTCGAACCCAAATCGGAAAAATGTGTCTTCATAGGATACCCAAAGGAGATCATGGGTACACCTTCTATCACAGATCTGAAGGCAAGATTTTCGTTGCTAAATTCGGATCCTTTCTAGAGAAGGAGTTTCTCTCGAAAGAAGTGAGTGGGAGGAAAGTAGAACTTGATGAGATAATCAGATCTGCTCCCTTATTGGAAAGTAGTTCATCACAAGAAATGGTTCTGTGACAACTACACCAATTAGTGAGGAAACTAATGATGATGATCATGAAGCTTGAGATCAAGTTACTCTTGAACTTCGTGGTCAACGAGTAAAATACGCACCGTGATGGTACGATAATCTTATTCGGAAGTCATGTTACTTGACCATGGCGAACCTACAAACTATGAAGAAGCGATGGTGAGCCCAGATTCGCAAAATGGCTGGAAGCCATGAAATCTGAGATGGGATCCATGTATGAGAACAAACTATGGACTTTGGTTGACTTGCCCGATGATCGGCAAGCCATTGAAAATAAATGGATCTTTAAGAAGAAGACCGACGCCGATGGTAATATAACTGTCTACAAAGCTCGACTTGTTGCGAAAGGTTTCGACAAGTTCAAGGGGTTGACTACGATGAGACTTTCTCACCCGTGGCGAAGCTTAAGTCTGTCCGAATCATGTTAGCAATTGCCGCATTTTATGATTATGAAATTTGGCAAATGGATGTAAAACTGCATTCTTGAATGGATTTCTAGAAGAAGAGTTGTATATGATGCAACCAGAAGGTTTTGTCGATCCAAAGGGTACTAACAAAGTGTGCAAGCTCCAGCGATCAATTTATGGTGCAGTGCAAGCCTCTCGGAGTTGGAATAAGCGCTTTGATAGTGTGATCAAAGCATATGGGTTTATCTGAGACTTTGGAGAAGCTTTGTATTTACAAGAAAGTGAGTGGGAGCTCAGTAGCATTTCTAATATTATATGTGGACGACATATTATTGATTGGAAATGATATAGAATTTCTGGATAGCATAAAAGGATACTTGAATAAAAGTTTTCAATGAAAGACCTCGGTGAAGCTGCTTACATATTGGGCATCAAGATCTATAGAGATAGATCAAGGCGCTTAATTGGACTTTCACAAAGCACATACCTTGATAAAGTTTTGAAAAAGTTCAAAATGGATCGGCAAAGAAAGGTTTTTACCTGTATTACAAGGTGTAAGATTGAGTCGACTCAATGCCCGACCACAGCAGAAGATAGAGAGAAATGAAAGATGTTCCTATGCTTCAGCCATAGGCTCTATCATGTATGCAATGCTGTGTACCAGACCGACGTATGCTTAGCTGTAAGCTTGGCAGGAAGGTACCAAAGTAATCGAGAGTGGATCATTTGGACAGCGGTCAAGAACATCCCGAAATACACGAAAAGGACTAAGGATATGTTTCTCGTATATGGAGGTGACAAAGAGCTAGTCGTAAATGGTTACGTCGATGCAAGCTTTGACACTGATCCGGACGATTCTAAATCGCAAACCGGATCGTGTTTTATTAAGCGGTGGAGCTGTCGGTTGGTGCAGTTCTAAACAAAGCGTCGTGGCGGGATCTACATGTGAAGCGGAGTACATAGCTGCTTCAGAAGCAGCAAATAAAGGAGTCTGGATGAAAGAGTTCATTTCCGATCTAGGTGTCATACCTAGTGCATCGGGACCGATGAAGATCTTCTGTGACAATACTGGTGCAATTGCCTTGGCAAAGGAATCCAGATTTCACAAGAGGACCAAGCATATCAAGAGACGCTTCAATTCCATTCGGGACCAAGTCCAAGTGGGAGACATAGAGATTTGCAAAATACATACGGATCTGAATGTTGCAGACCCGTTGACTAAGCCTCTTCCACGAGCAAAACATGATCAGCACCAAGACTCCATGGGTGTTAGAATCATTACTATGTAATCTAGATTATTGACTCTAGTGCAAGTGGGAGATGAAGGAAATATGCCCTAGAGGCAATAATAAAGTTATTATTTATTTCCTTATACCATGATAAATGTTTATTATTCATGCTAGAATTGTATTAACCGGAAACATAATACATGTGTGAATACATAGACAAACAGATAGTCACTAGTATGCCTCTACAAGACTAGCTCATTAATCGAAGATGGTTATGTTTCCTAACCATAGACATGTGTTGTCATTTGATTAATGGGATCACATCATTAGGAGAATGATGTGATTGACATGACCCATTCCGTTAACTTAGCACTTGATCGTTTAGTATGTTGCTAATGCTTTCTTCATGACCCATACATGTTCCTGTAACTATGAGATTATGCAACTCCGTTTACGGAGGAACACTTTGGCTACTACCAAACGTCACAACGTAAGCTCGGGTGATTATAAAGGAGTACTACAGGTGTCTCCAAAGGTACTTGTTGGGTTGGCGTATTTCGAGATTAGGTTTTGTCACTCCGATTGTGGGAGAGGTATCTCTAGGCCTTCTCGGTGATACACATCACTTAAGCCTTGCAAGCATTACAACTAATGAGTTAGTTGTGAGATGATGTATTACGGAACGAGTAAAGAGACTTACGGTAACGAGATTGAACTAGGTATTGGATACCGACGATCGAATCTCGGGTAAGTAACATACCGATGACAAAGGGAACAACGTATGTCGTTATGCGGTTTGACCGATAAAGATCTTCGAGAATATGTAGGAACCAATATGGGCATCCAGGTTCCGCTATTGGTTATTGACCGAGAATGGTTCTAGGTCATGTCTACATAGTTCTCGAACCCGTAGGGTCCGCACGCTTAACGTTTCGATGATGTTCATTATGAGTTTATAGGTATTGATGCACGAAGGTTGTTGAGTCCCGGATGTGATCACGGACATGACGAGGAGTCTCGAAATGGTCGAGACATAAAGATTGATATATTGGAAGCCTACATTTGGACATCGGAAGTGTTCGAATGAAATCGAGAATTCTTCGAGTACAGGAGGTTACCGAACCCCCGGGAACTACATGGGCCATAGTGGGCCTTGGTGGAAAGGAGAAAGGGCCAGCCCTGGGTGGCGCGCCCCCCTAGTCCTATTAGGACTAGGAAAGGTGGGCGGCCCCCTCTCTCTTTCCCCTCAGGAATCCTAATCCAACTAGGATTGGAGGGAATCCTACTCCGGAGGAGTAGGACTCCTGGCGCCCCTCTTGGCCGGCCAGCCCCTCCCCCTTGGCTCCTTTATATACGGGGGCAGGGGGGCACCCTAGAACACACAAGTTGATCTACGGATCGATCCTTAGTCGTGTGCGGTGCCCCCTTCCACCATATTCCACTTTGGTCATATCGTCGTAGAGCTTAAGCGAAGCCCTGCGCCGGAGAAGTCATATCGTCGCGGAGCTTAGGCGAAGCCCTGCGTCGGTGGAGCATCAACATCGTCACCACGCCGTCGTCTTGTGGAACTCATCCCGACACTTTGCTGGATCGAGTCCGGGATCGTCATCGAGCTGAGCGTGTGCGTAACTCGGAGGTGCCGTGACGTTCGGTGCTTGGATCGGTCGGATCGTGAAGGCGTCGACTACATCAACCGCGTTGTTATAACGCTTCGCTTTCGGTCTAAGAGGGTGCGTGGACGGACACTCTCCCTCTCGTTGCTATGCCATCACCATGGTCTTGCGTGTTCGTAGGAAAATTTTTGAAATTACTACGTTCCCCAACATTTACTTGATGAAACACAAGTTTGAATTATTGAATGGTTCAGGTAATTTCAGAGTGAAGTTGAAGATCATCGTGACAAGAGGATAAAATGTCTATGATATGATCATAGAGATGAGTATCTGAGTTGAGCTTTGGCACGCAATTAAGACATTGTGAAATTGTTTCACAATAAATACCGCTGGAACACCATAGTGTGATGGTGTGTCCAAACATCATAGTTGCACCCTATTGGATATGATGCGTACCATGATGTCTCTTATCGAATTACCACTATCGTTCATGGGTTAGGCATTAGAGACAACCACACTCACTTTAATAGGGCACCACGTAATTCCGTTGAGACAACACCGTTTGAACTATGGTTTGGAGAAACCTAAATTGTCGTTTCTAAAAAGTTTGGGGCTGCGACGCTTATGTGAAAAAGTTTCAGGTTGATAAGCTCGAACCCAAAGCGGATAAAATGCTTCTTCATAGGACACCCAAAACAGTTGGGTATACCTCCAGTCTCAGTTCCGGAAGCAAAAAAGGATTGTTTATAGAATTAGGTCCTTTCCCGAGAAAAGTTTCTCTCGGAAGAATGGAGTGGGAGGATGGTGGAGACTTGATGAGGTTATTGAACCATCACTTCAACAAGTGTGTAGCAGGGCACAGGAAGTTGTTCCTGTGGCGCCTACACCAATTGAAGTAGAAGCTTATGACAGTGATCATGAAGTTTTGGATCAAGTCACTATCGTACCTCGTAGGGTGACAAGGATGCGTACTACTTCTGAGTGGTACAGTAATCCTGTCTTGAAGGTCATGTTGCTAGACAACAATGAACCTACGAGCTATGAAGAAGCGATGGTGGGCCTGGATTCCGACGAATGGCTCAAGGCCATAACATCCGAGAGAGGATCCATGACTTTGGAAGAAATACTTGATGGTCGTGGGGCGTTGGGTAAAGATGGATTTTAAAAGGAAGACAGACAATGATGGTAAGTATCACCATTAAGAAAGCTCGACTTGTCGTTAAAGATGTTTTCCGACAAGTTCAAGGAGTTGACTACGGTGAGGCTTTCTCACTCGTAGCGATGCTAAGAGTCTGTTGGAATTGGATTAGCAATTACTTCATGATTGATGAAATCTTGCAGATAGGATGTCAAAACATTGTTTCCTCGACGTTATACTTGAGGAAAGGTTGTATGTGATACAACCAGAAGGTTTTGTCAATCCTGAAAGATGCTAACAAGTATGCAAAGCTCCAGCAATCCTTCTAAGGACTGGAGTAAGCATCTCGGAGTTGGAATGTACGCTTTGATGAGATGGATGAGATAATCTACGATTTTGGGTTTATACAAAGTTTGTGAGAAACTTGTATTTCCAAAGAAGTGAGTGGGAGCAGTATAGAATTTTTGATAAGTATATGTGAATGACATATTGTTGATCGGAAATGATGTAGAATTTCTGGAAAGCATATAGGGTTATTTGAAAAGTGTTTTTCAATAGAAAACCTGAATTAAGCTGCTTGAACATTGAGCATCAAGATCTATGAGGATAGATAAAAAACGCTAAATGGTACTTTCAAATGAGCACATACCTTGACATGATCTTGAAGGTGTTCAAGATGGATCAGTCAAAGAAGGAGTTCTTGCCTGAGTTGTATGGTATGAAGTTAAGAGTTAAAGCTCGACCACGGCAGGAGAGAGAGAAAGGACGAAGGTCGTCCCCTATGCTTCAGACATTGGCTCTGTAGTATGCTATGTTGTGTACCGCACTGGAAGTGTGCCGTGCCATGAGTCTGGCAAGGGGGTACAAGAGTGATCCAGGAATGGATCATTGGATAGTGGTAAAATTGTCTTTGGAGTAAATAAGGACATGTTTCTCGATTATGGAGGTGATAAAGAGTTCGGCGTAAAGGGTTACGTCGATGCAAGCTTTAACACCTATCCGAGTGACTCTGAGTAGCAAACCGGATACGTATAGTGGAGCAACCATTTGGAATAGCTCCAAGTGGAGCGTGGAAGCAGCATTTACAATATGACATAGAGATTTGCGAAGTACATACGGATCTGAATGTTGCAGACCCGTTGACTAAAACCTCTCTCACAAGCAAAACATGATCAAACCCCAGAACTCATTGAGTCTTAATCACATGATGATGTGAACTAGTTTAGTGACACTAGTAAACTCTTGGATGTTGGTCACATGGAGAAGTGACCTATGAGTGTTGATCACATAGCGATGTGAACTAGATTATTGACTCTAGTGCAAGTGGAAGACTGTTGGAAATATGCCCTAGAGGCAATAATAAATTGGTTATTATTATATTTCCTTGTTCATGATAATCATTTATTATCCATGCTATAATTGTATTGATAGGAAACTCAGATACATGTGTGGATACATAGACAACATCATGTCCCTAGTAAGCCTCTATAGTTGACTAGCTCGTTGATCAACAGATGGTTACGGTTTCCTGACCATGGACATTGGATGTCATTGATAACGGGATCACATCATTTGGAGAATGATGTGATGGACAAGACCCAATCCTAAGCCTAGCACAAAGATCGTGTAGTTCGTATGCTAAAGCTTTTCTAATGTCAAGTATATTTTTCTTAGACCATGAGATTGTGCAACTCCGGATCTTGTAGGAATGCTTTGGGTGTACCAAACGTCCAACGCGTGGCGGGTGGCTATAAAGGTGCACTACTGGTATCTCCGAAAGTGTCATTGGGTTGGCACGAATCGAGGCCGGGATTTGTCACTCGTAAACGGAGAGGTATCTCTGGGCCCACTCGGTAGGACATCATCATAATGTGCACAATGTGACCAAGGGGTTGATCACGGGATGGTGTGTTCGGAGCGAGTAAAGAGACTTGCCGATAACGAGATTGAACAAGGTATCGGTATACCGACGATCGAATCTCGGGCAAGTACAATACCGTTAGACAAAGGGAATTGTATACAGGATCGATTGAGTCCTTGACATCGTGGTTCATCCGATGAGATCATCGTGGAACATGTGGGAGCCAACATGGGTATCCAGATCCGCTGTTGGTTATTGACGGAGAACGTCTCGGTCATGTTCAAGATGGTTCCCGAACCCGTAGGTCTACACACTTAAGGTTCGATGGCGCTAGGGTTATAGGGAATAGATATACGTGGTTACCGAATGTTGTTGAGTCCGGATGAGATCCCGGACGTCACGAGGAGTTCGGAATGGTCCGGAGGTAAAGATTTATATATGGGAAGTCCTATTTTGGCCACCGGAAAATGTTCGGATTTTTCGGTATTGTACTGGGAAGGTTCTAGAAGGTTCGGAGTGGGGCCCACCTGCATGGGGGACCCACATGAACGTGGGTAGTGGAGGCAAGGCCCCACACCCTGGTCAAGCGCACAAGATCCCCCTTAGAAGGAATAAGATCATATCTCGAAGGGATAAGATCAAGATCCCTAAAGGGGGATAACAATCGATGGGGAAAGGAAAGGATGGGATTTCTTTTCTCCACCTTTGCCAACGCCCCAATGGACTTGGAGGGCAAGAAATAATCCCCTCCACCCCTATATATAGTGGGAGGCGCATGGGAGCTGCACCCTTGCCTGGCGCAGCCCTCCCCTCTGCCAAGTCCTCCTCCTCTCCATGGTGCTTGGCGAAGCCTGCAGGGATGCCACGCTCCTCCATCACCACCACACCGTCGTGCTGCTGCTGGATGGAGTCTTCCCCAACCTCTCCCTCTCTCCTTGCTGGATCAAGGCATGGGAGACGTCACCGGGCTGTACGTGTGTTGAACGCGGAGGTGCCATCCGTTCGGCACTAGGATCTCCGGTGATTTGGATCACGACGAGTACGACTCCTTCAACCCCGTTCTCTTGAACGCTTCCACTTAGCGATCTACAAGGGTATGTAGATGCACTCTCCTTCTCTTGTTGCTAGAATCTCCATAGATTGATCTTGGTGATGCGTAGAAAATTTTGAATTTCTGCTACGTTCCCCAACAGTGCTAGCACTCCTTTCTTCCTCTGGTATCTGCTCCTCGCGCTTTGCTCTCCTTCCACATCTCTGATTTCATGTGCTTGGGAGCCTATCTAGAGAGGAACTCACCATGGATACAACTAGGGACCGATTCCGGTGTGAATGGGTGCTCCAGCCTAAAGATTGGTTTGGTTATGTTTTTGCTACCTTTGTGTTTGTCGTTGTTCCTGCCATCCTATTTGTTGTTGTCATGGCCATGCTTTTTTTTAGTTTAGGTGGTTAGATTTGGTCCGATCTGTGTTAAATGTAACATTTTATATTATTTACACCGCATCAAAATTTTGATTGTCTAAATAGTTGCTTATAGTTTTAATGATCCAGTGGAATGTCTACTTCAACAGAACAACTCCAAACGGATGTGCGTGAAATAGAAAGATTTACAAAAAAAATTGAACTGAGAAAGGTTTACACATTTGTTGTGTATAAAAGGGGCACCTTCCAATTTTTTACTCCCTCCGTTCCCTGATGTAAGACGTTTGTTTACATTGTGTAAAAAATGTCTTACATTATAATACGGATGGGAGTATCTTTTACTCTAGGCTGTGCTCTCCTATCACACTTACCTTTTCAGTAAAACAAAATCATGCACTTCTTCTCCTGTGAGAAAAATACATGCTTTATTTGGTGTGTGTGCGTGTGTGTGTTTTTTTCGGTTGGGTGGGGGCAACCTACGTTCTTTTGTAGGTACTATCCAGAGTGGATAGTTTCAAAAATTCATATTAAATAAGGTGTAGTGAAATACTAACATGTTTGGTCAATCAATGACCTCTGAGTTATAGTGGTGTATAAAAGAAAATAATAATTAAGATTGGCAATATTAAACCGTTTCTATATGTTGGGTGATAATGTGTACCTTTTCACTAAGCTATCAATGTGAAGATATATCAGTACTACTAGTCCGGGGGTAGCTCCTTCCATGAGTCTCGGAGCAACTCTAGCATGTACCGTAAAGTCTCGCAATACAAAAACAGTTTACAGTAATACTGTAAAACATTTTTACGATATGGTGTGCGTTCCGGCAGAACAGATCCTCTAGAAATTGTTTGTGAAGCCCACTAGTCAACAGTTGAACTTACAACAGGGTCCCTAAGAATTAACACAAAGCACCCTGAAAGCAAAAACTAAATTACAATTAGAGGCCTTAAACAGCTCCATGGCAACGTCGGATCCACCCAGCGCTCGACACGACACGGCGGCGCCCTCCAGCGTGTGTCACGACGGCTCTGCCTGGAAGACCCTTGGCCACTACGTGCCCGCTCACGCGGCGAACGATGACCAACGCTCTAGCATGAGCAGAGGGCGACACGACCCGCAACAAGGCAGCGCCCTCCCCGGCGCGCGCAGCTAGTGCAGCAAGGCCAGCGACGTCCTCTGGCGTGACCGCCCAATGATGCGGCATGGCGCATGGCTTCCCACGGAGCAAGATCGCGAGGCGAGCACTGGAGCGGAAAGGGCGCGGGACGCGACAACGAGCTCGAGGTGACCAACCGGTGGCGCGCGGACCTGGCGATGAGCGTTGGTTGGCCGTCGTGGCGTCCAGTCAGGGGGGCTGGAGGCACTGGCGCCGTGGTTGTGGTCTTGGTGGCGGTAGGCCGGGACGGACGCGGACTCAATTCAGGCGGCCTGGCCTCGGGATTGGGTGCGGGGGGCTCCAAGGGCTCCATGGCAACGCGCAGTCTGCCGAGGGAGGTGCGACGGTTAGAGCATCTCCAGCCGCGCCCCTAACACGGCGCCTCTAGCGATTTTTTCACGTCGGCTTCAAAAAACAGCTATGCTCTTAAGAGCCCGTTTTTCGTCGCTTTGGATCGAAATTAGGAAAACTCCTATTGAGCGCTGCAAGCGCCGGCTCGCGGCGCTTGCACGCAGCGCGTAACGGGCCGGCCCAACGAATCAGTGGGAAAAAAGAAAACGCGAACGGAAAAAGATGACGCTAACTTCGATCACAGCTGGAATCGATCACCGCACGCCAACGTCAAAAGCTGCGAGTCTTCACCACTACACCAAGCTCAGTTTGTTAAGTCTATTTGAGCTACTCCCTCCGTCCCATAATGTAAAACGTTTTTTAATACTAGTGTAGTGTCAAAAAAGTCTTATATTATGGAACGGAGGGGGTATCTTTTATTACAAACATTAACATATATTCTACTTTGTTCACGTTGATTAATATAAAAAACAAAAAATCGGCAAAAACGAAAAAAATTACGATTCAAAAATTTTCATGGATTTTGAACAAAAATTCACAAAATTTTCAAAAATGGTTCACCGAAGTTGAAAATAGTTCATTGATTTTTTGAAAAAAGTTAACTGAATTTGATAAAAGTTCATTAAATTTGAAAAGAAGTTCATCGAATCTAAAAAAGTTCATCGGTTTTCAAAAATAGTTCATCCAAAATGGAAAAAGTTCATCGATTTGAGAAAAGAGTTCGTCGAATTTTCAAAAAGTTCATCAAAAAATTCATGAACCAAAAAACCACACATTTAAGAAAATAAATAAAAGAAAAGGTAAAATAACTAGAAAAAAGAAAATAAAAATAACTAGAAAAAAAGAAAAGAAAAATAACTAGAAAAAAAGAAAAGAAAAATAACTAGAAAAAAGAAAAGAAAAATAACTAGAAAAAAAGAAAATAAACAAATAAAACTTACAAACGATTAAAAAAGTAAAACGAAGGTGGCCTGGTGGTTTTGGCGGTTTTATTCCTCACGGAGGTCGTGGGTTCGATTCGTGGTAGTGCCTTTAATTTTTTGGATTAAAACACAGAAATAAAATCTCTGAACAGACCGGCCCAGCAAAGGAGGTGGTGTGCGCGGTCATCGCCTCAGTTCCCGCGGGAATCAATGCCCTCATCGCCTCAGTTCCCGCGGGAATCAATGCCAAGGCTGCCGTGCCGGTCAGCCTCCATTGATGCCTCACAGGCGGCGCAGTGAAGGCGCCGCTGACGCGCGTCCCGCCCGCTACCCCCACGCGTCGTCCCGCATGCCGCCGCCCTGCTTGGGCTATAAAAGGCACACCCTCCCCGCCAGTGAGCGCCACAACCTTCCCCTCTCCTTCTCGCAAAAGCCATCTTCCGCCTACAAGCAAAGCAAAGATGGCCGAGAGGTTCTCAGGCGATGGCGCTGCGGCGAACGGCTTCGGCCGCCGACACCTCCAAGAGCCGGAGGCGCGCCTCCTCTACGAGGCGGAGTACCCACGCCCCCTGACATGCGCGTACCAGGGCGTGGAGGCTGAGCGCCGGCGGCGTCCCGGTGTCGCCGGTGCCAGAAGGGACGACACGGTGGGCGGAGATCGTCCGCATCCGCTCCTCCCTGACGGAGGAGCAGCGGAACCAGCCGAAGTACGCGCCCAACAGCGAGACGATGTGGACGATGTTCTTCGAGCGCCGCCGCGAGGAGCAGATACGGCATCATCCCTCGGGGCCGCCTGAACGCCGAAGGGCGGCGCGAGTGGTGGGGCGTGCCCGGCCACACCCTTGAGGTTGTCCTCGACCACATCGAGACCGGCAACGTGCCGCGCCTCGGGTACCCGCCGCGGCCCTCCTTCTCTCGCCGCCGCGGCAGCTCCTGGACGCCGAGGCGGATGGAGCCGGGGACGTCCTCGTCGTCGGGCTCCGGCTCACCGGCCCTCCACCCCGTCAGGCCCGAGCCGGAGGGGACTCCGCTCGGCCGTCGCGCTCGCAGCGGCGCCCTCGTCATCAACGAGGGCGCCCCGGCCCTCACCGCCTGCCGCGGCACCGGCGAGGCGCTCCCTGTGCCTGGTCCGGCCAAAGCCCGAGCCAGGGTTGCTCCCCGTGAAGCCGGAGTGCGTCGACGTGGTGGCCCCCGACGACGAGTCCGCCTTCAAATGGGCGAAGGAGGACTACGTCCGCGAGCAGGTGCGCCGCCAGCTGGGCGTACTTGGAGCTCCAGACCCGTCGCCGCGCCGAGGAGGGCGGCGCCATCGTCCTTGACAGCGACGAGGAGGGCGAGGCCGGGCCGTCAAGCGCCCTGCCACATGTCGGCGACCCCGGTCAGAGCTGCAATAGGGACGTCGCAGGCGAGGTGCGCGACGACGACGACAGCGACGGCGGCGACTACACCCGCTTCTACAGGCTTCTTGGCATGTAGACGACGGCGGCAGCAACGGCGGCGACTAGACTTTTAGTTTGTTTTTTAAGTTAGGCGTAGTTCTTGCATGTTTTTATGTTTTTGTACAAATTTCAATAAAGTATGACCGTGTTCCTGCAAAAATCATCGAGTTTGCAAAATTTTGAAAGGAACTTCGCCGAACCCGCAGCGCCCGTGGGCCGATGACTGGGAGCGAACCGAACCCCAGGGGCCAATCTAGCGCCGGTTCGCCCCCAGGCCGCTCTTTTTCGATGCCCTGGGGGGCCGAACGGCTGAAGATGCTCTTAGGTGGCGTCGAGGGTGGCGCTGACTGAGGTGCAGGACACGGAGGATCTAAAACTTCCCTCCCGCCTAGCAAGGGCGCGTATACCAAAAAAATGCCCTCTCATACTCTGGGCCAATTGATCAGTTTTTCACCTTTGCTCCGCCCTAGTCAAAATGCCCCCGTCTTATATAGCAATTGATAAAATGCCCCATTTTTGTTGTGCCTCTAGATAGAATGCCCCGTATTGAAAATAAACATCTATTACTCCCTCCGTTTCGAAATAGATGACCCAACTTTGTACTAAAGTTAGTACAAAGTTGGGTCATTTATTTTGGAACGGAGGGAGTACTTGTTAACTGCTGCCACTTTCTCTATTATAGATGCCTTCAATTGGCTGAAATTTGAATAGTAGGCTACTATGAATATACTTGATTTTCTGTAATTTTTTCAGAATTTTTTGGGCAGTTTAAATTTTCGCCTAAATTTTGAACAAATTTGGACAAAAAATTTAAATCTCGTTTTTCTCTTTGCTCTGTGTTCAGAATTGGCTGAAATTCGAACAGCACACTCTATGAATATATTTGGTTTTCTATAATTTTTTAAGATGTTTTTGGGCACGTTTGTTTCTGAAGATGGAGACGGGGCTGCTGGAGGCGGACGGTGGCGGCTAGAACCCTTAGCTATGCTGCTCGGGCGCAGCTGCTTCGTTCCATTCCTGTGCGAGCGAACGAACAGGAGCCAGCCAGCCCTTCCTGCGCGTGTGTTTTTAGTTGATATTGGTTAGGGGCATTTATGTCCTTTTTCCATCCCTAATTGCAGCAGTTAACAAATAATAGATGTTTATTTTTAATACGGGGCATTTTATCTAAAGGCACAATAAAAATGGGGCATTTTATCAATTGCAATGTAAGATGGGGCATTTTGGCCGGGGATGAGCAAAGGTGGCGCAAATAATGATTTGGCCTGTCGAGAGGTCTGGTTTTGAGTTTACTGCAGAAAACATATTATATAATGTGCTTATTTACGGTATCTGATCTTGCCTTTTTTGGCCACAAAACACTAAAACATCAGTTATTTTTGGGTATGCCCCCTATCAACTAGAGTTGCTCTGAGCCTCCAAAAACCCCTCCTCAAGCTTTGCTACATTTTACGGGCTGGGCGCCGCTCATATTCCGGCCACGTTTAAAAATTCCAACGAAATTTTGCATGACAATTTGTAAAGTTTGTGAGCTGGCACTCCGTGAGTCTAGCATTTGTGCCCCTCCTCTCCCCTCACACTAATTGGTCACCTGCCCTTGCCGCACTGGTAGTGAGCCGTGGCTCCGAGATGGCGGCACACGATGATAGCATGCGAGGCGGTGATTACAGGGACATTGTTCCGGTATCTATATACTTGATAAAGGGGGGAAGACTCGGCCTTTTGCTTGGTGTTTTGTTCCACTCTTGTCACCCTAGTTTTCAGTGTTGTGTTCCATCATAAGCGCTCCTAACAGAGGGGGGGAGGGGGTTATGGGCAAGGCCCGACTTTGGTTTTAAATTTTTCTAATAACAACTAGAACTTAGGACCTGCTAGTTGGTCCAAACTGGACGATGTCCGGCGTCCCCTGAAATACCGGGGTCTCAGCTAAGCCGACGTCTGGCTCATCCGGTATGCCCTAAGAACGAGATACATGCGGCACACAGGAAGGTCTTGCATAGTTTTACCTTTGACGAGTGGTTTGTCCATCATGATGTTTTATAGGCATCATGTTATCATGGTGTATGGTTTTTGTGGTAATTTGTGATAGACTACAATGCCATCCTAGGGCATCATTCGCCTACATTGAGATGTCATCGTCCAGCTCTGGCCTCTCTCTGGAGAGGTCGACGGCAGCGCCTTCATCACTCCCTCCTTCCAAGCCCCAAACAAAAGTAGACCCTGGTGTTGGCCTTGCCCTTTCGAGTTTCTCGAATATGGTAGAAAAAATAAGGGGAGAACCTCCAGGTTGTCTTAACATTTTCCTTTACCTAGCTATATCATGTTCCTAGACTAAACAAAAAAAACTGTATCATGCTCCAGCCTGATGATGGATCAAACCAACATGTATTAGAAAAACTGAAAACTTTCCTTGCAGAATAAACCAATTCTTGCTGAACGCATCACATAGTACAGGGCCACAATGATGGCTCTTTCAAATACCAAAAGAAAATAAATAACTGTGTCGACTGTTTGTTTCAAGTAAGGCTATAAAACATTAGTTATTTTTCTCCGACTGAAGGCGTCGAGGCCAATCGAGCAATTTCCTCATTGTATCATCACTATGTAATCTGAAATTTTGCTTCTCGATAGCACTACCTCCTTCATCTTTATTCTGACCCTCTAGACTCTGCTTTGATGAGAAGTACACAGAATTGTGTCAATGATAAACCGAAAATTATTTATTATACATAAATTGTACTAGAAAGGTTCAATGTAGTCATGGAAATGCTAAGAGCACGGCTGAAACCCTCAAAGATGGTTGGCACAGCAGAAAAGAAACAACACAAAAATACTGCTTTATAATGATCAAAAAGTACAATCAAAGTTCCATACATATGAACTTAATTCTGTTATCAAGTTTCTAGTATGTGCAACTATTAATATAATTTATTTCGTCAAGAATGGGGAAATTTTCCTAAGAGAAGGCCAGAAGACTACATTGTGATATTTCCTGTAGAAATTAATAGAATTTATCTTATTATTTGAAAGGAAGGCAATCCAAACAAATTGGGAATTTTATCAGTCTGGTAAAACCAGAACCAGTGGTCTCAGAAGAAAATTAGACTACATATTATGATCAATGGACAAACTGCCCAAACAAGATTTTTTTTTCTAATAAACCCTTCCCTTAATTTGCTTCTTGTCAAATGCTATATCTTCTACTTTTCATCCATACAGGTTGCTAGTTATTATAACAAGGTATGCATGATCCACGAACTACACATTTGCACTGTTTGATTCATTTATTTAGAGAAGAAAATATTTCAGGCTGTTAATGGCAGAGGTGCAACTTTAAAATTAAAACCAGCTAGCATTTAATAGAAAGAAACAGCAGAATTATCCATCCAAGATTCTTTTATTAATGATATCAACAACAAAATAACTACATAGGACAAGGTTTGCTCCATTTTCAGTTAGCTAACTTCTCTAGCTCTAAATTGCAAATAACAAAGACGTAAGATGAATAGAGGACGTAAATTAATAGATATAAAATGTACCTTAGTTGCATGGAATTCAGCTAGTTGTGAAGCACCAAAATTATCTCTTGGCGCAAGAAAGGTTCGAGCCTTTTCATGATCAAAAGATGATTGTCTTGCAAATTCTTTGGCTGCTTTAAGTATTTCTGAAACACTTCTAAAGCTTGCCAAAAATCGCCTGCTGCTATCCTGTTTCAGAAAGTTGCTTCACTTGCAGAACATAACAAGATACAGGTGCAAACTGTAGTAGTTTCTGCTACTATACCTCAACAGGATTGTAGATAGAATAAGCGCGCCATGTGGTTGTTAAATTATCTAGAGCCAGCATTTGCTTTCGCATAAGCGAAAAACTCTCAATCACTTTATCATTTGGTGTCAACAAGTTCAACTCCATCCATGAACTCAGCTCCAATCCAATATTTGAAAGATCGCGGGAGATGTCCCCGACAATCAAATTTCCAAATTCCACAGCAAAATTGTGTATGCGATGTGGATCCTTACATAAACTGGAACAGTTCCAGATCAAACAGATTGAGTTAAGTTAAATATAACTAAAACATATCAGTTAGAGAACCATTCTAAAACAACTGAACTAGACCTTAAAAAACATGGAAAATCGCCTGGTCCAACTTAACAGGGTGATTTAGGATCTCTTAGTGAAAATAAACACACTTAATTATCACGGCCTCAGGCAATCTTTCTCGGTGTTTGTGTTTCTCAGTTCTTACTGAAATTTCGAATTATTATTGCAAACAATGATATTTATGGACAAACAGAGGTGAAAGCTCACATGTAGGAATTAGAAATATAAATATTTATGAAATGGTTTAACAGTATATTAGGAATTCAATAACATACTATACTCAAACATCTCTAGAAAATCTCACACCTCTTTTACAGTTATATATATACCCTCCCTCTTATAGCTTTCAAGTTCAACTTATGAACCATTCTCAAGGGAAGCTAAGCCTGGACCAAGCAGTGCTTCTATCCAACATGCGATGAAAAATCAGCATTCTAGGCTTCGCCGGTGCCGTGATTCTTTGCTCCTCGGGATTCCTTTTTCTGTAGATAACACTTCTAACTATGTCTTACTGAATGGCAATGCGCTGGCCTTTTTGTCAAAAGTATAGTAACAATCAGCTGCACCTTGCCATATGCTTAACACTTCAAATATACAAGAGCAAGCAGAACTACACCCAAGAGTCCATTCCATAGAAGAGAACTCGACGGAACAAGAAATTGAGAAGTCAAGGGAAAATATATAGTTAACTTACCTGTTCATAGAACAATAGGTGCTGTCTGAAGGGAGAGCTGTTTGTAGTGTAGAGTCCATCTTGTTTTTACAACTAACAAGCTGAGAGACATCCATGTCAAGCTGTTTACACCAATTAAATAAATAATGTTAGCAGATTAACAGGTTTCCATGACATGGGAGATATTCACATCAACAATTTATGTTTGCAGTACACAAGTTATAGAGTGAAAACTTGTGAGTTGAACATGGAAGAGAATGGGTCATGCAACACTGCAAGGCTCCTTTGGCAGAAATATAGGGACCTCCTATGTGTCGCGTTCTGCGACATACTGTCGAGCAAACGCACAGGGGAGTCTGACCTGGGCCGGCCCAGTAGTGCACTGTATCGCGGGATGAAAAATAAAAAAAGGGTAAATGCACACGCTTGCTCGGAATAGCCAACAGACCAAACAAGCTTTGGTGACATATAAGCAGCACACATCTTTAAGAACTGCCATCTCGTACGGACATTCTCTAGCTGGGTAAAACGTCACTGTAGGAGTACTGTAGCTAATACATTTTTTTAAATGAACATTTCTCAAACTTCGAAATGTTTTTTTATTTTTTCGAATACTTTTTAGAATTTTTGAACATGTTTCAAATTTTTCAAACATTATTTTGAAAGCGCGAGCATTTTTTAGAAATACGAACATTTTTTTAAATCGCGAACATTATCTTGAAAAACATGAGCATTTTTTGAAAATCTGACAATTTTCAACTTTACAAACATTTTGAAAACGCAAACATTTTTTCAAATTTGTGAACATTTTTTTGAAAACACTAACATTTTTTTTGAAAACATATTTTTAAAATTTGCAAACAATTTTGAATTCTAAACATTTTTAAAATTTGCAAATTTTTGAAAAAGTAAACAGAAAAAGTAAATAAAATAAAAAATAAGAAAGAAACAGAAAAGATAAAAAGAAAAACAAAAATAAAAAAAGAAACAGAAAGGAGAAAAACGAAAAAGAAAAAACCTAAAGGAAAACTACCCGTACGTAATAGCTATGCTAAACACTAACGGGCCGGCTCAGATTGCGTCGCTCGCTCGTGAAACTTGTGCGAAGCCTCGACAGCTTGACGCAATGTGCGTCATATAGGATTTTCAAGAAATCTATCTTACTTCAAAAGATACAGTAGCATACAATGCATTATCTAAAGATAGTACTGGGGGGACTGCAGGAGGCACAGAGCCACACACATGGATATGCCAACAAATGGGAGTATAAATGTTATTTAAGCATTGATATAAGCAGTTTTAGTCTGTTGATTAGTCATACATAGCCCATATATGGATTTGAATAAAAAGCATGCAGCTTAAAGAAAGTGTTGTAGGTTTGGAAACTGCTTTTGGCTACCAAGCACTGGAGGGGAAAAAACGCATAACAGATAACCTCTCTCATGAACCAGGCTGCTCGTCTCTGGTTTGAGCGGTGTTAACTGCTATTCTCATCTATTAAAGGATGGCTTTCGACCTTCCCAAATGGGCAAGCCATGCTTGATGAAAGGGGCAGAGGTTTTCTTTGGAAAAAATGGCAATGGTGGCAATTTCCTTGTTTCTTGAGAACGTTCGCCGGCCGCTTCAATATGGTGGTTTGGGCATCCACAACTTGGAACATTAGGTTGGGCTCTACGCCCTCAGTGGCTATGGCTACAAGAAAACTGATGCCTCAACCTTGGGCTGGTTTGCCTATTCAGGTACCACACAATGTCCATGCTTCATTCATTCAGGGTAGCAGTGGAAACTCGTTGGTAATGGGGAGAGTATCAACTTCTAGTCTCATCGGTGGCTGCAGAGCAGAACAGTTGCTGAATTGGCTCCTTATCTTATCAAGCTTATTCCTCGAAGACCAAGGAAGCATGGCCTGAATAATAGAAGATGGGTGGAAGATATCAGAGGGGCTCTCACTGTCCAGGTTATAGTGGAGTATCTACGGATTTGGGACTTGGTTGATGGTCCGGTCCGTCAGCAAGACGTTCCTGATCAGCATAAATAGATACTTGCGCAGTCGGGCTCCTACACCAGTAAGTCTGCTTATAACGTGTATTTCCTCGGATCCATCAAGTTCGCTCCATGGAAGAGAATTTCGAAAAGTTGGGCTCCGCTGTGCTGTAAATTTTTCATATGGCATGGTTTAAACAATCAGTGTTGGACCACTGATCCTCTTGCTAAGTGTGGTTTACCACACCCAGCGGCCTGCCTCCTCTGTGATCAAGCTGCGGAAACAATTCAACACCTACTTGTCTCTTGTGTTGTTGCTTGGCGAGTCTGGTTGATATTTTTTCAGAAGCTGGGGCTGGTTGCAGCAACACCACAACCTCCAGCGGTCCGTTTTTCAAGTTGGTGGTGCCAAGTCATCAAGGGCTTCCTAAAGAACTGCGGAAGGGTTGCCCTGGGAGCTTTGGAAGCACCGGAATGATTGTCTCTTCATGGCACCATTCCAAATGCTTCTATGATCCTTCAAACAGTGGCAAAAACGAGAGTACCGTTTGGTGCTTACATGGAGCCCATGCGCTCCAGGAATTTCTCATGCGTTGCTTTGGAGTAAATTGCACAAAACCACCACTTTGAAGGCAAGGTTTGCGAAAACCACTACAATACATTTTTTTTGCAGAAAACACCATGTCTTCGGTAATCTTTTTGCAAAAGACACTGATCGGCGGATCGGGCTCAGTTAAGTGAGTTTATGACAGATGGGGCCCTTTTTTGCTTACGTGGCATGACTTTTTGTGCCAGGTAGATTTTAATCTAAAATTACAAACTAGACCCTAGAATTTTACATAGACACCCCTAAATCAAAACGAAAAGCAATTAGCCCCCGCTTCGACCACCCGGGCCGGATGCGCTGTATGGCAGAGGGCGGGCGACACTGGCGGCCAGGCGCTAGCGGCCGCCGCGACAGAGCCGGCGCGACGGAGGGAGCCGGCACCGGCGGCGGTGGAGCGGCTGCGCCACGGGCGCACCCGGCGGCGCGCGCGCGAGGCGAGCTGGCTGGCGGGGAACCGCCACGCTGGCAGGCGACGCTGCGAAGGGCGCGACAAGGGCTCGGCCAGGTGGAGCCGCGTCAGAGGCGGCAGCGGCAAGCCGGACGGCGCGGACGCGGAGCAGCCATGGAGCGAGGCGACGCCATGGCCGGGATGCGGTGCGAGCTGGTCTGGGGCGTTGAGACCGATTGACCGGATCCGGTGGCGGGCTCGACGGCGGCGACCTGCATCCTGGGGAGGGAGCGGCGGCGGCCTGCATCCTGCGGACGGAGGCGGCGGCGGCTTGCGTCCTGCGGAGGGAGGCGACGGCTGCGGCCGTGGAGGTAGAGGCGGCGGCCCGCGTCCTGCGTAGGGAGCATCGGCGGCCGTGGAGGGAGCAGTGGCGGAGTCCTGCGCCGTGCGGAGGGAGGGGCGGCGGTGGCCCGTGGAGGGAGCAGCGGCGGGCATGCTAGTCGGCTGCGGAGCCCGTAGGGAGGGTCTGGGTTGCATGGGGGAAAAAAGTTGAGGGTTTTTGCTTTAAACCCAAACCGTTACGCCACGTAAGCAAAAACAGGGACCCATCTGTCATAAACGCGCTCAAACGACTCTAATCCGCCGATCAGTGGTTTTTGCAATAAGATTACTGAAGACATTGTGTTTTCTGCAAAAAAAATGTATTGTAGTGGTTTTCGCAAACCTTGCCTTCAAAGTGGTGGTTTTGTGCAATTTACTCGTTGCTTTGCCCCGAACTCTTAGGGGTTGTCTGGTTTGTGAGTAAAGGTTGCCTTAGGTTGCCATATCTTTGACCAACTTAGGAGGGTGTTTGGTTCAACCTCACCTTAGGCAGGATGCTTTTTGCCACACTAGGGTCCCACATCACATACACTCAAAAAATGTGGCGAGATTCACTTAAGCTTGCCAACTTGTGGCTCTTATTTTATTGAACTAATCTTGGGCAAGTTTATCAAGAAATGTGTGGCAAAGTGTGGCATGTAAGGCCTAGAACCAAACGTCCCCTTAATCTGTCGTTTGGCATTCTGCTCGTGTAATAGTCTATGTGTGGCTTCAGGCTTGCAGTTTATCCTCAAGGCCCTGTTCGGTTAAACCTCCTCCCAAAGGGATTGGAGGGGATTTTGAGTTGCAGGGGATTTAATCCCTCTCAATCCCCTTCAAATCCACCTGAACCAAACAAGCCCTAAGTGATGGTTGTGGGGGGGGTTGACCCCTCCTCTTTCTGAGAACATATGCAGTATTGCAATACTATGTGGAAATGCTAGTTTTCATGGGAAGAAGTGGTTTTTGTGAGTTAGAAAACTATTTCGAAGCAGCACTGTTTAGTATTGCTATATTTAAGCTCATAATCTGTCTTTCTTGTGTTCCGTGCAGACCACAAATTAAAAAAAATCAACTTTTTTTTGCAGATTCCTATGCTCACATGTACATGTGGGGATTTTTATGGAATTTTACAGAAGTTCAAAAAATGCACTTGACCATATTTTAAAATGAAAGGCTCACTGAAGTTGTGAGCTAAAAAAAATCCGTTTTATGTTACAATATGGTTTCAGTCAGCCTTTGATCTTTTGATGATAAGACTTTAACCATGATGTATGCCTCTGTTAAAAATAAACATGTTTCCATTCCAGGGCTGGGTTCTTGTTTTGAATCCAGGCTTTGGACCACTCCTGTAGGTTACTGCCTTGAGGATAGATGGGAGGAAAGGGATGGCTTTCCTCCCCCCCCTCAGTAGGGTGGTGATAGCTACGTAGGGGGGTGGAGTTTTATGATGCTTCTTTAGTTTTTCGCTTAGCCTGTAAGACATGGTGATTTCTTTTAATGGAAATCGGAGAGAGTGCTCTTTTTTATCAAAAAAAATGTTACAATATGGCTAATACAACCCTTACATAAATCTGACAATCTATGAGATGGTACCTGTTCAAGTTGCGACAATACCACATCACCAAGTAGAATCCAGTTTGCACGCCTCCATATGCTAGGGAGGACCAATCCCCCATTTCTGATTGCTAGCAAAAAAAGCTCAGTCTGGGAAATGGATGATGTACTCAAGTTGGATGAGGCCATTCATGTAGCTAGAGCTCAACATATAATTTTTAGTGCGATAAAAAAAGAACAACTAAGCAACCAGTCAACTACATTTGTAATAACATCTACCAATTAATGCTCAATTGCTCAAACAACTGATAAGGCAATACAATTCTGCTTTGCTTCTTCTACCAAGGCCACCCAAGACCCAACCATTCTAGCTTGCCATTGCCCACATAAAATGGCTACCCCCTTTACCAAGGGACAAGGCTGATCAGCTAAGGTTTACACAAATGGAAGGAATAATTTAGTGTACTGTGCAAAGTGCAAATTGGTTCAAGTATCTCCAACAACCAAGCATTCTGGTATACCCACAAATATTTAGAAGAATCCAAATAGGTGTGGGTTTCATCAAAAACTGCTAGGAAGTACTCCCTCCGTCCCACAATAAAAGACGTTTTTGCAAGCTATGTTAGCTTACAAAAACGTCTTATATTATGGGATAGAGGGAGTAGCCAGGTAGCAAAATTTTCTATGCCAACATATAAATTGCCTTGCTATGTGCATGTTGTAACCACTTCAGTTATGGTAGTATGTAAAATTATCTGAGTATATCTTTCTAGATAAAGATCACTAAAATAATGAAATTAATGACTAAGTTAAAATGTTCAATAAAAAGTAAGTCACAAAATTCTGTAGCAATGGATTTTTTATAGAAAAAAGAACACAGTTATGGTAATAACAGGCTATGTGCATGAGTAAACCTGGAGTTCTTTTATGTGAGAAATAACTTCATCAGTGGAATCATGACACCACAATTGGAGGACTGTTAGCAGTTGAACATGATGACTTATCGCTGTATCCAGCCTCTTGGCTGGCCCTCCAACTATATCAATAAGTGTGTCCATAATATTAGTCCTTAGATCTTTATTATTCCTCCACTGAAATCTTCCTTCTTCAATGTCCTTTTTAATCCTTTCAAGACCATGTATTATTTCATCTCGGGCATAATTAGATATAAAACCCTGCAAAATTACAGAGTATGAACGAATCATAATTAAATTATTACACAAAAGTAGTGGAATCACAGAAAATGAATTATAAGGCTTCAGAACAACGCAAACCCTTAAGAATAAGGGCATTCACATGGCTTTGGTATTATGGCGGGCGTTATGTTGACACTTAACAAATCATTAAATATGTCTACTTATACAGTAACTTTAAGTCACTACAGTGAGAGTCTAGCATACTACTCAAGTAAACTGCAAGAAAGGCTAAATTTGGGCTGAACATGTACGAATAGGGAACTACAAATGAGTATGTGTTATCAGACAACACGAAATGCGGCCCTTTAGCATTTCTAATTATACTAGCATGAGAATGCGGTCCTTTATAGCATTTCGAATTATAGCATGAGAGAGAGAGAGAGAGAGAGAGAGAGAGAGAGAACCTCCTTCATAAGCATATTGGCATTCTCTTTAGTGGCAATTAAGACGTATTTGTAGTTCTCATTCTGTGAGCAAATGTACTCTAACAGCCCATCTGCAAAATCTCTGGCACGCTTCTGAAGAGCCTTCGAACGCTTCTTAACCTGGTCTGCAACCACTCGCTCCTTTCTCTCCAAATTGAAATTTATGAAACAGTTCTAGTTAGCTTTATTAGTCTGATGAAACAACTCTAAAGTTTTCAGCAGTCTAATAGCAAGACAGGTACAAGATTTATTTGACTTCAACAGAAGAGAATAATAACATCCATGTTCCCATGATATATGATTGATGTTAGCAATAAACATAAAGAATGACATTAAAATTCACAATTTCCTCAAACTACACACAATCGTAACAAACACATATCGATCAGCACATATAGGAGGCTATACATAATCAACTCATGGCTGGGGTAGGCTAAAGCACAAACCTATCAAATCTCGGAACCAACTCGTGGTTATGGCACAGGATAGCTAGCTTCCACTCAACCTTTTCATGGCTAGTTCTTTGGTGATGTTCCAGTCTTTTAGATCTCTCTTTACGGACTCCTCCCATGTCTACCATGACCTCTCTTGACATTATCAGCACGCTTTAGCCGTCCGCTATGCACTGGAGCTTCTGGAGGCCTGTGCTGAATATGTCCAAACCATCTCAGACGATGTTGGACAAGCTTATCTTCAATCGGTGCTACCCCAATTATATCCCGTATATTATCATTCCGGACCCAATCCTTCCTTATATGGCCACACATCCATCTCAACATGCGCATCTCCGCTACACCTAACTGTTGAACATGTCGGGTACATTTGGTTTACCACCAACACTAGCCTTACCAAAAATCGGCTCGCCCACGGGATTTGGCTGCCGTTTGGACTGGCAATGAAAAATTGGCTCGCCAAGCCCGCCCCCGATGCCTGCGTGTTATTCTGGCCAATTCGTGGGCGCAGCGAGGGCATGGAAAACGCTCGCCGAATAATTGGCAGCCTACTGTTGCCCGCTATTTACGTGGGTTTCGTTTCGTTTTTGCTTTTATACGGTGGTCTCGTCCAGTGCTTTTATGGAGGTCTCGCCAAATAATACGGCAGATTAATCGCGTGGGTAGCTGCGTGATGACCGAACAGATTTTTTTAAGGCAACTGAACAGCTGTTTGGATGGATTTTTTCATTGACGGGTAGTTTGGATGAATCAGTCCCGTGTAAGCTCCAGCCTAATATATGTTTTACTACTGGACTTCCTTCGATCAGGAAAAAGAACTTTTACTATTGGACAAATGTTCTCAAAACCACTACTAATACTCCTGTTGCATGTTTATTTTTGGCATATTATATCTAATTAATTTTATATTACAAAAAACTTATTTTTAATAGGTCTCTTTCTTTGTTGGCTCAAGGTACATCCAAATTAAAATCAGATCAAGCACTAATCTAATCCAAGGTACTCGTACAAAACATTTGGCAACTCAGCTAGTGGCAAACCAAAATGAAGTCTTGGTAATTTTACCAAAATTGTGGCAAGTACATTGGCTACAATCCAAACAATGATAAATTACCAAAATTTTGGTTATGCCCTCACTTTGGTCATGCCAATTTTTTGGCTGGGCTAGTTAGGGCACAAACCAAACACACCCGTCGCATTTTAGTCGGCCAGCATTCGGCACCATACAACATTGCAGGTCGAATCGCCGTCCTATAGAACCCCTTTTAGCTTTTGTGGCGCTCTCTTGTCACAGAGAATGCCAGAAGCTTGGTGCCACTTCATCCATCCAGCTTTGATTCGATAGCTCACATCTTCATCGATGTCACCATCCTTCTGCAATATTGACCCCAAATATAGAAAGGTGTCCTTCTGAGGTATCACCTGCCCATCAAGGCTAACCTCCTCCTCCTCCTCATGCCTCGTAGTACTGAAACCACACCTCATGTACTGAAACTGCACCTTTCAATTCCATGGTTTGTCTCCATAGGTCTAACTTACTATTGACCCCCGTCTGACTATCATCGGCTAGCACCACATCATCCGCAAAGAACATACACCATGGGATCTCCTTGTATATCCCTTCTGACCTCATCCATCACCAAGGAAAAAACACAAGGGCTCAAAGGTGACCCTTGGTGCAGTCCTATTTTAATCGGGAAGTCACCAGTGTTACCATCACTTGTTCGAACACTTGTCACAACATTATCGTACATGTCTTGTACATGTCCTTGATGAGGGTAATGTACTTTGGTGGGACTTTATGTTTCTCCAAGGCCCACCACATGACATTCTGCGGTATCTTATCGTAGGCCTTCTTCAAGTCAGTGGACACCATAAGCAGGTCCTTTTGCTCCCTATATCTCTACATAAGTTGTCATGCCAAGAAGATGGCTTCGATGGTCAACCTCCCAGGCATGAAACCAAACTGATTTTTGGTCACGCTTGTCATTCTTCTTAAGAGGTGCTCAATGACTCTCTCCCATAGCTTCATTTTATGGCTCATCAGCTTAATTCCACGGTAATTAGTACAACTTTGAACATCCCCCCTTGTTCTTGAAGATTGGTACTAATATACTCCGCCTCCATTCTTCTGGCATCTTGTTTGACCGAAAATGAGGTTGAAAAGCTTAGTTAGCCATACTATCACTATGTCTCCGAGGCCTCTCCACAACTCAATAGGGATACAATCAGAGCCCATCACCTTGCCTCCTTTCGTCCTTTTTAAAGCCTCGCCGACCTTAGACTCCTAGATTCGCAGCACAAAACGCCTGCTAGTATCTTCAAAGGAGTCATCCGGTGCAATGGTAGAGCTCTCATTATCTCCATTGAACAGCTTGTCGAAGTACTCCCACCATCTATTCTTAATCTCCTTGTCCTTCACGAGGAGCCGATCTGCTCCATTCTTGATGCATTTGACTTGGTCGACATCCCTCGTCTTCCTCTCTCGGATCTTGGCCATCTAATAGATGTCCCATTCGCCTTCCTTCATGTCTAAGCGGTGGTAGAGGTCCTCATAAGCCCGACCCCTTGCATCACTCACAGCTCACTTTGTGACCTTCTTGGCCACATTGTACTTTTCTATGTTGTCTGCACTCCTATCAAGGTGTATGCGTCTGAAACAATCTTTCTTCTCCTTAATAGCCTTCTGGACATCATCGTTCCATCAGCAGGTAACTTTAGCTTCGCTTCTACTTCCCCTGGACACTACAAACTCCTCTGAAGCTACCTTACGAGTGCAAGTCGTCATTTTCATCGACATATTGCCTACATCACCTCCTTCTTCCCAAGGGCCCTCCTTAATGACCCTCTCCTAGAAAGCCTAAGCTGCCTCCCACTTGAGCTTCCACCACTTTGTCCTAGCGATCGGTGCACTTATACTGTTGGACACGAATCCGAAAGCGGAAGTCAACCACCACAAGCTCATGCTAAGGGACAACACTCTCCATGTATCACCTTACAATCTAGGCAAGCACGTCTGTCTTCTCTTCTCGAGAGGATAAAATCAATCTCGCTAGAGTGTTGACCACTACTAAAAGTCACTAGATGCAATTCTCACTTTTAAAAGAGGGTGTATTTGTTGAACACATGCAAAAAAACATGTAGTGATTGGACTTTGGAATACAGGAACCTACAAAAAACTATGCTAATATCCTTAGTAGCACAAGGCAGCAGTTCAAAGGGGCATGATCAAGGCAGCAGTGTAATCAGTTAAACAATTAGTTACAGGGACTTCCATAGACACTTTCTCCATTGCTACACATTCAAGTGCTCCCACAGTGATGTATTCAAGAGTGTGGATTCTTCAAGACAAAGTTAGATTATTATGGCAAAGATCCTCTCACCACACATATGCATAACATTATCTACTTTTGTATGCAATGAACTATTGTTCTAAGAATAACTAAGCTTGATCGTTATCCTTGCCATTGTTGCAAAATTACATACCCTGCATAACTTCTTGTGCATATAAATGAGTCATACTTGAACATAAATTATGCTCCAAATGTCCATATCCGTGTTGTATACAAGTGAACTAACATATAACCCCTTCATATAATCAGGTATTGGCTACTCCATAGACGTATGTATCTAACTGACTAGACACCTGATTTATTAGATCAACAGTATAAGAAGTACTTATCGATGTTTGCCACACATTTGAGAGCAATAGTCACTCTACTTCTTTTTACTTTGGAGCAAAATTGAGCATAACTTTGCAAATTCAGCGCAAACGAAAAGATACAAGAAAAGACACTGAGATGTATAAGAAGTACCATTGGATAACGAAGCCGCTCCCTGTTGAGAAGGTCGATATGCATGGCTGGACCAGGTTGGCAAATAAAATCTGTGTGCCTCTGTGATGGTTGAACATCATATCGATAATCATCATTTGGCCGCATCCACTCAGTTGCCTTCAAGACAATGTTATAACTGTATTTAGTAATCTATTTTGCCGCATTGATTATTAACTAAAGAATCCCTGAAATTGTAGTGGAAAAGGCTATATACATGGCGCAATATACATAGCATGAATTGTCCAAAATTTCGGAACCCTAGCTCAAACCATCCAAAGCTTCTGCAATTCATACAATATTAATTCCTCTGTCGAATTAAGTCCCCAAAATTCACCATCTTGCCTAGTCCGTCCCTCAAATTCCAGAACATAGTAAACAAAACGTGCTGTTTGTGGACATTGAAAAAAAGAAAGGCGGCGCTACTCTTTACCTGGACCTTGAGCTTCCCATGCCTTGGGTCGCAGCCCGTGCTCCAGACCATGGACGGGAGTGGGGCAGCGCTGCTCCGCGGCGCAGGGTGATCGAAGAAGCTGCTGCTTCGAGGGTTCTGGCCGGAGGAGAGGCCGGCCGCCGAGAAGCAAGGTCCTCGCAGCGACCCCTTCACCGCAAACGCGGCCATCCCTCCGCGTACCAATTGGAGAAGTCGCCGTCAGTAAAAACACATCAGGAAAAAAGATGCTGCTGCGATTTGAATAGTACATACTGTGGAACAAACAGACTTACTTGGGAGGATCTGGGGTTGACCGGGCGGACCTCGGCGGAAGGAGGGACGGCGACCGGCAAGAAACCCTATTTCTTTTCGATACGGTGTGGAGGCGAAGCGAGGCGACCTGCCGCTAATTTATGCCGGCGGTGGCGCGCGTGGGTCGTGGTCGCTACCGTGATGTGCTTGCCAAGTTGCCATGGACTCTGTGTTAGTTCTTTTTTAGGGGAACTCTGTGTTAGTAAAGGGCATCCATAAGCCAGGCCCCCGAACCCCGTATGTCGGAACGCGATTTCAATGGGCCTTCTCAAACACGCTCTATTTGTCTTTATCATCTTATAAATCCAGCTCATATGTAAAAAACAAAACAATGAGAGCAACTAATTAACGAGCCCTCCTTCGGGGAGCGCCATGAACGATCGGTACCATACGTAAGACGCCTCAATCATTCACCACGTGTCGTGCTCTGAGCGCTCCCTTCGGACTTTGTTTTTTTATTTTTCCGCACGCGTTTTCGGCTTTTTAACCGTTTTTTCGACGTTCTGGTTTTCCATCGCTCTTCCCTAGCTTTTCGATAAAAAAAGTTTCAAAAAAAAATTCACGCAAAAAAAATGTGTTTTTTTTCGCGAGAGTCACGGTTTTGCTTCCGCGAGAGGCACGGTTTTGCTTTCGCGAGAGTCACGGCCGTGCCTCTCGGAAGCTTTAAAAAACGCATTTTTTTATTTTTTTTTCTTTCGCGAGAGTCACAGTTTTGCTTTCGCGAGAGTCACGGCCGTGCCTCTCGGAAACGGGAAAAAACGTGTTTTCTATTTTTTGCCATGAGAGTCAGGGTTTTGCTTCCGCGAGAGGCACGGTTGTGCTTTCGCGAGAGTCACGGCCGTGTCTCTCAAAAACGAAAAAAACGTGTTTTCTGTTTTTATTTCTTTCGCGAGAGTCACGGTTTTGCTTCCACGAGAGGCACAATTGTGCTTTCGCGAGAGTCACGACCGTACCTCCTCGGAAACAGAAAAAAGCGTGTTTTCTGGTCTCTTTTTTTTTCCTTTCGCGAGAGTCACGCTTTTGCTTCCGCGAGAGGCACGGTTGTGATTTCGTGAGAGGCACGGACGTGCCTCTTACGGAAAGGAAAAGAACCCATGCTCTCGCTTCGGTTTTTTCGTCCGGTTTTTTTCATGAAAAAAAGTTCATCAAAATCTATCAACATGGAATCTAGTTTTGAAGATCTCGACGCGAGGAATCCAACGATGAAAGCAGTTTGAGATTTGGATGCATGGCTTAAGAGATAATACATTTTGAATAAACTGATCAATAAGAAAGGGGAAAACTCCCAGGTTGCGACAAGTGGCGCGCGCCACTTGTCGCAACCTGGGGAAGTTGGTGTGATCTTCGCAACGAGTACTCCTCTAGTGATTTTGCAAAACGATACTGAACATTTACCGAGACGCGAATGCTATTTCTCACATTAAGCGAGCCCGTAGGAAACTCTCGCTGCGAGCTTCAGCAGTAACAGGCCGGCCCACTTCAAAAGAAAATAGAGAAAAAAAAAGCGACACAGGCGGAGCTTAACCAGGGAGCTCCTAGTCGGCGCTGCAGGCGCCGATTAGGAGATGCGGCGCTCGCCACAGCGCGGGATGAGCCGGCCCACGAAGGGGCACCACACAAAAAAAGCGGGAAAACTATGCAGAAAATAGCGGCATTGCCTATTCAGCGGCAGTCAAAGGGCAATTTTTCTAACCGGCGCCTGTAGCTGCATTAACTGGGCCGACCCATTAATTTTTCTCTTTCACTGTTAAACTCTCCAAAAAAGGGTGCGCGCGGGGATTCAAACTCAGAACCCCTTCGTTCAGAAAGAAGGGTACTAACCAGCTTGGCTATCGGGCGAGATGTGTTAATTTTCTTCTTACACCCATTTCCTTTAGTGCGCGAGAGTCCTAGTTTCGTTTTTTTTCACCCGGTTTTCTTCCATTTTTTTGTTTTCTTTTACTTTTTTGCTTTCTCTTTTTTGTTTTTCTTTCTGCGTTTTTTCGTTTCTCCTTGTCACTTTTTATTTTTCATATGCAATGAACTTTTCAACAAATCAATTAAATATTTTCCAAAATCAACAAACTTTTCTCAAAATTGATAAACTTTTCCCAAAATTAGTGAACTTTTTTTCAAATTATATAATCTGTTTTCAAGTGTGATGAACTTTTTTAAAATTGATTAACTGTTTTCAAATTTGATAAACTTTTTACAATTCCGATGTACTTTTTGTTAGATCGACGAAATTGTTTTGAATTTGATGAACTTTTTTAAAATTGATGAACTTTTTGAATTTAATGAACTTTGTTCAAATTAGATGAACTTTTTTAAATGCAATGAATGTTTTTTCCAAATCGGTGAACTTTTTTAATTTTTGGTGAACTTTTTTTAAAATGAATGAACTTTTTTTATTCTTAGTGAACGATTTGTAAAAATTGATGTTTTTTTTCAAATTCGATGAACTCTTTTAAATTCAATGAACCTTTTTTTCAGATTCGATGAACTTTCTTCAAATTTCATGAACTTTTTTCGAAATCGGTGAACGTTTTACAAATTCAATGAACATTTTTTTTCAAATTCGATCAGCTTTTTTCGAAGTTTGTGAACTTTTTTCAGTTTTGTGAACTATTTTGAAATTGGTGAACTTCTTTTCAAGATTTCAATAAAAAAATCAATTATTTTGAACAATGTTTTATTATTGATGTACTTTTTTCAGAATCATTGAACTTTTCTTGAATAGGGCAAAGTATTTTTGCATGTTCAGAAACTTTTCCAAAATCTGTGAAGTTTCAGTTTTTTAAAAGAAATCATGTAACAGCGGCTCTAATAGGTTTTAAAGGTTTAGCGCTGCTCTTAATCACATGGAAACGAATATCAAAGTCGTTAGCCGAACACGGTCGTATTTGTTGGCAGTGAGTTCGATTCGCCGCGGTGGCGCTATTTTCGACAATTCCTATTTGGCGCTGCAGGGGCCAGTTCCTACTTTTTTTGCTAACCGGCGCCGTAGCTACTCGTGGGCCGACCCATCTCGTCCCCATTTTTCTGTTTCTTTTTCTTTTGAAACGCAAAAACTACGAGAGTGTAGAAAACCGAACTCGGGACCGCCCGAATAGAACTACGCGGCAATAACCACCGCGCCAACATGCCCGACGTGATAACTCCTTCTTCAAACTTTTCTTATTTCTTCCTACCTTTTTCCTTTTCTCGTTTTTCATTTTTTTCTGTATCTGTTTTTTTCCTTTTTTTTTTCTTGTTCCTGGTTTGATAATTTCTTTCAAATTCATGAACTTTTCTTAAAATGGATGAATTTTTTGTCAAATTTGATTGTTTTTATATAAGTTAATGAACTTTTTTCAAATTTGATGAAATTTTTCAAAAATTAAATTATTTTGAAAATCCATGAACTATTTTCAATTTCGTGAACCTTTTAGAAGTTGATGAACTATTTTTATAAATGGATGAACTTTTTCAAATTTGATGTACTTTTTCCAAATTGATGGACTTTATTTAGATTTGATGAAATTTTTTATAAAAAATAGATGAACCATTTTCAAATCGATGAACTTTGTTTTGAATTCAATTAAAAAATTTCAAACTCGATGAAATTTTTCTCAAAATTGATGAACTTATTTTTAAAATCGATGAACTTTTTTCAAAATCGTTGGACTCTTTTCCAAATTTGTGAATTTGTATTAAAAATTGATGAACTTTTTTTAATTTTGTGAACTTTTTCTCGAGAAGAAGAATTTTTATTAAAAGCGAGGAACTCTTTTCATTTCCACGAACTGTTTTGAATTTCTATGAATCGTTTTTTTTAATTCATAATTGTTTTTAGTATCTTTATAGAATTCTGTTTCAAATTTATATTTTCTTTTTAAAATAATTTACACTTGATATATATAATATGTGTTAACTAGAGGAAGGGTCAAAAAGAGTTTTTTCTTATTTTGTTGTCAACTGAGTGACCTTGACCTGGTGGTTACGAGGGACTGCCCTCAACCCTCGCGCTTAGGAGTTTGAACCCCAGTATTCACGAATTGCTGCAGGAAAATAAGCCTAGATTTTTTTTTGCTGTATTCGAGAGCAGATTGTTAGCAATGTTTTTAATTGGGTCGGAGCCCCTTGCTCTGGGCGAGGACGATCTGGATGATGTGGTGTTTGAGGAGGGTGATGCGCCGCTGGAGGAGGACCTTCGGTGGATGATCGTGGTACGGGTTCATATGGATAAAGGGTTCAGCACATACTGGTTCTTCCGCAACATGAAGTTCGCTTGGGATCTGGCAAGGAAGGTGAAAATCAAAACCCTTGAGAAAAACTTGTTCATCATGCAATTCAATTGCTTACGTGATCGGGAGACAGTGACTCAAGGGGGCCCGTGGCACTTCAGAGGAAATCCGGTGACTATAGCGCCATATGATGGGTACACCAAGCCTTCGACCATTGAACTGTTCAAATTTGATATCTCGGCTCGCATCATTGACCTCCCCAATGCTTATCATGGAAAGATCAAGGCTTTGGCATCGAAGCTGGGAGAGTTTATGGACTGGAAACCCTCCTCCTTTGAATTTGAAGGGAATTTTTACCGGGTTCATGTGCGTCTGGACGTGCGCAACCCTCTGAAGAAAGCTACCTCGATCATCCGAGAGGGTGTTCGCGAAATTTTTGCAGCCAAGTATGAGCGACTACCGGACTGGTGCCAGGTATGCGGCATGATGGGCCACGAATTTAAGGACCATGGAGACGGTGTTCACCCGCCCTCAGCTCTGGTCTACAAGAATTTTCGGGCTCCGGCTACTATAGCTTGGGCGACTAAATGTCGCAACAGCAAGCAGAAGAGTAAGGCCCGGGAGTAGCCGAAGGATGATGTTGAAGCCACTGAAACTGAAGAAAAGGGGGAAGATGAGGACATGGATGATGCTGATGTTAACAGGAAGCGGGGCTCAGACCAGGTGGTCACTACGGCCGCCGCGACAGGACTGGAGCTCATGGTTTTCGATAAGGCAAAGGGAAGTAATGTTCCTCCTAGCCCGCCCCCAAAGCAGGATCCGAAGCGGTCCAAGATAGCAGTTTCGTCAGATAAAGTGGTTCATGAAAAGAGTGCCTCTAACAGCTTGAAGAAGACTTCGTTGGTTACTAAAGGAAATGATGGGCGTTTGGCGACCTCCTGTGGGGAGGACCGCTGGCCCCAATGAGTCTTCTCTGCTGGAACTGTCGAGGGATAGGCAACGCCCCGACAGTTCAAGAGCTACGTGAACTCGCGATAAAGTTTGCCCCTAAAGTGCTTTGCATAGTTGAGACTCAAATCAGTAGAGTTCGCGCAGAAAAACTAGCAAGTTCTTTAGGTTTTGATTCTTCGTTTGCTGTTGATCCCACCGGTAGAAGTGGTGGTTTTGGCTATGTATTGGAATAATGAAATAAAAGTTGATAATTTGGGTTATTCGAGGTAACACCTTGATGCAAAAATCACTGACCTTGGAGTGCCCCATGGAGGATGACGTGTTTTTATGGTGAAGCACAAACTCACCTGCGCCAAAGTACATGGGATACCATGAGGGGTCTGGCCACAACAGAAGACCTCCCTTGGGTCTGTTTGGGAGACTTCAATGAAGCCCTGAGGCATGACGAACACGATGGTATAGGCAGTAGGAGCCAATCTCAGATTCAAGGTTTTTGTGATGTTGTTGATGTGTGCGGCCTAGTTGATCTAGGTTTCATTGGCAGGCGTTGGACTTATGAGAAAAAAGTTGCAGGCGGCTCCTTCGCTCGAGTGTGCCTAGACAGGGCACTAGCCATGGCAGCCTGGTGCGAGCAGTTTCCGTTGGCTTCAGTTCATCACCTAACAGCGGCAATATCGGTGTTGGGGAACGTAGTAATTTCAAAAATTTTCCTACGATCACGCAAGACCATGGTGATGCATAGCAACGAGATGAGAGTGTTGTCTACGTACCCTCGTAGACCAGCAACGGAAGCATTGACGCAACGTAGAGGAAGTAGTCGTACTTCTTCCCGATCCAACCGATCCAAGTACCGAACGTACGGCACCTCCGAGTTCTGCACACGTTCAGCTCGATGACGCCCCTCGAACTCCGATCCAGCCGAGTGTTGAGGGAGAGTTTCACGACCGACGGCGTGGTGACGATGATGATGTTCCACCGGCGCAGGCTTCGCCTAAGCTCCGCAACGGTATATTCGAGGTGTAGTTTGGTGGAAGGGGCACCGCACACGGCTAAGGAACGATCTCAATGATCAACTTGTGTTTCATGGGGTGCCCTCTGCCTTTGTATATAAAGGAGGGAAGGGAGGGGCTGGCGGCCACCAAGGGCTGCGCTGGGAGTCCTACTCCCACCGGGAGTAGGATTCCTCCCCAATCCTAGTCCAACTAGGATTGGCCAAGTGGGAAGGGAGAGAGGCGCCACCCCTTCTCCTAGTCCTAATAGGACTAGGGAAGGGGAAGGTGCGACCAGCACTTGGGCCCCTTTCCTCCTTTCCACTAAGGCCCATCAAGGCCCATTGACCCCCGGAGGTTCCGTAACCCCGGTACTCGGTAAAATTCCCAATTTCACCCGGAGTGATTCCGAGTCCAAACATAGGCTTCCAATATATCAATCTTTATGTCTCGACCATTTCGAGACTCCTCGTCATGTCCGTGATCTCATCCGGACTCAACAACCTTCGGTACATCAATATCATATAAACTCATAATAACCGCCATCGAAGCGTTAAGCGTGCGGACCCTACGGGTTCGAGAACTATGTAGACATGACCGAGACACCTCTCGGTCAATAACCAATAGCGGGACCTGGATGCCCATATTGTCTCCTACATATTCTACGAAGATCTTTATCGGTCGACCGCATAACAACATCGTTGTTCCTTTGTCATCGGTATGTTACTTGCCCGAGATTCGATCGTCGGTATCCAATACCTAGTTCAATCTCGTTCTCGGCAAGTCTCTTTTCTCGTTCCGTAATACATCATCTCACAACTAACACATTTAGTTGCAATGCTTGCAAGGCTTATGTGATGTGCATTACCGAGAGGGCCAGAGATACCTCTCCGACAATCGGAGTGACAAATCCTAATCTCGAAATATGCCAACCCAACATGTACCTTCGGAGACACCTGTAATGTACCTTTATAATCACCCGATTCGTTGTGGCGTTTGGTAGCACCAAAAGTGTTCCTCGGCAAACGGGAGTTGCATAATCTCATAGTCATAGGAACATGTATAAGTCATGAAGAAAAGCACTAGCAACAAACTATACGATCAGGTGCTATGCTAATGGAATGGGTCATGTCAATCAGATCATTCAACCAATGATGTGATCCCGTTAATCAAATAACAACTCCTTGTTCATGGTTAGGAAACGTAACCATCTTTGATTAACGAGCTAGTCAAGTAGAGGCATACTAGTGACACTCTGTAGGTTTATGTATTCACACATGTATTATGTTTCGGTTAATACAATTCTAGCATGAATAATAAACATTTATCATGATATAAGGAAATAAATAATAACATTTATTATTGCCTCTAGGGCATATTTCCTTGATCTCCCACTTGCACTAGAGTCAATAATCTAGATTACACAAGAATGATTCTAACACCCATGGAGTCTTGGTGCTGATCATGTTTTGCTCGTGGAAGAGGCTTAGTCAACGGTCTGCAACATTCAGATCCGTATGTATCTTGCATATCTCTATGTCTCCCACCGGACCAAATCCGGATGGAGTTGAAGCGTCTTTTGATGTGCTTGGTTCTCTTGTGAAATCTGGATTCCTTTGCCAAGGCAATTGCACCATATTGTCACAAAAGATTTTCATTGGACCCGATACACTAGGTACAACACCTAGATCGGTTATGAACTCCTTCATCCAGACTCCTTCATTAGCTGCTTCCGAGCAGCTATGTACTCAACTTCACATGTAGATCCCATAACGACGCTTTGTTTGGAACTGCACCAACCGACAGCTCCACCGTTTAATGTAAATACGTATCCGGTTTGCGATTTAGAATCGTCCGGATCGATGTCAAAGCTTGCGTCGACGTAACCGTTCTGACGAGCTCTTTGTCACCGCCATAAATGAGAAACATATCCTTAGTTCTTCTCAAGTACTTAAGGATGTTCTTGACCGCTGTCCAATGATCCACTCTGGATTACTTTGGTACTGCTGCTAAACTTACAGCAAGGCACACATCAGGTCTGGTACACAGCATTGCATACATGATAGAGCCTATGGCTGAAGCATAGGAACATCTTTCATTTTCTCTCTATCTTCTGCGGTGGTCGGGCATTGAGTCTTACTCAATTTCACACCTTGTAATACCGGCAAGAACCCTTTCTTTGCTCGATCCATTTTGAACTTTTCAAAACTTTATCAAGGTATGTGCTTTGTGAAAGTCCTATTAAGCGTCTTGATCTATCTCTATAGATCTTAATGCCCAATATGTAAGCAGCTTCACCGAGGTCTTTCATCGAAAAACTCTTATTCAAGTATCCCTTTATGCTATCCAGAATTCTATATCATTTCCGATCAATAATATGTCATCCACATATAATATCGAAATGCTACTGAGCTCCCACTCACTTTCTTGTAAATCTGAGCTTCTCCAAAAGTCTCAGATAAAACCAAATGCTTTGATCACACTATCAAAACGTTTATTCCAACTCCGAGAGGCTTGCACCAGTCCATAAATGGATCGCTGGAGCTTGCACACTTTGTTAGCTCCTTTGGATCGACAAAACCTTCTGTTTGCATCATATACAACTCTTCTTCCGTAAATCCATTCAGAATGCAGTTTTAACATCCATTTGCCAAATTTCATAATCATAAAATGCGGCAATTGCTAACATGATTCGGACGGACTTAAGCATTGCTACGGGTGAGAAGGTCTCATCGTAGTCAATACCTTGAACTTGTCGAAAACCTTTCGCAACAAGTCGAGCTTTATAGACAGTAACATTACCGTCAGCGTCTGTCTTCTTCTTGAAGATCCATTTATTCTCAATTGCTTGCCGATCATCGGGCAAGTCAACCAAAGTCCACACTTTGTTCTCATACATGGATCCCATCTCAGATTTCATGGCCTCAAGCCATTTTGCGGAATCTGGGCTCACCATCGCTTCTTCATAGTTCGTAGGTTCATCATGTTCCAAAGAACATGACTTCCAAAATAGGATTACCGTACCACTCAGTGCGGATCTTGCTCTGTTGATCTCTGAGTTCAGAGAAACTTGATCTGAAGTTTCATGATCATCATCATTAGCTTCCTCCTATTTGGTGTAGGTGTCACGAAACTGTTTTCGTGATGTACTACTTCTCAATAAGGGAGTAGATACAACTATCTCATCAAGTTCTACTTTCCTCCCACTCACTTCTTTCGTGAGAAACTCTTTCTCCAAAAAGTTTCGAATTTAGCAACAAAAATCTTGCCTTCGGATCTGTGATAGAAGGTGTACCCAACTGTCTCCTTTGGGTATCCTATGAAGACACATTTCTCGATTTGGGTTCGAGCTTATCAGGTTGAAGCTTTTTCACATAAGCATCGCAGCCCCAAACTTTCAAAAGCGACAACTTTGGTTTCTTGCCAAACCATAGTTCATAAGGTGTCGTCTCAGCGGATTTAGATGGTGCCCTATTTAAAGTGAATGCAGCCGTCTCTAAAGCATAACCCCAAAATGATAGCGGTAAATCAAGAAGAGACATCATAGATCGCACCATATCTAATAAAGTACGATTCGACGTTCGGACACACCATTACGTTGTGGTGTTCCAGAGGCGTAAGTTGCGAAACTATTCCGCATTGTTTCAAATGTAGGCCAAACTCGTAACTCAAATATTCTCCTCCACGATCGATCGTAGAAACTTTATTTTCTTGTTACGATGATTTTCCACTTCACTCTGAAATTCTTTGAACTTTTCAAATGTTTCAGACTTGTGTTTCATTAAGTAGATATACCCATATCTGCTCAAATCATCTGTGAAGGTGAGAAAATAACGATATCCGCCACGAGCCTCAACATTCATTGGACCACATACATCGGTATGTATGATTTCCAATAAATCTGTTGCTCTCTCCATAGTTCCGAGAACGGTGTTTTAGTCATCTTGCCCATAAGGCACGGTTCGCAAGTGCCAAGTGATTCATAATCAAGTGACTCCAAAAGTCCATCAAGATGGAGTTTCTTCATGCGCTTTACACCGATATGACCTAAACGGCGATGCCACAAATAAGTTGCACCATCATTATCAACTCTGCATCTTTTGGTTTCAACATTATGAATATGTGTATCACTACTATCAAGATTAAGTAAAACAAACCATTCTTCAATGGTGCATGACCATAAAAGATATTATTCATATAAATAGAACAACCATTATTCTCGATTTAAATGAATAACCGTCTCGCATCAAACAAGATCCAGATATAATGTTCATGCTCAACGCTGGTACTAAATAACAATTATTTAGGTCTAATACTAATCCGAAGGTAGATGTAGAGGTAGCGTGCCGATTGCGATCACATCGACTTTGGAACCATTTCCCACGCGCATCGTCACCTCGTCCTTAGCCAATCTTCGCAATCCGTAGCCCTGTGCTTGAGTTGCAAATATTAGCAATGTAACCAAGATCAAATACCAGTGCTCTGCGAGTATTAGTAAGGTACACATCAATAACATGTATATCACATATACCTTTGTTAACCTTGCCATCCTTCTTATCCGCCAAATACTTGGGGCAGTTCCGCTTCGAGGACCAGCCTGCTTGCAATAGAAGCACTCGGTTTCGTGCTTAGGACCAGACTTGGGTTTCTTCTCTTGATCAGCAACTTGCTTGCCGCTCTTTTGAAGTTTCCTTTTTCTTTCCTTTGCCCTTTTCTTGAAACTAGTGGTTTTGTTAACCATCAACACTTGATGCTCCTTTTGATTTCTACCTCCATGCTTTCAAAGATCGCGAAGAGCTCGGGCATTGTTTTGGTCATCCCTTGCATATTATAGTTCATCACGAAGCTCTTGTAGCTTGGTGGCGATGATTGGAGAATTCATCAATGACGCAATCATCCGGAAGATTAACTCCCGCTTGAATCAAGTGATTGTTATATCCGGACATTCTCGAGTATATGCTCACTTGTGAACTGTTCTCCTCCATCTTACAGCTATAGAACTTATTGGAGACTTCATATCTCTCAATCCGGGCATTCGCTTGGAATATTAACTTCAACTCTGGAACATCTCATATGCTCCATGGTGTTCAAAACGACGTTGAAGTCCCGGTTCTAAGCCGTAAAGCATGGCACACCGAACTATAGAGTAGTCATCAGCTTTGCTTTGCCAGACGTTCACAACTTCGGCGCAGCCCTTGCACCAGGCCTGGCACCTAACGGTGCTTCCAGGACGTAATTCTTTTGTGCAGCAATAAGGATAATCCTCAAATTACGGACCCAGTCCGTAATTGCTGCCATCATCTTTCAACTTTGCTTTCTCAAGGAACGCATTAAAATTCAACGGAACAACAAAGACGAGCCATCTATCTACACATCATAGACAAGCAAGATACTATCGGTTACTAAGTTCATGATAAATTTAAGTTCAATTAATCATATTACTTAAGAACTCCCACTTAGAAAAATATCCTCCAATTCTCTAAGTGATTGCGTGATCCATATCAACTACACCATGACCGATCATCACGTGTGATGGAGTAGTTTCAATGGTGAACATCAATATGTTGATCATATCTACTATATGATTCACGCCGACCTTCGGTCTCCGTGTTCCGAGGTCATATCTTATATGCATAGCTCGTCAAGTATAACCTGAGTATTCGCGTGTGCAACTGTTTTGCACCCGTTGTATTTGAACGTAGAGCCTATCACACCCGATCATCACGTGGTGTCTCAAAGACGAAGAACTTTCGCAACGGTGCATACTCGGGAGAACACTTCTTGATAATTTAGTAAGGATCATCTTATAATGCTACCGTCAATCAAAGCAAAATAAGATGCATAAAGGATTAACATCACATGCAATCAATATAAGTGATATGATATGGCCATCATCATCTTGTGCTTGTGATCTCCATCTCCGGCACCGTCATGATCACCATCGTCACCGGCGCGACACCTTGATCTCCATCGTAGCATCGTTGTCGCCTCGCCAATCTTATGCTTCTCGACTATCGCTACCGCTTAGTGATAAAGTAAAGCATTACAGTAGCGATTGCATTGCATACAATAAGCGACAACCATATGGCTCCTGCCGATTGCCGATAACTTCGTTACAAAACATGATCATCTCATACAATAAAATTCAGCATCATGTCTTGACCATATCACATCACAACATGCCCTGCAAAAACAAGTTAGGCGTCCTCTACTTTGTTGTTGCAAATTTTACGTGGCTGCTACGGGCTGAGCAAGAACCGTTCTTACCTCGCATCAAAACCACAACGATACTTCGTCAAATAGACTCCGTTTAACCTTCTCAAGGACCGGCGTAGCCACACTCAGTTCAACTAAAGTGAGAGAGACAGACACCGCGGTCACCTTTAAGCAACGAGTGCTCACAGCGGTGAAACCAGTCTCGCGTAAGCGTCTGCGTAATGTCGGTCCGGCCGCTTCATCTCACAATACCGCTGAACCAAAATATGACATGCTGGTAGGCGGTATGACTTGTATCGTCCACAACTCACTTGTGTTCTACTCGTGCACATGACATCAACGCATAAAACCAGGCTCGGATGCCACCGTTGGGGAACGTAGTAATTTCAAAAATTTTCCTACGATCACGCAAGACCATGGTGATGCATAGCAACGAGATGAGAGTGTTGTCTCGCACCCTCGTGAGACCAGCAACGGAAGCGCTGACGCAACGTAGAGGAAGTAGTCGTACTTCTTCCCGATCCAACCGATCCAAGTACCGAACGTCGGCACCTCCGAGTTCTGCACACGCTCAGCTCGATGACGTCCCTCGAACTCCGATCCAGCCGAGTGTTGAGGGAGAGTTTCACAAGACGACGGCGTGGTGACGATGATGATGTTCCACCGGCGCAGGCTTCGCCTAAGCTCCGCAACGGTATATTCGAGGTGTAGTTTGGTGGAAGGGGCACCGCACACGGCTAAGGAACGATCTCAATGATCAACTTGTGTTTCATGGGGTGCCCTCTGCCCTGTATATAAAGGAGGGAAGGGAGGGCTGGCGGCCACCAAGGGCTGCGCTGGGAGTCCTACTCCCACCGGGAGTAGGATTCCTCCCAATCCTAGTCCAACTAGGATTGGCCAAGTGGGAAGGGAGAGAGGCGCCACCCCTTCTCCTAGTCCTAATAGGACTAGGGAAGGGGGAAGGTGCTGACCAGCACTTGGGCCCCTTTCCTCCTTTCCACTAAGGCCCATCAAGGCCCATTGACCCCGGAGGTTCCGTAACCCCTGTACTCGATAAAATTCCCAATTTCACCCGGAGTGATTCCGAGTCCAAACATAGGCTTCCAATATATCAATCTTTATGTCTCGACCATTTCGAGACTCCTCGTCATGTCCGTGATCTCATCCGGGACTCGAACAACCTTCGTACATCAATATCATATAAACTCATAATAACTGCCATCGAAGCGTTAAGCGTGCGGACCCTACGGGTTCGAGAACTATGTAGACATGACCGAGACACCTCTCGGTCAATAACCAATAGCGGGACCTGGATGCCCATATTGTCTCCTACATATTCTACGAAGATCTTTATCGGTCGATCCGCATAACAACATCGTTGTTCCCTTTGTCATCGGTATGTTACTTGCCCGAGATTCGATCGTCGGTATCCAATACCTAGTTCAATCTCGTTCGGCAAGTCTCTTTTCTCGTTCCGTAATACATCATCTCACAACTAACACATTTAGTTGCAATGCTTGCAAGGCTTATGTGATGTGCATTACCGAGAGGGCCCAGAGATACCTCTCCGACAATCGGAGTGACAAATCCTAATCTCGAAATATGCCAACCCAACATGTACCTTCGGAGACACCTGTAATGTACCTTTATAATCACCCGATTCGTTGTGGACGTTTGGTAGCACCAAAAGTGTTCCTCGGGCAAACGGGAGTTGCATAATCTCATAGTCATAGGAACATGTATAAGTCATGAAGAAAAGCACTAGCAACAAACTATACGATCAGGTGCTATGCTAATGGAATGGGTCATGTCAATCAGATCATTCAACCAATGATGTGATCCCGTTAATCAAATAACAACTCCTTGTTCATGGTTAGGAAACGTAACCATCTTTGATTAACGAGCTAGTCAAGTAGAGGCATACTAGTGACACTCTGTAGGTTTATGTATTCACACATGTATTATGTTTCTGGTTAATACAATTCTAGCATGAATAATAAACATTTATCATGATATAAGGAAATAAATAATAACATTTATTATTGCCTCTAGGGCATATTTCCTTCAATCGGATCATTCGTCGATTCTTTTTAAGTTGGTTGCAGAGCAGTCCACAACACCTAAACTGTTCAGATATGAGACTATGTGGGGCACTCATGCTGATTTGAAAGAAACAGTTCGGTCGTCTTGGCAAGGGGGTGTTGGCGAGCTGTCGATCAATGAAGTGCGAGTGAAACTTGAAGATCTCGCTCAGAACCTGGGCGCTTGGAGCAAAACATCCTTTGGCAGTGTCCGGGGTGAGATCCGGAACCTGAAAAAGGAGTTAGAGAGACTACGAAGCAGTGCGGACAGAACAGGTCCGAGTCATGTTGAGATAAAAATCAATGACCGGCTGATTGAGCTGTACCTGAGGGATGAGCTAATGTGGAGGCAGCGATCTCGAATCCAGTGGCTTTCGCAGGGGGATCAGAACACTCATTTCTTCCACCTTAGGGCATCAGCGAGGAGGCGAAAAAACCTGATAAAAGCTCTACAGCGGCCGGATGGACAAAGTACTGAAGAATTGACGGAGATGCAGCAGCTTGCAAGGGAATACTACCAGGTATTATACACCTCTGAGGGAGTTCAGGGAGTAGAAGATGTGCTCCAACATGTCCCAGTAAAGGTCACAGAAGCTATGAATGCGCAGCTTCTGGCGCCATATGATGACAAAGAAGTTAAAACGACACTATTCCAAATGTTTTGCACCAAGGCTCCGGGTCTGGATGGGTTCCCAGCACACTTCTTTCAGAGAGACTGGGATATTTGTGGGGCAGATGTTACAAAGGCGGTCTTGGATATAGTAAGAGGAGAAGAGAGCCCTGCATGTGTTAATGACACCTTGCCGGTCCTAATTCCAAAGGTAGCTAACCCTACGCTTTTATCACAATTCCGTCTTATTGCTTTATGTAACATTTTATACAAAATCGCCTCAAAAGTTCTAGCGAACCGTCTGAAGGTCATCCTTCCTGAGATCATCTCTGAAGAGCAATCAAGATTTGTACCTGGTAGACTCATCACTAATAACATAATTTCTACATATGAGTGTTTGCACTTCTTGAAGAGGAACAAGTCGAACAATAACAACTTTTGTGCCCTCAAACTGGAGATGATGAAGGCCTATGACAGGGTCGAATGGGGTTATCTGAAAGCTATCATGGAGAAACTGGGTTTTGCAACACCCTGGATATCAGTCATCATGAACATGGTGAGCTTAGTTTCCTTTTCTGTTATGTTTAATGGGAGTAAGTTGGAGGAGTTCAAACCTACACGAGGTATTCGTCAGGGAGATCCTATCTCTCCATATCTTTTCTTGTTGGCAGCAGAGGGCCTTTCGTGCCTTTTGAAATTTCACAATCAGTCATCCCAACTTGGCGGCATTAAGGTAGCACCGACGGCACCGGAGGTGAATCACCTTTTATTCGCGGATGATAGCCTGCTGTTTTTTAGGGCAAGTGTTAATGGAGCAGAGGAGGTGTCACACCTGCTGGATACATATTGCATGGCTTCGGGCCAAAGAATTAATAGAGAGAAATCATCAATTTTCTTTAGTAAGGGATGTCCGCAGATTGTAAAAGATGTTGTCAAGGGATACTTGCATGTTCCTAACGAATCTTTGAGTGACAGGTATCTTGGTATGCCAACTGATGTTGGCCACTCCAAAAAAGGGACACTCAAATACCTAAGTGATCGTGTATGGGACAAAGTGAAGGGGTGGATGAGCAAATGTTTGTCCACTGGAGGAAAAGAAATGCTCATAAAATCTATGGCGCAAGCCATACCGGTGTTCTTGATGTCTTGCTTTAAACTCCCTAGAGGACTATGTGATCATATCAAATCCATAATTCGTAAGTTTTGGTGGGGTTGCAAGCAGGGGGAACGCAAACCGGCTTGGGTTTCCTGGGAAGTGATGACAAGACCGAAATACTTGGGGGTCTGGGTTTCCGGGATTTGGAGTTGTTTAACCTTGCCCTCTTAGCAAGGCAAGCATGGAGGATCCTTCAAGAACCAGCGTCTCTAATTGCTCGTATTCTCAAGGCTGCATACTTTCCAAATTGCACAATTCTAGAGGCTGAACTAGGCTTAAGACCATCTCAGATTTGGAGGGCCATGCTAGAAGGGCGAGACATGCTCAAGCAAGGCCTGGTTCGGAGAATAGGCAATGACCAAGATACTATGATTTGGGAATAGTCCTGGCCATCTCAGGCCCGGCCCTGTCGGCCTAGGCCCGATGGGCTTGCCCGTGGGCCGGGCTTGGGCCTGAGTTTTGAGCCCACCAACAGGGTCTGGACGGGCTTGGGCTTGGCATATTGGCATTTTAAGGAAGAGGCCCGGCCCATGGCCCTAAGCCATAAGGGCTTTTTAGGGCTTTTTACCAGATGGGCCGGGCTTGGGCTTGAAAAGTAGGCCCGATGGTAGGGCTTGGGAGGGCATGGGCCTTAGTTTTCTGCCGTGGGCTTTATTAGGCCCAGCCCAAGCCCGGCCTAGCCCGGCCCATGGCCAGATATATTTGGGAAGACAACTGGATTCCCAGGAGACAGTCCCAAGACCGATCACATCCCTCATACAAAACCCTCCCAGGAAGGTTTCGGATTTACTGTTGCATGCCAATGCCGCTTGGGATGTGGATCTTATTCGATCGGTCTTCATACCAATCGACGTAGAGGCAATTATGTGTAACACCCGGATGATTAGGGAACAGTAATCACCCCGGTTATGTTAATTAACCACTCTTTGATTCGAACCCGTCCTAAAACAAAAAATCAAAACTAAAACAAACGATAAAAAGTTTCGAAAACAACTTCTAAAATGTTCGGGGGTTGTCTAAAATAGCTAACCTAATATTGGTGGGGTGCACTAATTTTTGTAAAATGCCAGAGCATTTTAAATAAACTAAAAACAGAAAAGGAAAAATAATAAAAGAGAAAACAAAATAAAACTGAGGGGGGAAAGCACTCTGGCCCAGCCGGCCCCCCCTCCCCACTTGGCCCCTCCCCCACTAGCCCATTCCCCTTTCCCCCCTGGGCCGGCCCATCGGCCCAGCGGCCCCCGGCCGCATAACCCCCTCCCCACCCCCGCGGCTAACCCTAGCCGCATCCCATTCCCCCACGTGCCCCCTCACCCCCTATCCTCGCCCGATTGGATCGGGCGGAGAACCACCCCGACCGAGCCACCTCCGCCCCACCCACCTGCTGGGCCCCCCGCCTGGACCTCCCTCCTCCCCCTCACCGCCTGGGAGCCCTCCCTCCTCCACTCCGTCGCCCCAGTGCGGCATCCACGCCGCTGGTCGGCCTCCGACTCCCCGTCGCCGCGCCTCCCGACCCGCTTCCCACTGGTCTTCACTGCCCCCACCACCGCCTAGACCCTACCCCCCACAGTGAGGCTCTCTCTCTCTCCCTCCCGAGTCGGCCACTGCCCGCCTCGTCATGCCCCGAACCCCACCCATGCCACCAGACCAACCCCCCCGGCTCCTCTCTCTCTTCTTGGCCAGTGTCTCGACCGCCCTGTCACTGCTGGCCGCCACCATGCTGCCACACCGCCCCCACCTTCCTCTCCTTTCCCCGCTGGATCCGCCGTTCGAGGCCCCTGACTGCCCCTGCCACCGATGGCCCTCTCCCCTTCCTTTCCCCTCGGCGACCTCTCCGGCGCCCAGACCCTCGGCCCGGACCCCACCCCCCCGTGTGCGCCTCTCTGGCCCGCTCGTCGCCCGACTTCCTCGCCTCGCCGCCGGGCCGGCCATCGTCAGTTTGGCCTCGGCCATGCGCCCCAAATGGCCTCAGGCGCCTGATCGCCTCGATCGCGCCGATCGGGTTCGAACATCGCCACTTACCAAGATGCCCGTTAGGCTTTGGGCACTTGACATGGGGCCCCACCCCCCAAAAGAACGTTTTATTAAAACATGATAAAAATAAAATGTAAATGAATAAAAATTAATTAACTAACTAATTAATTAATTAATTAATTAAGTAATTAATTAATCTAATTAATTCTGAATTAATTAACCCTAATCATTAATTAACCTAATTAATCAATGTTAATTAAATCGATTAGGTTAATTAGTCATTAGTGAATGACATGCGGGACCCACTGTCGGGGTTGACTCACCAACCCTGTTGTCTGATGATCGTCGGCATGACATCATGCTGATGTCATAAATGCATTTTCGAAATTAATTAAATAATTAATTAAATTCCGAAATTAATAAAATCTTTTAAAATCATATCTTTTAATCGTAATCCGGATTAAAATATTTCAACATGAAAGTTGCTCGAACGGCGAGGCGAATCCGGATCGCGCATCCGTTCGTCCCACCACACGCCTCTAACCTATCGAACTCGCAAACTTTCCTCTCGGTTCATCATCGACAGACGTCCGGAACCGGGAAAACTTCCCGGATGTTTTCCCCCCTAACCAGTACCCCTCATACCACGTTAGGGCACGCCTAGCGTCGCTTCTTGTCATGTCATGCATCGTTATGCATCTGTTTACTTTGTATTCATTGTTTCTTCCCCCTCTTCTCTCCGGTAGACTACGAGACCGACGCTGCAGCTGGCCAGTTCGACTACGGTGTTGACGACCCCTCTCTCTTGCCAGAGCAACCAGGCAAGCCCCCCTTGATCACGGATATCGCCTACTCTTATCTACACCGCTTTCATCGAGTAGCATAGCATATTCTTGTTTTGGATACTCCTATCTTTGCTGCATAGCTTTGTCCTTGTAACTTCATTTGTTACCTTACGCAATCCTATATGCTTAGTATAGGATGCTAGTACTTTCATCTGTGGCCCTACTTTCTTGTCCGTCTGCGTGCTATACTATCGGGCCGTGATCACTCGGGAGTTGATCACGGTATATACTATATACTTATACATGATACATGTGGAGACTAAAGTCGGGTCGGTGATGGAGCACCCATGAGTGGATCTTTGAGGCGGAGCGGCAGGCAGGTTGAGACCGCCTAGGAGAGAGGTGGGCCTGGCCTGCTCGGCGTTCGCGGTTACTTAACACACTTAACGAGGTCTTGGTATTTGATCTGGGTTGGCTCGAGCTTATACGCACTAACCATCTACGGGAGTAGTTATGGGTATCCCGCGTCGTGGTATCACCAAGCACTTCAGACGTCGGCGACGAGCGCGCGCGCCGGATTGGACTGGAACGCTCATTGGGCTAGGTCTGCGCTTCCGTCACGTCGCAACGTGCGTGTGTGCTTCGAGGCGATGGGCCCAGACCCTGCGGCGCTTATGTTTAGACCGGCGTGTTGGCCTCTCTGTTGTGCCTAGGTGGGGCTACGACGTGTTGATCTTCTGCGGCGGGCATGACCCAGAAAGTGTGTCCGCCAAATGGGATCAAGCGTCTTTGGGTAAGATGGTGCACCCTGCAGGAAGTTAATCTATTCGGATAGCCGTGATCTTGATAACAGGGCGACTTGGAGTTGTACCTTGAGCTTATGACAACTAGAACCGGATACTTGATAAAACACACCCTTCCAAGTGCGGATACAACCGTGGTCGCTCTCGCTCGTGGTTATGAGCAGGGATTGCGGGTAGGATTATTGCTATATGATGTTACTTGGAGGACTTGATTGTCCCTCCTACATGTTGCAAGACAGGTGTCCGAGCGTAGTCTTCGTTAAGACTAGCTACCCCCTCTTATTCGGCATTCTGCAGCTTCAGTCCACCGATATGGCCTTTACCCATATATCCATGCATAAGTAGTGTAGCTCCTTGCTTGCAGTACTTTGGATGAGTACTCACGGTTGCCTTTTTCCCCTTTTCCCCTATCTCTACTCGATTGCTGCAATCGAGCGATGGAGCCCAGGAGCGAGCGCCGCCGCCTATGGCGACTACTACTCGGGGCGCCTACTACTACGTGCAGCCCGCGACGACGAACAGAGTGACCTAGGAGGATCCTGGCGGAGGCCTGCTCCTCTTCGATCTGTATCCCGGTTTGTGCTAGCCATCTTATGGCACCTTGTTTAACTTATGTCTCAGACTCGATATTGTTGCTTCCGCGACTTCGTCTATGATCGAGCACTTGTATTCGAGCCCTCGAGGCCCCGGCTTGTATTATGATGCTTGTATGACTTATTTTATTGTAGAGTTGTGTTGTGATATCTTCCGTGAGTCCTTGATCTTGATCGTACACATTTGCATGCATGATTAGTGTACGATTGAATCGAGGGCGTCTGAAGTTGGTATCGAGCCATTGCTGTAGGAATCCCCTTCCACACTCCTTGGCGAGTCGAGTCTAGACATTGCAAAGACTTTTACTAACTTGGCTGTGTGCCTTACGGGCCCACGCCGCCATCGGGTGGTATTAGGATCTTTACTCCTCGACCTTTACTCGGGACTCGGACTCTCTTCTACTCGGGTTAAGCGATTTTACTAACTATCACTAGGATCCCGTGACCGCATTCACCCGAAGATGGATATAGCCTTAGTTGTTTTGGAATTGTATTTGAGCAATTTCCACACCGTCATTTGACTCCTTTGAAGCGTCTTTGTTTTCGGATGGAACCCACGAGGCAGGTCGTGCGCCACACGACGGCCATTGGTGCCTCGGGATCACTGCGGTGCTAGCCGAGATGATGACCTATCTGGGTTATCGCTGGCACCCTGAGTACACCGTCTATGAGGAGTACCGGGACTATAACCGGGAGCGATACCACGCCATCGTCCACCTCTACTCTCGGAGTGCGAGTCCACTCTCGTGCTGCACACCGCACATGGTGTTGGAGTGACTATCGATATGGCAGTCCACGATGTCGCTTATGCTGCTCGACACGTCTTCGTGCGAGTATCGAGTTGGACACCTCCCCTTCGTGCACATTGCTATCGCGTCGATGTTGGTGAGGAGGATACTACACTGCTGCCTACACCATCGTTACCAGAGAGCCCTTCCACCATCGAACTTTGTTACGCATGCCGATGGGCTGGATCGAGCTAACCGAGCTCTTCGCCACGAGTTGTACATCACCCGTCGGCACCTCTACCGTGCTCGACGCTGATGCACCCTTTGTCCGATCCGGAGAGCTGCCGCGTTCTGCGATCTACCCGCCAGACCGTGATGCCCTGTGGTGTCGGTTGGCGGGCGTGGGAGGCTACTCTCCGCGCTTGGCCCCTTCCTCGCCACACGGGCGCCGGATTCAGCACCGAGTATCCGCGCCCCAGTGTCACCGACGTGGAGGACTATCCACCGCCGCACTATCGACTTCAAAGCTACTGACTACCTCCATGATGCAGCGTGGGGACTGATGTAGACTTGCTTGTTAGTGTTTGATGTATTCGTCGCGAGCTTGCGTGCCGCCTATGATGTAGTAGTCTATGTGCTGGACTCTATGTATCGAACTCTATGCATGATTCCTTTTGTAAGATATGCCAACTACTATGTAGTTCTATCGTGCTGCTTCCATTATGCATGTTTCATCATGAATGATTCCTGTCTCTTGCTTAAATTTCTCAAATGCTGAACTACCCCTGTTATATAATAGCAGGATGGTTAGGCCAGCAGGTCGTGGTCGTGGTGCCAACTTCCCACCACCGCCTGAGTACATGGCTGGTATGATCCAACAGCTCGAGATGAATCGCCAGTTCATGGAGAACATGATGGCTCGCCTCGCCCCAATATGCACCAAAGACCCAACGGAACAACTCTGCAGGATTTCATACGCTGAACCCCAAACAGATACCGCAGCTCAACTCAGCCATCGGATGTCGATGGTCGGCTCCGTGACATCACCTATGAGATGGAGTCTGCTGATGTAGCCCTCGCCACTATGTCACCTTTGCTTCCTTCTTCTGAAGGGACCCGCAGCTCAATGGTGGGACAGCCACCGCGTACTCTGCCAGTTGGAACACTCATCACCTGGCCAGACTTCCAGGCTGCCTTCCGTGCCCGCTTCATCCCTCAAGGGGTCATGGACCGGAAGAAACGTGAATTCCGCAACCTCACCCAAGGCAATAAGACTGTTGAAGCTTATCAGCGAGAGTTCTTGGACTTGTCTCGCTATGATGAAGAGGATATTGCAACTGATGCATGCAGACAAGAGAAGTTCCGTGACGGTCTTCAAGCTGACATCAAGCTCGCACTTTTAGTGCACGACTTTGCTGATTTCGCCACCTTGGTGAACAAAGCTATCAACGTCGAAACTGGTCTGCAGGAATACCAGAGCTCTAACAGCGCAACCGTGACACGGGCTCATCTTGAGCCCGTCTCGCAGCGCAAGATATGGATTCCCAACAGCATGTACCAGCCGAATGCTCCTGCTTCAAAGCGTAACTATGCTACACCTCGTCGCCTACAACTAAGCAGCCAAGCTTCTAGCTCCACCACCCCAAGCTCTGTTCCCTCCCAATAATGGCTTATGCTTCAAAGCGGACAGCCAGGCACCGTGCTAGAGAATGCAACCGAACCGTAATCACCGGCCCTTCCAAGAATCGCCGTGGAAACACCTGAACCGCAACAACACCGGCAAGTCTTATGGGCAAGCTTAGGCCAACCACGTTGATCTGAACGAAGCTCAAGACCAGCACTGCTCTCGTGATGGGTACACTCCTCGTAAATTCAGTACACGCATCTGTTTTATTCGATTCAGAGCATCGCATTCATTCATGTCTCAAGACTTTACATACAAGCACGACGTTAAGTGTGAAGAGATGAACTCTTCGGTAGTGGTAAAACCCCATTGGGACAATGTCAAACCTCCATGGTTGGCGTCGACGTCCCGTGGAAATCGAAGGGCTGGAATTCTATGCCTCCCCATTATCCTCAAGACGTCTAACATCGACCTCATTTTGGGGATGGATTGGTTGAAAGCGCATCGGCGTCAATCGTTTGCGCCACTAAGACCGTCCCATCTGCTGCACCCTTCCGATGAAATCGTAGCTACAATGCTCGTCGGTTCAAGATGCCGAGGCAAGGCTCTATGCATTGAATGCATTGAACGCCGCACCCTCGAGGGAATTGAAAACATTCCCTGCTGCTTATGCGATTTCCAAGACGTCTTTCTGAAGAACTTCCAGGATTCCCCTGCTAGAGCTGTCGAATTCGTCATCGACTTGAAACCGGCACCACTCCTATAGCTGTTTACCCTACAAGATGCCGCCGCATGAACTCCTTGAGCTAAAGGAGGAAATCGACAAATCTCTTCAAAGCGGCTTCATTCGCCCAAGTTGCTCACCTTGGGGAGCACCTTCTCTCTTTGTCAAGAAGAAGGATGGGACAAACCGATTGGTCCAAGACTACCGTCCTATAAATCAAGCTACCATTCAGAATAAGTATCCTCTTCCTCGGATCAATGATCTTTATGATCAATTGGCTGGTTCGTCAGTGTTTTCGAAACTCGACTTGAGGTTGGGTTACCACCAGATCCGTGTTCGTGAGGAGGATATCCCCAAGACCGCATTCGTGACTCGTTATGGTTCATATGAGTACACCGTCATGTCTTTCGGCTTAACCAATGCTCCAGCCACCTTCTCCCGCCTGATGAACTATATATTCATGGATTACCTCGACAAGTTCGTCGTGGTTTATCTGGATGACATCCTGATCTATTCCAAGAATGAAGAAGAACATCTTGAACATCTTCGTCTTGTCTTTGGAAAAGCTACGAGAGCATCAGCTATATGCCAAGTTCTCTAAGTGTGAATTCGGCTTCCGAAGTAACCTATCTTGGGCATGTCATTTCTAAGGATGGTATTGCCGTCAACCCCGAAAGAGTTCAGGCTATTCTCGATTGGACTCCTCCAAGAACGTTAAGCAAGTCGAAGTTTTCTCGGTCTCGCCAATATTGCCGTCGATTAAATGAGAACTTCTCCAAGATTGCCGAGCCTCGACTAACTTTGTTGCATAAGGCGTCAAGTTCCAATGGATGATAAGTGTCGAAAGTTTCCGCACTCAAAGACAAGTTGACTTCTGCCCGGTGCTAGCTCCTCCGATACTAAGAAGGACTTCGTCATTTATCGCGACGCTTCTCGTCAAGGATTAGGCGGTGTCCTAATGCAAGAGCGCAAAGTAGTTGCTTATGCCTCTCGACGATTCGCCCTCACGAGGAGAACTACCCAGTTCACGACCTCGAACTTGCTGCTGTCATTCATGCGCTAAAGCGATGGCGACATTACCTTCTCGTAATCGCTATGAGATCTTCACCGACCACCAAAGTCTGAAGTATCTGTTTACTCAGCCAGACCTGAACCTCCGTCGCAGAGATGGATGGAGACTGCATGCGACTTTGATTTGGGTATTTCCTATACGCCGAGCAAGGCTAATGTAATGGCTGATGCCTTGAGCATAAGTCTTCATCAAGCAACCACCTTGAGTTCACAAAGTTCAGCCCTCACTGTTGAAGAATTCAGCAAACTGAACCTCCATATTGTGCCTCCGGCACTCGCTCCCCCTCCTCCGGAGTTCCGCAAGATGAATCTCCGTGTTGTTCCCGTGGTTCCTCTATACCCGGCTGTTGAACCCGATCTCGTGGGCACCATAAAGACAATGCAGGGTTTGACTCAAGTCTACAAGCTTAAGCAAGACATCGGGAAGGGAAATCCTCATCCTTCACTATTGCCGATGATGGCGCCTTGTACTTCAAAGGCCGCCTAGTGGTGCCATGTAAGAAGGAAAATCTGAATATGACTCGGAAGGTTATGCAAGAAGCTCATGATACTCCTCTATGTATCCACCACGGCAAAGTACAAAGATGTATCAAGACATTCGCCGAGATTCGGTGGTCTAATATGAAGCGTGACATTGCTCGCTATGTTTACGAGTGTGACGCTTGCCGTCAGATCAAAGCAGAACATCAAAGGCCTGCTTTGAACTCGCAACCTATCTCTATTCCCGAATGGAAATGGGACCATGTTGAAATGGACTTCGCCTTTGGATTTCCCAAATCGCAGAAAGGTAATGATGCTATTCTTGTCGTCATTGACCGCTTTCTAAAGTTGCACATTTTCCGGCGGTCAAAGAACGATCACCGCTAGCCAGCTAGCAACCTCTATATGTCCGAATTGTTTCACTTCACGGTATTCCACCGGTTATCGATTCGGACCGTGGCAGCTTATTCACTTCAAGATTACGGGCAAGTTTTCAAGAAGCTATGGGGACTCATTTATCTTTCAAGATCGCTTTTCATCCGCAGATCTCAAGGGCAAGTTGAGCGTGTCAACCAAATTCTCAAGACATGCTTCGAGCTTGTGTTGTCTCATTCGCAAGAAATGGGAGGAATCTCTCCCAGATGCTGAGTTCTCTTATAATAATAGCTATCAAGCTAGTCGAAGATGGCCCCTTGAAGTGTTATATGGACGAAAGTGCGAACCCTCTGAACTGGTCGAAGCGGGAATGTCCACTCTTGTCCGGATATTATCCAACATGCCAAGAACAAGTCCGCATTATTCGCGAGAATCTCAAGACTGCTCGATCGCGTCAAAAGAGTAATTATGACCGTCATCACAAAGACATGGTCTATCAACTTTGGCGACAAGGCCTATCTTCGTGTTACACCAATGAAGGGTGCTCACCGCTTGGGATCAAGGGCAAGTAAGCGCCTCGCTATATTGGCCCTTTCACTATTACGGAAAGGCGTGGAAAAGTGGCTTATCAACTGGAGCTTCCGTCAACCTTTCTCGGGTTCACGATGTGTTCCACGTGTCCCAACTCCGACGCTGCTTCAAGGACCCAATCCGAGCGATGGACCATGAAGTGCTCGAATTGCAACAGACCTCTCCTATAAAGAGAATCCGTCCGTATTCTCGACTGCTGAACGCCGCGCCGTCCGAAGGCGATCAAGTTCCTCAAAGTCCATGGTCGAATCACTCAAGATGAAGCCACACAGGAACGCGAGGATCGCCTACGAGATGAATATCCCGCACTCTTTCCTTCTACCTCCTAAATCTCGGGGCGAGATTTCTTGTAATGGAGGAGATTTGTAACACCGGATGATTAGGGAACAAGAATCACCCGGTTATGTTAATTAACCACTCTTTGATTCGAACCGTCCTAAAACAAAAAATCAAAACTAAAACAAACGATAAAAAGTTTCGAAAACAACTTCTAAAATGTTCGGGGGTTGTCTAAAATAGCTAACCTAATATTGGTGGGGTGCACTAATTTTTGTAAAATGCGAGCATTTTAAATAAACTAAAACAGAAAAGGAAAATAATAAAAAAGAAAACAAAATAAAAGAGGGGAAAGCACTGCCCACCGCCCCCCCCCCACTTGGCCCTCCCCACTAGCCCATTCCCTTTCCCTGGGCCGCCCATCGGCCAGCCGCCCCTACCGATAACCCTCCCCCCCCCCTGCTAACCCTAGCCGCATCCCATTCCCCCACGCCCCTCACCCCTCTCCTCGCTTGGATTGGATCGGGCGAAGAACCACCCCACCGAGCCACCTCCGCCCACCCACCTCACCTGGCCCCCCGCCGCCGGACCTCCCTCCTCCCTCACGCCGCTGAGCCCTCCCTCCTCCGTCCGTCGCCCCAGTGGCAGGCATCCATCCCCAGCTGGTCGGCCTCCAGACTCCCGTCGCCGGCGCCTCTCCCGACCGCTTCCCGCTGGTCTTCACTGCCCCCACTGCCACCGCCTAGACCCTACCCCCCCGTGAGGCTCTCTCTCTCTCCTCCTCCTCAGTCGGCCACTGCCCCGCCTCGTCATGAACCCCACCCCACCATCAAGACCAACCCCCTCTCCTCTCTCCTCTTGACGCCAGGTCTCGACCGCCCCCGTCATTGGCTCGGCCCATGCACAGCAGACTCGGCCCCCCGTTCCTCTCCTTTCCCCTGCTGGATCCGTGCTTCGAGGCCCCTGACTGCCCCGCCACCGCATGGCCCCTCTCCCTTCCTTTCCCCCCACCGTGGCGACCTCTCCGCGCCCAACCCCTCGGCCCGGACCCCACCCCCCGTGCACGCCTCTCTGCCCCATTGTCGCCTCAGGCTTCGCCTCGCCCTTCGCTTGCCGGTCAGGTTGCGTGGCCTCGGCCACGCCCTCAGGCCCGTCTCAGGCGCCTGATCGCCTCGATCGCGCCACTGGATCGCGCCGATCGGGTTCGAACATCGCGCACACACCCGCATGCCGATTAGGCTTTGGGCCCTTGACATGGGGCCCCACCCCCCAAAAAGAACGTTTTTATTAAAACAGGATAAAAATAAAATGTAAATGAATAAAATTAATTAACTAACTAATTAATTAATTAATTAATTAAGTAATTAATTAATCTAATTAATTAACCCTAATCATTAATTAACCTAATTAATCAATGTTAATTAAATCTGATTAGGTTAATTAGTCATTAGTGAATGACATGCGGGACCCACTGTCAGGTTGACTCACCAACCCTGTTGTCTGATGACGTCGAAGATGACATCATGCTCGATGTCATAAATGCATTTTCGAAATTAATTAAATAATTAATTAAATTCCAGAAATTAATAAAATCTTTTAAAATCATATCTTTTAATCCATAATCCGGATTAAAATATTTCCAACATGAAAGTTGCTCAGAACGGCGAGACGAATCCGGATACGCAGTCCGTTCGTCCACTACACGTCTCTAACCTATCGAACTCGCAAACTTTCCTCTCCGGTTCATCCGTCGACAGACGTCGGAACCGGAAAACTTCCGGATGTTTTCCCCTAACCAAGTACCCTCATACCACGTTAGGGCACGCCTAGCGTCGCTTCTTGTCATGTCATGCATCGTTATGCATCTGCTTACTTTGTATTCATTGTTTCTTCCCCTCTTCTCTCCGGTTGACTACGAGACCGACGCCGCACTGCCGGTTCGACTACGGTGTTGACGACCCTCTCTCTTGCCAGAGCAACCAGCAAGCCCCCTTGATCACGGATATCGCTTACTCTTATCTACACCGCTTGCATTAGAGTAGCATAGCATGTTACTGTTTTGGATACTCCTATACTTTGCTGCATAGCCTTGTCCTTGTAACTTCATTGTTACCTTACCGCAATCCTATATGCTTAGTATAGGATGCTAGTACTTTCATCTGTGGCCCTACTTTCTTGTCCGTCGCCGTGCTATACTATCGGGCCGTGATCACTCGGGAGTTGATCACGGTATATACTATATACTTATACATGATACATGTGGAGACTAAAGTCGGGTCGGTGATGGAGCACCCGCGAGTGGATCTTTGAGGCGGAGCGGCAGGCAGGTTGAGACCGCCTAGGAGAGAGGTGGGCTGGCCTGCTCGGCGTTCATGTTACTTAACACACTTAACGAGGTCTTGGTATTTGATCTGGGTTGGCTCTGAGCTTATACGCACTAACCATCTACGCGGAGTAGTTATGGGTATCCCGGCGTCGTGGTATCACCGGCACTTCAGACGTCGGCGACGGAGCGCGCTACCGGATTGGACCGGAACGCTTTCTTGGCTAGGTCTGCTTCGGCCACGTCGCATAACGTCTTGAGTGTGCTTTCAGGCGATGGGCCCGCACCCTGCGCTTAGGTTTAGACCGGCGTGTTGGCCTCTGTTGTGCCTAGGTGGGGCTGCGACGTGTTGATCTTCTGCGCGGGCATGACCCAGAAAGTGTGTCCGCCAAATGGGATCAAGCGTCTTTGGGTAAGATGGTGCACCCTGCAGGAAGTTAATCTATTCGGATAGCCGTGATCTTGATAAATGTGGGCGACTTGGAGTTGTACCTTGAGCTTATGATAACTAGAACCGGATACTTGATAAAACACACCCTTCCAAGTGCCGATACAACCGGTGGTCGCTCTCGCTCGGGGTTATGAGCGGGGATTGCTGGTAGGATTATTGCTATATGATGTTACTTGGAGGACTTGATTGTCCCTCCTACCGCTGCAAGACAGTGTTCGAAGTGTAGTCTTCGTTAAGACTAGCTACCCCTCTTATTCGGCATTCTGCAGTTCAGTCCACCGATATGGCCTTTACCCATATATCCATGCATAAGTAGTGTAGCTCCTTGCTTGCAGTACTTTGGATGAGTACTCACGGTTGCCTTTTTCCCTTTTTCCCCTATCTCTACTCGATTGCTGCAATCGACGATGGAGCCGAGAGCGACGCCGCCGCCTATGACGACTACTACTCCGGGGCGCCTACTACTACGTGCAGCCCACGCGACGACGACTCAGAGTGACCTAGGAGGATCCTGCAGGAGGCCTGCTCCTCTTCGATCTGATCCCGGTTTGTGCTAGCCATCTTATGGCACCTTGTTTAACTTATGTCCGTACTCAGATATTGTTGCTTCCGCGACTTCGTCTATGATCGAGCACTTGTATTCGAGCCCTCGAGGCCCCTGGCTTGTATTATGATGCTTGTATGACTTATTTTATTGTAGAGTTGTGTTGTGATATCTTCCCGTGAGTCCTTGATCTTGATCGTACACATTTGCGTGCATGATTAGTGTACGATTGAATCGAGGGCGTCACATTATGAGAATCCTGGTCTGTACACGAAACATTGAGGATTTCTGGGCATGGGCTCCGGACAGCAAGGGAGTTTTCTCGGTGAGTTCAGCATACAAGTTTTTTATGAGAACTAAGCTTCAGAGGGAGAATTGGTTGGAGGGTAGAAGTGGCCCGTCAAATGAAATTTGTGAAGGTAAATCCTGGACTTCTTTATGGAATATAACTGTCCCGTCGATCAGAGTGTTTATGTGGAGATTGGCCAAGCATTCACTGCCAACAACAGACGTTCTGAAGAATTGTAACATGTCTGTTGAGGATGCGTGCCCACTTTGTGGGTGCGAAGATTCGTGGCGACACGCTCTGATTTGTACCATGTCATGATGTATATGGGCTCTTTCGGATGAGGAGTTGGTCTCACAGGTGACTTCAAATGATGAAGCAAGTGCAAAGCAATGGATTTTCCAACTATATGACACTTTGAGCCATGAACTGTTTACTAAGATGGCCGTGACGTTGTGGGCAGTGTGGTTTGCACGGCGTAAAGCCATTTTTGAAGCGGAGTTCCAGAGCCCTTTCCAAACAATAGCATTTGTGAACTCATATTTTTATGATCTCATGTTGATTCCAAAGGGCGGGCAGCAGACTGCAGGTGCAGCGACTGCGTGAGGTTCAGAGGAAAAGTGGCTCCCTCCTTCGGTGAAATGGATGAAGATTAATGTTGATGGAGCGATCGCAAGGAACAAATGGGGAGGAGCTGTTGCTGCGGTATGCCGAGATAGCCAGGGGCTATACCTGGGCTCTTCAGCAATTGTGTTCCAAGGGGTGAATAATCCACAGATTTTGGAAACTTATGCGTGTCGGGAAGCCCTTCCTCTTGCAGAAGATCTGGTGCTTCAGAACATCACGGTGGCTTCGGATTGCCAGGGGGTCATCACCGACATTAATCAGGGGACAGGAGGTCCGCATGCAGCAATAGTGCATGAAATACTAGCTCGCAAATCTAGTTTTCTATTATGCAATTTCATTCATGAACGTAGGAATTTCAACTATGAGGCACATAAGCTTGCCAAGCTCTCTTGTAAATTAGCTCCAGGTAGACATGTATGGTTGGGTGCCCTCATGACCCAGCAATTGTACCTCTGAACATAACCATGGAGTAATAAAGTTTGGCGAGTTTTTCTCAAAAAAAAGGAGCTCCAGCTCCCGTTACTACTGGCATTCTGGTCAACAGTAAGGCGTTTTATAGTTGAGGCAAAATGAGTGTGGGTTTCTCTGGTGTTTTTCTCTCTCTTTTTTCAGGGATGTTTCTTTTCTTTTTTCTTTCTCCTTTTTTCTTTTTTCATTTTCATGTTTTGGTTTATTTAGTTTTTTTTTCTGCTGTATTTGAGAGCAGATTGTTAGCAATGTTTTTAATTGGGCCGCAACCCATTGCTGGTCGCTGTAGGCGTCCGTTGAACAGATGGCGCCTACAGCGCGACTAGGAGCTCCAGCTCCCGTTACTACTGTCATTCTCGTCCACAGTAAGGCGTTTTATAGTTGAGGCAAAATGAGTGTGGGTTTCTCTGTTTTTTTTTCTTTTCTCTTTTTGTCAGGGATGTTTCTTTTTTTTTCTTTCTCCTTTTTTTCTTTTTTCATTTTCATGTTTTGGTTTATTAGTTTTTTGGTTTTCTTCTCCATTTTTTTGTTTGGTTTTCCTTTTTCTTCTTCATTTTTTGTTTTTGTTTTTTATTTTTGTTGTTGTTTTCACTCTACATTTTCGTATATGTCAAAAACATTTTTTTACTAAGTGATCAACATTTTTCGTACACACGTTCAACATTGTCCGAACGCTTATTTAATATTTTTAAAATACTTGTTCAACATTTTAATACTTATTTAGTATTTTCAAATATTTGTTCAATATTTTTCAAATACTCGTTCAATACTCTTTAATACTTACTAGTAACTGTGCCCGTGCGTTGCAACGGAAGAAACAAAATGATTTTGCAATAGGAGGAAAAGGCACTTGATTTTACAGTTTCATATATTCTTTGTTTAGTACTTTAGTTACCCGTCTTTCGTGTACTGAGCCCAATGCCAGGGCAGGAGGCCGGAGAGGCTTGCCGCAAGCCCACACCTGACGCAACCAAACCTATTCCCAGCAACGCCGATCGAGAGCTCCTATGCGCCGCTCGCTGCAGCGAATTCTCGAGCGGACGCACAGGCGCGTCAACAGCTGGCCGGCCCATTCACGCAACGCAGTGAAAAAATCTCAAAAAACTCTGCTGGAGAGAGGACCTGCATCTTTGTATGCACAAGCATAACCATCGCGATAGACAAGCTTTCTTGGTTTGCTATGGCGTGCAGAGCTAAATTTAATGGAGACCCGAACATTTTCTCAAATTCCTAATGCGAAAATTATTTTGAAAAGGTGTTTCTTAAAAAGCGAACACTTTCCAAATTTTAGAAGAAAAACTAAAAGGCATGAAGAAATTTTTGATAAACTGAACACTTTTTAAAATCCCGAACCTTTTTGAATTTAGGGAACACAATTTTGAAATCGAGAACAAAATTTGAACATGAACATTTTTTAAAGCACCAACATTTTTTTAATCTTGAGAACAAATTTTGAAATGGAGAACAAATTTGTAAGCGCGGAAATTTGAGAACAAAATTTGAACATGAACATTTTTTAAAGCACGAACATTTTTTTAATCTTGAGAACAAAATTTGAAACAGAGAACAAATTTGGAAGCACGGATTTTTTTTAAAGCATGAACATTTTTTTGAATCTCGGGAACAAATTTTGAAACATAGAATAAATTTGGAAGTGCGAACAATTTCTTAAAGCTTGAACATTTTTCGAATATTGAGAACAAATTTTGAAACAAAGAACAAATTTGAAAAATCCCGAATATATTTGGAAGCGCAAACATTTTTTGAAAACCTGAACAAAAAAGTTGAAGTCCGGTACATTATATTAATTTTGAAAATTTTGCACTTTTTTGTGTAACGAGAACAATTTTCGAATATTTAGAACAATTTTTAAAAAACTGAACATTTTATGGAAAGGCAAACAAAATTTGAATATTTTGAAAAAAAGAGAAAAGAAAAAGGAAATGAAATAATAAACCGAAGAAAGAAAACAAACAGAAAAAATGAAAGAGGAAAAAAAGGGAAACCGAAAGGAATTTGAAAATCTGAAGAACAAAAAGGAAATAGAAAGAGAAGAAAAGGAATTGAAAAAATGAAATAAAGAAATAGAAAAACAAAGAATGAAGAAAAAAAGAGAAAGAAAAAAAGAAAAAAAAACCAGTGAAAAACAGGTTCAAGAACCTTCTGGAAGGTTCCCAAAACTGGTCAGGAACCTTCCAGAAAGTACCCAAATCAGATACTGTAGCGCGCATAGTTGGGCCGGCCCATCTGGATAGCTAGGTCGCTCGGCTCTGTGCGTTCGCTCGACAATCTGCCGCAATAAGCGTCTGCTAGGATATTCCACGCTGATCCACCATAGCCTCTCACCTAGCAACGCCAAGATGCCGCCTTGTGGTGTAACCGTGGATTGGTATCTGCTTGTTACATTAACTAGACGATGCCCCGCGCGTTGCGGCTAGATTTTATATGAAATAAAAATTGTGCAGAACTAATTATCTAGCTACTATCTGTACAATTCTATACATATATTCAAAGTTAGATGAAAACAACATAACATATGCATGCACGACTAACTTTTCTTCCATATAGAGCACTGAAGTATGACGCTAAAAGCTGCATGCATGCGTCAATTTATTTTCTGGATTAACACACTCGTAGGGGTGGTTACTGCGAGCATTTGCACGCATGCGTCAGTTACCACATATGGTGGGTGTAACATCTTTTAGTGTATAGATCGGATGGATATTATTGACTGATTTAGTATATCCAAGGGCTAAATTAATTTGGGTGATGTGGCTTAAGAAGAAGCGAGAGAATTCCTAGTAGTATATCCATAGCCCTAGGGAGAGAATTCAGAGGAGATTCAAATATTTCTCATAGATAAACTTGATCATAAACCCATAATTCATCGGATCTCGACAAACACACCGCAAAATGAGTTACATCGAATAGATCTCCAAGAAGATCGAGGAGAACTTTGTATTGAGATTCAAAGAGAGAGAAGAAGCCATCTAACTAATAACTATGGACCCGAAGGTCTGTAGTAAACTACTCACAACTCACCGGAAGGGCTATGGTGTTGATGTAGAAGCCCTCCGTGGTCGATTCCCTCTCCGGCGGAGCTCCGGCGAAGGCTCCAAGATGGGATCTCGCGGATACAGAAGGTTACGTGGTGGAAATAGTTTTTCGTGGTCGCTTCTGATGTTTTCGGGGTACATGGGTATATATAGGAGGAAGAAGTAGGTCGTTGGACGGCCGAGGGGCCCACGAGATAGGGGGGCGCGCCCAGTAGGGGGGGCGCCCTCCACCCTCGTGGCCGCCTCGATGGTTTCTTGACTTCCACTCCAAGTCCTCTGGATCACGTTCGTTCCAAAAATCACGCTCCCGAAGGTTTCATTCCATTTGGACTCCGTTTGATATTCCTTTTCTTCGAAACACTAAAATAGGCAAAAAAAAAACAGCAATACAGGCTGGGCCTCCGGTTAGTAGGTTAGTCCTAAAAATGATATAAATGTGTAAAGTAAAGCTCGTAAACATCCAAAAAGGGTAATATAATAGCATGAAACAATCAAAAATTATAGATACGTTGGAGACGTATCAAGCATCCCCAAGCTTAATTCCTGCTCGTCCTCGAGTAGGTAAATGATAAAAACAGAATTTTTGATGTGGAATGCTACCTAGCATAATTCTCAATGTAATTTTCTTTATTGTGGCATGAATGTTCAGATCCAAATGATTCAAAATAAAAGTTCATATTGACATAAGAAATAATAATACTTCAAGCATACTAATCAAAGCAATCATGTCTTCTTAAAATAACATGGCTAAAGAAAGTTCATCCCTACAAAATCATATAGTTAGGCTATGCTTCATTTTCGTCACACAAAAATGCCCCCATCTTGTACACCCCCGATGACAAGCCAAGCAATTGGTTCGTACTTAAATAATCTCAAACTTTTTCAACTTTCATGCAATACATGAGCGTGAGCCATGGATATAGCACTATGGGTGGAATATAATATGATGATGGGGATTGTATGGAGAAGACAAAAAAGGAGAAAGTCTCACATTGACGAGGATAATCAACGGGCTATGGAGATGCCCATCAATTGATGTCAACATGAGGAGTAGGGATTTCCATGCAACGGATGCACTAGAGCTATAAATGTATGAAAGCTCAATAAAGGAAACTAAGTGGATGTGCATCCAACTTGCTTGCTCATGAAGACCTAGGGCATTTGAGGAAGCCCATTGTAGGAATATACAAGCCAAGTTCTATAATGAAAAATTCCCACTAGTATATGAAAGTGACAATATAAAAGACTTTCTATACGAAGAACATGGTGCTACTTTGAAGCACAAGTGTGGAAAAGGATAGTAACATTGCCCCCTTTTATTTTCTTTTTCTTTTTTTTCTTTTTCTTTTTTTATTTTGGCCTTTCTTTTTTTCTTTTCTTTTTTTTATTTGGGGACAATTCTCTAATAATGATGATCATCACACTTCTATTTATTTACAACTCATGAATTACAACTCAAAACTAGAACAAGATATGACTCTATATGAATGCCTCCGGCAATGTACCGGGATGGGCAATGAATCAAGAGTGACATGTATGAAAAATTATGCATGGTGGCTTTGCCACAAATACGATGTCAACTACATGACCATGCAAGGCAATATGACAATGATGAAGCGTGTCATAATAATGAATGGAACGGTGGAAAGTTGCATGGCAATATATCTCGGAATGGCTATGGAAATGCCATAATAGGTAGGTATGGTGGCTGTTTTGAGGAAGATATAAGGAGGTTTATGTGTGATAGAGCGTATCGTATCACGGGATTTGGATGCACCGGCAAAGTTCACACCAACTCTCAAGGTGAGAAAGGGCAATGCACGGTAACGAAGAGGCTAGCAATGATGGAAGGGTAAGAGTGCGTATAATCCATGGACTCAACATTAGTCAAAAGAACTCATATATTTATTGCAAAAATCTACAAGTCATCAAAAACCAAGCACTACGCGCATGCTCCTAGGGGGGTAGATTGGTAGGAAAAGACCATCGCTCGTCCCCGACCGCCACTCATAAGGATGCACAATCTAAGAACACCTCATGTTTCAAATTTGTTACACAACTTTCACCATACGTGCATGCTACGGGACTTGCTAACTTCAACACAAGCATTCTTTAAATTCATAATCACCCAACTAGCATGACTCTAATATCACTACCTCCATATCTCAAAACAATTATCAAGTATCAAATTGATCATAGCATCCAATTCACTTTCTATGATAGTTTTTATTATACCCAACTTGGATGCCCACCATTCTAGGACCAATTTTAGAACCATACCAAATACCATGCTGTTCTAAGAGACTCCAAAAATAATATAAGTGAAGCATGAGAGACTAACAATTTCTACAAAATTAAGCCACCTCCGTGCTCTAAAAGATATAAGTGAAGCACTAGAGCAAAAACTATCTAGCTCAAAAGATATAAGTGAAGCACATAGAGTATTCTAATAAATTACAATCATGTGAGTTTCTCCCAAAAGGTGTGTACATCAAGGATGATTGTGGTAAACTAAAAGGCAAAGACTAATATCATACAAGACGCTCCAAGCAAAACACATATCACATAGCTCCAAGTAAAGTTACCAATAAACGAAGACGAAAGAGGGGATGCCTTCCCGGGGCATCCCCAAGCTTAGGATTTTGGCTACTCTTGAATATCTTGGGGTGCCATGGGCATCCCCAAGCTTAGGCTCTTGCCACTCCTTATTCCATAGTCCATCAAATCTTTACCCAAAACTTGAAAACTTCACAACACAAAACTCAACAGAAATCTCATAAGCTCCGTTCACCACTTCAAGGTACTGTAATGAACTCATTCTTTATTTATATTTGTGTTAAACCTACTGTATTCCAACTTATCTATGGATTATAAACTATTTTACTAGCCATAGATGCATCAAAATAAGCAAACAACACACGAAAAACAGAATCTGTCAAAAACAGAACAGTCTGTAGTAATCTGTAACTAACGCAAACTTATGGAATTCCAAAACTTCTACCAAAATAGGAAGTCCTAGGCAATTTGTTTATTGATCTACAGCAAAAATAATCAACGCAAAAGCACGTTTCTGTGATTTACTAAATTGTTTCTCGTGCGCGCAAAGTTTCTGTTTTTCAGCAGAATCAAATTAACTATCACCATAGGTTATCCTATAGGTTCTACTTGGCACAGACACTAATTAAAACATGAAAATACATCTAAACAGAAAGTAGATGATAAATTTACTACTAAACAGAAACAAAAACAAAAAACACAAAGAAAATTGGGTTGCCTCCCAACTAGCGCTATCGTTTAACGCCCCTAGCTAGGCATAAAAGCAAGGATAGATCTAAGTAGTGCCTTCTTTGGCGCTCAATTCATAAGTAGCTCGCATGATAGATTCATAAGGTAAGTTGACTTTCTTTCTTGGAAAGTGCTCCATGCCTTTCCTTAATTGAAATTGGAATCTAATATTCCCTTTCTTCATATCAATAATTGCACCAATCGTTCTAAGGAAAGGTCTACTGAGAATAATAGGACATGAAAGATTGCAATCAATATGAAGAACGATAAAATCTACGGGCACCAAATTCTTATTTGCAACAATAAGAACATCATTGATCCTTCCCATAGGCTTTTTAATGGTGGAATCCGCAAGGTGCAAATTTAAAGAGCAATCATCAAGATCATGGAAACCTAGAATGTCACATAAAGTTTTCGGAATCGTGGAAACACTAGCACCCAAATCACACAAAGCACAAAACTCATGATCTTTAATTTTAATCTTTATAGTAGGTTCCCACTCATCATAAAGTTTTCTAGGTATAGAAACTTCCAAATTAAGTTTTTCATCATAAGATTGCATCAAGGCATCAACAATATGTTTGGTAAAAGCTTTATTTTGACTATAAGCATGAGGAGAATTCACAATGGATTGCAACAAGGAAATACAATCTTCTAAAGAATAATTATCATAATTAAATTCCTTAAAATCCAAGATAGTGGGTTCAATGCTATTTAAAGTCTTGACCTCTCCAATCCCACTTTTACCAATTTTAGCATCAAGATCTAAAAACTCCGAATTGTTGGGACGCTTTTTAACTAAAGTTGACTCATCTCCAGTCCCATCATTATTAAGATTAATATTGCAAAATAAAGATCTAAGAGGGGACGCATCAATAACTTTAAGATCTTCGTCATTATTTTCATGGAAACTAGAAGAACACGCCTTTACAAAGCAATCTTTCTTAGCACGCAATCTAGCGGTTCTTTCTTTGCACTCATCAATGGAAATTCTCATAGCTTTGAGAGACTCATTGATATAATGCTTAGGAGGAGTAGATCTAAGTTTCAAAGAATCAACATCAAGCGAAAGTCTATCAACGTTCCTAGCCAAATCATCAACTTTAAGCAATTTTTCTTCAAGCAAGGTATTAAAATTCTTTGGAGAGATCATAAATTCTTTCACACTATTATCAAAATCAGAGGGCATCTTATTAAAATTACCATAAGAATAATTGTAGGAATTTCCATAATTATTAGAGGAATTACTAGGGAACGTTCTAGGATTAAAGTTTCCTCTATAAGCATTGTTACCAAAATTATTCCTACCAACATAATTCACATACATAGATTCATTATTATTCTCAATCAAAGTAGACAAAGGCATATCATTGGGATCAATAGAAACACTCTTAGTAGGAAACATTTTCATAAGTTCATCCATCTTTCCACTCAAAACATTAATTTCTTCTATAGCATGCACTTTCTTACTAGTAGATCTTTCGGTGTGCCATTCAGAATAATTAGCCATAATATTATCGAGGAGTTTAGTAGCTTCTCCAAGGTGATTTCCATAAAAGTGCCTCCCGCGGCCGAATCTAAAAGATTTCTAGAAGCAAAATTCAAGCCGACATAATTTTTTTTGTATGATCATCCATAAATTCAAACCATGCATAGGGCAATTGTGAATCATCAATTTCATTCTTTCCCAAGATTGGGCAACATGCTCATGATCAAGTTGTTTAAAATTCATAATATTGTTCCTAAGAGAGATGATCTTAGCGGGAGGAAAGTACTTAGAGATAAAAGCATCTTTGCACTTATTCCACGAATCAATACTATTCTTAGGCAAAGAAGAAAACCAAACTTTAGCATGATCTCTAAGTGAAAATGGAAATAACTTCAATTTAACAATATCATTATCCGTATCTTTCTTCTTTTGCATCTCACACAAATCAACAAAGTTGTTTAAATGGGTAACGACATCTTCACTAGGAAGGCCGGAGAATTGATCTTTAATAACAAGATTTAGCAAAGCAGCATTGATTTCACAAGACTCAACATCATTAAGAGGATCAATTGGAGTACTAAGGAAATCATTATTATTGGTATTGGAAAAATCACACAATTTGGTATTATCTTGCGCCATCGCGACAAGTAATCCAACACACAAGCAAACAAAAAGGCAAGCGAAAGAGAGAGGAGATTGGGAAAGAGAGAGCGAATAAAACGGCAAGGGTGAAGTGGGGGAGAGGAAATAGAGAGGCAAATGGTAAAAAATGTAAATGAGAGGGAGATGAGTTTGTGATGGGTATTTGGTATGTCTTGACTTGAGTGAAGACCTCCCCGGCAACGGTGCCAGAAATCCTTCTTGCTACGTCTTGAGCTTGCGTTGGTTTTCCTTGAAGAGGAAAGGGTGATGCAGCAATAGTAGCGTAAGTATTTCCCTCAGTTTTTGAGAACCAAGGTATCAATCCAGTAGGAGGCTCCTCAAAAGTCCCACGCACCTACACAAACAAACAAGAACTCGCAACCAATGCCATAAAGGGGTTGTCAATCCCTTCACGGCCACTTGCGAAAGTGAGATCTAATAGAAATAGTATGATGAGATAAATATATTTTTGGTATTTTATGATATAGATAAGAAAAGTAAAGATTCAAATAAAAGTAGATGGCAAACTTATATGATAAGAGATAGACGCGGGGGGCATAGGTTTCACTAGTGGCTCCTCTCAAGATAGCATGAGTATTACGGTGGGTGAACAAATTACTGCCGAGCAATTGATAGAAAAGCGAATAATTATGAGATTATCTAGGCATGATCATGTATATAGGCATCACGTCCGTGACAAGTAGACCGGCTCCTGCCTGCATCCACTACTATTACTCCGAACATCGACCGCTATCCAGCATGCATCTAGAGTATTAAGTTCATAAAGAACAGAGTAACGCATTAAGAAAGATGACATGATGTAGAGGGATAAACTCATGCAATATGATATAAACCCCATCTTTTTATCCTCGATGGCAACAATACAATACGTGCCTTGCTGCCCTAGCATCCTTTGGGAAAGGACACCGCAAGATTGAACCCAAAGCTAAGCACTTCTCCCATTGCAAGAAAGATCAATCCAGTAGGCCAAACCAAACTGATAATTCAAAGAGACTTGCAAAGATAACTTAATCACACATAAAATAATTCAAAGGATATTCAAATATTTCTCATAGATAAACTTGATCATAAACCCACAATTCATCGGATCTCGACAAACACACCGCAAAAAGAGTTACGTCGAATAGATCTCCTAGAAGATCGAGGAGAACTTTGTATTGAGATTCAAAGAGAGAGAAGAAGCCATCTAGCTAATAACTATGGACCCGAAGGTCTATGGTAAACTAGTCACAACTCATCGGAAGGGCTATGGTGTTGATGTAGAAGCCCTCCATGGTCGATTCCCCCTCCGGCGGAGCGCCGACGAAGGCTCCAAGATGGGATCTCGCGGATACAGAAGGTTACGGTGGTGGAAATAGTTTTTCGTGGTCGCTTCTGATGTTTTCGGGGTACATGGGTATATATAGGAGGAAGAAGTAGGTCGGTGGACGCCCGAGTGAAAGGACATGCGGTGCCCCCATGTGTGGTTTTGGTAATTGATGACATTCTCTATGGACTAATCGTTGCATTGAGTTATATTTGAAGATTTGTCCATAGGAATTTATTGAAGTCCATGTGTTGGTTTCAAAGAGTTTATGTGTTGACCAAGGTGTTATTAAGGAATTATCCAAAGATTGGTCATGTGAGTGTTGAGCTTATTGCAAGCATGTCTTGAAGAAGAAGATTGTGTGATCATTCATGTTTACCTTCAAGACATCATCCAAACGAAGAGAGTTGAAAAGATATGTGACAGCCTGATTTTTTGCCCTTTCTTTTTCTTTTGTTCTTCCTAGGTTTTTACCTGAGTTTTCTGTTTTCATGGCTTTGTGGTCTGGAAACTGAAGAAGATGACCTCTTCTTTGCTTTCAGAGGGGCTTGTTATTCCCAAATCTTTCCCTAGACCCTGTCATTTCTATCCTAGCCTAAATCCCAATATTCTTTTATTGGGAATATTCCTTTTCTATTAAAGGAATAACTCCAATTGCCCTAGGTTGTGAAGCAACCTATATTTCCCTCGCTCCTAAAATTCCAAAATAATTCTCATAATTTTTTTGGGTCATATCTTGATCAAATATGGCGAAATTTTTCATTGCCATGTTCAAAAATAATCCTCCAATAATTCATTTCCTATTCTGCCCTAAATGGCACATTGTGAAGCAAGTGCCATTTTCATTTTCCCAATTGACGTCAAACTCCTTGTACTTATTTTCATGTCCATATCATTGTCACATGCCAAAATGCAACCTCATTTTCCTAGTAATTATTTAATTATGATTTTCCAAAGTTTCTGTCCAGAAAGAAGCTTTGTGAAGGAGGTACAAGCTAGGCATATACAAATGAGTTTCCATTTTGCAGGATCCTTCATATAATCATATCATAGTTCTCCACCAAAGTAGAGCTCATTTAATGCCTCTATGTGAGCACAAATTCAAATCTTTGTGTCTGCCCAAAATTTCAGTTTGTGAAGCAAGTATAGTTTATCTTGCTCCATTATGGCTGTAAATTTTTCTGGACCTTATAGTATCCATATAACTCCCCTACACCAAGTTGTGACTCAATCCCTTTGATCATTTGCCTTGTGGAAGTTTTCCAAGTTTCTGGTCAGAATAAATCTTTCTGAAGAAAGTGCTATTTTGGTGCATCCAAACGGCATGAAACTCCTTGGGCATCTTAATATCTTCAAATAATTGGGCCATAACCATTTTGAGATCAATTGATGCATCTATGTGAGAGCGCCATCATGATCTTCATTTCTGACCAGATTATGTGGTTGTTAAGCAACTACATTAAATCTTTATCCAAATCTCCTCCAACTTACCAGGATGTAAGTCCTTCTTTACCTCAACCTCGCAAACAACTCCATTGCTCCCAAAACCCTTCCTGTTGATCACCAGTGCACGGCTAAGTTTACTGCAGTAAACTTCAGAGGGTGATTTATATTTTACCGTAGCTGTTTTCACAAATCTACCACAGTATTTGAGACCACCCTTCGAAGGACTACGTGGTAGACATGATTTAGCCTCAGTAAAAACTCCAGAGCGCGCCATACCAGTGGTGACCACGGGAGATGCCGGCCAAAACGGTGGTCTCGCCACTGTTGGCAACAGCAGCACTGCTCCGGCCGGTTCTGGCTTGTCCCTAAGTGTCAAACAGCTCAGCATTGTCGTACTATTCACCCTGGACCCCTCTCCCCCTCCGTTCATTTCTTCACCGACGCTCACCGACGCTCGCAGCTGAACGCCCACGGGTGCACTGTGCTCCGTTTGGCTCCGAGCTCGTTTCGACCTCTTCCTCTGCTCCCCGGCGTCGCCTACCTCTCCGTGACCCCTGCATAAGTGCTCTTCGCCTTCCCCGTGCCCTCCCGTGCTCGCTGGCCGTCTCCAGAGCTTCAGCCGGACGTGCCCGGCGGCACCCGAGGCCGTGCCCCTCGCCCCGTCTATATATAGCCATCCCCCGAGCCTCCGGAGCTCACCATTGGCCTCCTGCACCTCCTCTAGCCCCGCCTAGCTTCTTCCCCGAGCTCAAGGAGCTCTCTGTGCCCCTCACCATCGCCATGGCCGCCGCAAAGCTCGGCTCAAATTCAAGCTCCCCGGTCCCCTTCTCCACCCACTGACCTCACCCACGTCCTCCCCATGCTCCGGTGACCCTCCTCAATCCTTCCCCTCATCGCCGGAGTGCCCCTAGCCGCATGCCCCAAGGTCAACCGCCGCCGCCACCCTCGGCCCCCGCCAGCCGCCGTCAACTCCAGGCCTCCCCAGCGCCTGCTGCTGCTCCAGGAGGGAGCAGCACTCCGTTCCGCGCCCGCCGGTGGTCCCAGCTCCACCGGGGACGGCCGGAGCTGCCCAGGCCATCGCCGGCGCCGCACGGCCTCGCCTCTCCCCTGCTTCTGTCGAGAGGAAGAAGGAGATGGCTAGGTGGGGCGTTGACCTGGCAGCGACCCTGACGTCCGACCCCGCCTCTGCCCCTTTTGACCGGTCCACGCCACGTCAGATAAGTGGAGACATCTTCTGAGTGTGCGTTTTCATTTGCCGAAAGCGTATTTCGGAAAACCCGTTCTGCCTTATCCACTCAGGGACTTGGTTGTGATGTTATTTTTGCAGAAAAGTCCCTGAACTTCAACCCCTTGTATCTTTTTAACCGTAACTCCAAATGAGATGATTCCAAAGCCTACTTCTTCGTTTCGTCGAGCTCGTTCTGTTGGTCATGATTTCACTATGGTTTGACACTATGAAAATGACCATTATGCCCTTGCCTTTATTCAGCCCTCTCCGAGAGAGTACGTTTTCCGGCGATTCGTTCCGCGAGTTTCTCGCACTTTCTCCCGGTGATTTCTTCCACCCCAGGCAAGCCAGAAGACCCACTTGCATGATAGTCATGCAGTAGCCATGGTTTTCAACCTGAATCTTTATTAAATGTTTGCTTGTTGAAAAGATGGTTATCGTTGTTCCAGTGATGTTCAGAGTTGCATGTTCACTGTTATGCTATGTTGTCTTATACTCTGTTATCAGGTTCTACCTGCTAGTATTTCCTTTCATATGTTTATGCTTGCTAGTAGTACATGTTGATGTTGGTGATGTTCATGCTAGTCAGTATGCCATGCGCAGTGGATATGATTTATTGTTGATATGGTGGATAGTTATGCGATACCCTCATGATTATGTTGATATCATGTCCATGCATTGTAATTTACATCATGTTATTTTATCATGGCTCAGCATATTTGCATTCAAGTTTATCTGGATTAAATTGAACTTGAACAACTGTTGGCTGAGTCATGGTGGCGCTGAATCGATGCTGACCAGTGCAACCACACTTACCGGTATGGGACGGTCCTAACTGGGTCTATTGTCGTGCCTCTCGCCGGTGCCTCCAACGAGGGAAGGTTATGGGCGCGAGCTACCCTGATCAGGTAGGCGGACATAAGCCTTGTGTGCCCGTTGTTGAGATAGTTTTTGGATCCGGGTCCCAGAGTGGGACGGGCCACGACGGTGGTCGTTGTGTCTTTGGTAGACACGGGTGTCGTGGTTCTAAGTCTGACAGTAGAATGGGGGGTAGGTATGTAGAGGCAAGATCTTAGCTATGGAGGAGTTGTACACGCAAGTTTACGAGTTCAGGCCCTTCTCGAAGGAAGTAACAACCCTACGTCTCGGAGCCCGGAGGCGGTCGACTGGATTATATGCTTGTGAGTTATAGGGGTGCGAACCCTTGTCCCGAGAGGAGGGGGTGGCTTATATAGAGTCGCCAGACCCCACTCCCTCCGTTACACAGGTTAAATGTACATCAAGAGGGGGCATTCTTTGGTAAAGCCAAGAATAAAGATACATAATGACTATCGATTGTCAAACCGCGGATCTCGGTAGGGGGTCCCGAACTGTGCGTCCTAGGCGGATGGTAACATGAGACAAGGGACACGATGTTTTACCTGTGTTCGGGCCCTCTCGATGGAGGTAAAACCCTACTCCGCTTGATTAATATTGATGATATGGGTAGTACAAGAGTGGATCTACCACGAGATCGAGAGGCTAAACCTAGAAGCTAGCCTATGGTATGATTGTTTTTCGTCCCACGGACTAAAACCCTCCGGTTTATATAGACACCGAATAGGGTTAGGGTTACACAATGTCGGTTACAATGGTAGGAGATCTACATATCCAGACGCCAAGCTTGCCTTCCACGCCAAGGAAGTCCCATCCGACATGGGACGAAGTCTTCAATCTTGTATCTTCATAGTCCAGAGTCCGCCAACGGTGATAGTTCGCTATCCGGACACCCCTAATCTAGGACTCCTCAAGAGTCCCGAACCAGGCTTCAATGGCGATGAGTCCGGTCGTGATTGTCTTCGACATTACGAGGCGGTTCTTCTCCAAATTCCATATACTTGTCGAATAGTGTCCGGCTTCTGATAAATGCTGTGCTCCTTGGCTTCCACGCCCAATAATGGCCATCTTCCACGTGTTTGAATGAATGCGAAAAGCCAGGGTATTTTTACACCTATCCCCATAGCTGCGCAAATGAGCCGCCTATAAAAGGGACGAGGATCTAGATCTGAGTCACACCATCCCCCCTCCGCGAGCTTTCATCGGAGCGCCTCTGACAAAAATCCATTCCATCATGGACAGTCGACGCGGCTCCTCCTTTCGCGCTCCCAGCCCTCAGCCTGGAAATTGGGAGAGATGCTCAATCCCGCATAGCGAGCTAGTGACACTCCAAACCAAGGGATTTCTTCCCCCGGCCTTCATGGTTCCGGTTCGAGCCGGACTCGCCACCTATAAGGGTGGAAAGCAAGCGGAGAGTGTCCCCGATCCCTCCAAAGGAATGCGGGTATGCTTTGTCTCTTATCTAGTAAGAGGACTCAGATTTCCAATTCATCCGTTTCTCCGGGGGCTCTTGGAGTTCTACGGCCTCCAGTTGCACCACCTTACGCCTGCCTCCATTTTGCACACCGCTGGCTTCGTGGCCCTTTGCAAACTGTTCTTGGGCCGAGGCTCATTTTATACTGTGGAAGAGATTATTCTGCCTTGTACCCCGCTCTCATGAGGGGTCAATATATCAAGTGGGCGGAGCCGAGCTATGGCGCATCGCCGGAGCGGATATCTATCCGAACCCACCGCCTTCGAATGGTTTTATATAGAAGACGCCCCACCGCGGATCCTGTTCGGATCGGTCTCCGGAGTTCAAAGAATGCTCCTTTGAAGAAACGCCTGAGTTGGCGCCCACGGAGCTCCCAGAGGGAAGATGACAGGGACGTCCTATACCTGATGAGCCGAATAAGATTGTTAGCTCATTCCGGACTGACCATGATCGGTGTCATGGCCACATGTATTACGCGGGAGGTGCAGCCGCTCCAGTATAGGGGCAACCCCATGTGGGATTTCAACGGGGAGGACGATGCCACCCGTCATGGCCGTAAGGGGTCGGGATCGGTCACCGATCTGGTGAAGACCTTGTCCGCGCTGTACAAGGGAGAAGAGGAAGATTTTCTCCGTGTAAGTCCATTGAACGAATTTTCTATGAACAATCCTCGAAGCTGGGTAAGCGGACATTTCTTTTTTGCACATCCGATCCGTATTCCCATGGTTAGGTATCTCATTTTGTGATTTTGACGCAGGAACTGCGCCAGGCCGTAAAAGATGTAAACAACCCGCCTCCACAACCCGAGGATCCGGAACGGCTCCTCGATCCGGCCTCCCAAGAGGATCCGGACATATTGGTGGAGCTGATTGATGGGGTATTTCACCAACTGAGCATCGATAATGCCTTGGTTGCCATTACGGCCGATTACCGAATACTTCCGCCTCACGTAATCGAGACTGAGGCCCCAATACTCTGATAATGACCCATCCATGCTTATTTTTTATCACCGTATACCAATCGTGTTTCAGGGGGTGCCTTCGAGGCAGGAGGCCGATCCATGCGGCTAGCCAACAAGGCAGCACGGCCCGCAGAGTTAAAAAGAAGTGCGGTCCGGATCGAAACGCCGCCAAGAACGGTATGGCGCGTCACCATATTCCTGTGATTGATTCCTGGAAGGCGATTAATGTCGGTGCCCTTTTTAGGAAAAAGCTCACGGACCGTGTCCGGAGAGGTTGCCAATCGAGCCTCGCCGGCCCAGCTCCAAAGCCGGGTCCAAGCGGAGGCGAAGCACGAGGCGTCGTCGGACGCCCTCCGACAGAGGGATGCCGACAGATTGTCCGCCACCAACTCCGAGGTGGAGAGCGCCATGAATCACAGTGCCACTGGACAGTTCTTCGTGACGCATGTTTCTCCCAAGAGGCATTGATCGCCTTCAATTCGGCAGATCAAGACTCCGTGCCGCTCAAGATGGTCTAGCCAGAGCCACAGCAGCGATGTAAAGGACATATGGGTGAGGAAATTTGATGGTTATATATGCCAAGAGTCTCCGAGACTTAAAATAGTTAGAATAATTGATTTAAGGATCATTTGTTATGCAGATCTTACAAAAAAGTACCCGATGTCCCGAGCTTGAAGAATGCAAGGCCCAACTTGAGGCCAAGACTAGCCGCCATGTGGGGAGCCACAGAGACCCCTTACGTAATATATGCTTCAAAAGATGACTAGTTTGTGAAGTGCGGTGTGTAAATCGACAATAATATTGCAGATGGCGCCAGACTAGATCCGGACAAGCAACAGCTCTTGCGCGGTTGAAGGTGGTGAGAATGTGCTTACAAGGGTGAGGCAAGAGAAAATAATCTCCAGATGCCCACACCCACCTGGGTGAGGAACTAAAGGATGTTCGTGCTCAAACTGCCGACTCCGTGAAGGAGAATCGGCGACTTCGTCATGAATTTATAGTAAGTGCTTGAGCGAACTTTGAAAAATAGTTCGCAAGGAAGTCGACTAACGAGTTATGTCTCAGGTATGCTCACGGGTCGCCCCTGCAGAGGAAATGCCCGGTTCTACGGGTGACCTTCTTCCCGAAGCTATTGCAACTGCATTAACGAAGTTGGCGGGTGATGAAAGGCGCCGCCACGAGCCTTGTGGCCATCTATCTCCCTGCCCAAGGCCTTGGAGAGCTTGCAGAAGCTTCAGGAGCACGGCGGCGCTCCGACTATGGAAGATATCGGCTGTCGTCAAGGCGCCAGGAGGCTCGGGCCATGGTGAAGACGCGGTACACGGCGGACCCATACCACATGGCCGAGGTCGGACTGTGGCGCCCGACGGAAGGAGATCCTCGTGAGCTTAGTGTACGCCAAGTAGAGTTGGCATAAAGTATTCCCAGCAGGATCAGTAAACTAGACAGCCTATTAGATGGCATTGAAGAGGAATACAATCGGTCGGTTTGACTATGTAATTTAAAATGACATGTAAAATGCCTTCTAGCCGGATTGTAGATCGCTTTGTCGAAGCGGACCTTTTCGCTTCAACCTCGGGACCCGATAGTGCAGGTGTGTCCGAATACCCTCACGGTTATATAAAAACCGGGGCATGCGTGGAGACCAGCGTAGGGGTCATGAGTGCTTTATCGCATAAGTGCCTAACTAGTTATGTTATATTACATGGTTAGCAAGAAACATCTTCCAGGAGAATAGTTCCATTAGGGTTCCTTTCTCGGGAGGCATGCCCTAAAGTGCATGTCCGGACTACAAAAAAGCGTAAAAGCATCCGGGGCAGATAAATGAAAAATAAAAAAATCGTCTTTTAGTTCACCGACCGAATATTCCCTTAAGAACGCTTAGCTTTGGCTTCACCCATCCGAGGTACACGTCCGGTGACCAGCGGTAATAATCGCAGAGGTGCTCCTTTACCACCTAGCCGAGCAATCAGGAACATAGGGTAAGCACGGAGCCGAGCAACCCAGCTTGGCCAAAACTTAAGTCATATCGATGCGTGTAATGGTGAATAAAAGGTACATGCGTAAGTGTGACACATGTGTTGGGCATAAAGCCCGTATAAATAAGCTTCTGTTAGAGAAGCCCCCAGGTATAATGAGCGCGGATAGCGCGTCAAGTGTGTGCGAACAATGCGCGAACGAGCCTTTAACGGCTTCGGAAAAAAGGAGGAAGAAGGAGAGCAATAAAGACAACTTAAAGTATAAAATATAGACGGAGGAAGGAGACGAACTCAGAATCCGACGCTAGGCATAGAATCTTCGGAGACGGGCTGCGTTCCATGGGTTCGGCTCGAGTCGGTTATCCGATGTGTTTAGCAGACGATGCGCTCCGCCGGTCGACTTGGTCGATGATGAAGGGCCCTCCCATTTGGGCTTGAGTTTGTCCTTTTCTTGTCCGGCAGCGAGAACTAGTTCGCCAACGTTGTAAGCTTTGGCCCGCACTTCCTGCTTTGATATCTTCAAGCCTCGCTGTTGATAGAACGCGAACGAGCTTTTGCCACGCCGCGCCCTCCTCCAAGGCGCCCAACTGTCCCGCCGATCGAGCTCGGCTTCTCTTTCTTCAGACATGCGATTCGGCGTGGCAAAACTGCCTCTGCGCCGTATACCATAAAAATGGTGTGAATCCGTAATGCGATTCGGCGTGGTCCGCAGCCCCAGTCGGAGTCGAGCTCCTCAACCCAAAGGCGTGTTAGATTCCTTGAGGGACCGCACTAGTCCGGGTTTAATGCCGCCATGATTAGACCGTTTGCTCGCTCGACTTGACCGTTAGTTTGGGGTGATAGACTGCGTAGTCGAGCTTGATGCCCATGTTTTTGCACGAGTTTGACCTCCTCGGCCGTGAAGTTCGTGGTCGTTATCGTGATGATGCTGTGGGGACGCCGTAACGGTGTACTACCCCGATATGAAGTCTATCACCGGTCCGGATTCGCCTGCTTTGAGCTTGGCCTCTATCCATTTGGTGAATTTATCCACCATGACCAATAGGTATTTTTGCTTGTGGGTTCCTCCTTTAAGGGGTCCAACCATGTCAAGCCCCAGCATGTAAAGGGCCGTGATGGGTATAGTTTTGAGGGCGGTGGGTGGCATGTGGCTTTGATTAGCAAAGAGCGGCAACCGACGATCGTTGGACTAAGTCCCGAGATCTGCCCGGCCGCCGGCCAATAAAATCCTGTCGCGGAAGGCCTTGCCTACAAGGGCCCGGCTGCGGCATGGTGCCCACCGAGTCCGGCATGAATTTCAGCCAGAGATTCCGCCCTTCCTCTTAGGAGATACATTTGTGAAGGACTCGGTTGTGCTTTTTCTTATAAAGCTCTCCTCATGGACCTTATAGGCTTTAGACCGCCGCACTATGCAGCGGGCCTCGCTTTTGGTCCTCGAAACTCCTGCCTAGTTAGGTAGGCTAGAATGGTTCTGTCCACGGGCAATGACTGCCATTATTGCGTGGGTGGCGGTGTTATTTCGTTGGCGGAACCACCAACTATGTCGGAATGTTCGGTGTGGGGCGGTGTGGTTGGGTCCGGGTTGTTATTTCTGGACTCACCCTCCCATAATACGGATGGCTTGAAAAGCCTCTCTAGGAAGATGTTGGGGGGGCGGCATCGCTTTGCGCCAATGCGTGCAACACGCTCTGCTGCTGGTTGTTATCCCGGCTATATGGTGAAATTGAGCCCTCAAACCGAAATGACATTTTAGGACGACATTGCGATAAGCTGCCATTTTCGGATCCTTGGCATCAAAGTCCCCATTTATTTGGGATATCGCGAGGTTGAATCCTCGCACCTCTAGGCGTTGAATGCCCATGGAGACCGCCATCCGGAGACCATGTAGAAGGGCCTCATATTCGGCTGCGTTGTTGGAGTCCGTGTACATTATTTGAAGTACGATTGACTGTATCTCCGGTTGGGGACGTCGAGCGACGCCAGACCCCGGCCGCCAACATTTTGGAGCCGTCGAACCGCATGATCCAGTTGGAAAATGCGCCATACTCTTTAGGGAGTTCGACTTGATCCATTCGCGACGAAGTCGGCAAAACTTGCGACTTAATAGCTCGTCGTGGCTTGTAGGTTATGTCGAACGGGAGGAGCTCAATGGCCCATTTAGCGATCGGCCCGTTATGTCATGGTTGTTTATAATGTCATTAAGAGGTACTTGAGGCTATCATTATCGCACACTCTTGAAAGTAGTGTCGCAGCTTCCGGATGCCATGAACACCGCGTATGCTATCTTTTGATAATGCGGTACCGTGACTTGCATGGAGTTAGGACACCGGACACGTAGTAAACTGGTTTTGGAGAGGGAACTTGTGTCCGTCCGTTTCGCTCGACAACGAGCACCGCGCCACAACTTGATGGGTTGCTGCGATGTATAATAGCATTGGTTCGCCCATGTTGGGCGCGGCCAGGACCGGATTTGTTGCCAATATGGCTTTGATTTCTTCGAGTCCGGCCGTGGCGGCATTCGTCCACTCGAAGTGTTTGGTGCGCCGGAGGAGGCGATAAAGAGGTAATGCCTTTTCTCCTAAGCGGGAGATAAAGCGGCTTAGAGCCGCCACGCATCCAGTCAATTTTTGTATTTGTTTGAGGTCTTTGGGGATCTCCAATTGTGACAGAGCTCGGATCTTGGCTAGGTTTGCTTCAATTCCTCTACCGGATACAATGAAGCCCAAGAGCTTTCCGGCTGGTACGCCGAAAACGCATTTTTCCGGGTTGAGCTTGATGTCATATGTTCGGAGATTATAGAATGTGAGCCTCAAGTCGTCGACTAGGGTTTCGACATGCTTGGATTTGACGACCACATCGTCTATGTATGCCTCCACTATTTTGCCGATCTGGTTTGCCAGACATGTCCGAATCATCTTGCGATATGTTGCGCCAAACATTTTTAGCCCAAAGTGCATTGTGTTGAAGAAGAATGGGCGTATGGAGTGATGAATGCCATTGCGGCTTGGTCTCAGCTCTGCCATCTTAATTTGGTGGTAGCCGGAGTATATGCGAGGAAACACAATGAATTGTGTCCTGCGGTAGCGTCGATAATTTGATCGATGCGGGGAGGGGAAGGATCCTTTGGGCAAGCCTTGTTAAGGTCCTTAAAATCGACACATAGGCGCCAGATTTGTCCTTCTTTGGTACCATTACCAGGTTTGCTAGCCAAGACGGATGTTTAATGTCTCGATGAATCCGGCCTCCAATAGTTTGGCTAGCTCCTCTCCCATGGCCTGTCTCTTGGGTTGAGAAACGCCAAGAGCTTGTTTGATGGCTTGAATCCTTTTAGGTATTTAGGCTGTGCTTGGCCACCGGCGTGGATTCTGGCATGTCCGAAGGGTGCGAGCAAAATGCCCCAATTTTCGCAGAGGAATTCTCGTAGTCGGCGTCCACATCAGGTTTAATTGTGCCCGATGGAGGCCGTTTTGTAGGGTCCGTTGGATGGACTTGGAATTTGACTATTTAAATGCCGGTTTAAAAGAGGTGGACTTGGATCTCTTATCGAGTATCACATCGTCCCTGTTCACCGTGGAGCGCAGCGTAGTGAGTTCCTCTGCCGCTAGGGCTTCGGATAGTGCCTCAAGGGCGAGTGCGGCTGTTTTACAGCGCGGAGCGCTATGTCCGGGTCACTAGCGAGAGTGATACTTCTGTTGGGTCCGGGCATTTTGAGCTTCATGTACCCGTAATGGGGTATAGCTTGAAACATTGTGAATGCCTCTTGCCCTAATAGAGCGTGGTATCCGCTGCTGAACGGGGCCACTTGGAATGTGACCTCCTCGGACCTATAATTGTCCGTCGTGCAACACCACATCCAAAGTGATCTTTTCAGCAAATGCTTCCCGACCGGGATTATTCCTCTAAAGGTTGTGCTGCTTTGCTCAATGCGGCTCCGATCTATTTCCATTTTTGAAGGGTTTCCTCGTAGATGAGGTTTAATCATTGCCGCCGTCCATGAGTACCTTGGTAAGGCGGCAAATCCCACTATTGGATCAGAGACCAATGCGGCCGGTGCTCGGGCTGTTCGGATTTTAGGTTCACACCGGGCGTTAAAGGTAATAGCCATGTCACTCCATGGATTTATTGTTGCTATCTGGTAGACTTGACAAGGTGCAGAGTGTTAGTTTCGCATATTATTTGATGCGAAAGTCTTGAAGACTGTTAATACCGCAGTCTTTGGTATTGCTGGCTGGTGCTCTGAGCTAAAAGCTCTTCGCCACTTTTGGCCACCTTAGTAGTATCCAACATGCTCTAAGGCTATGAGTTGGAGTGGCGCCCTCTGTGCTATGAATTTTGCAGGTCCATTGAGCCATCCCTCGAAAGACGGTTCCATGCCCTTTGGGGTTTTTAAGCTTTTGGTATGTAACCCAGTGCTGGTGATGATGCACCCTTTATTTCGGACTAGGGTCGATTCGGGGCGAATTATCCCAAAATTTGATTTTGGTTTTCTGTGTGCTCTCCATCGCGTGAGACTTTAGTACTATGGACGCCAAGTCAGCGAAGCATGTAATTTCATGACGACTTATGGCGTTTAGGATTCCCTTGTCCGTGCAATTATTGCAGAAGAATGAGATTGCGTCCTCCTCGTGGCAATCCTTTATCCTGTCCATAACCAGGAGGAATCGGCCCAAGAATGATGTCTCGCTTTCACGGGCTCTTGCCGGGTTTGGGATAGATCGCTTATGTTTGGGTGGGCAGGTGGAATTAAATTCCGAACCCCGTCCGATCTAAGATTCAGGGGCCAAGAAGTTTCCGAACTTGGAAGCTTGGGTTCTTGGAGGTTGTCCAATGAATCTAGCCCGCTGCCTGACTTTAAGTTCGTGGCTTGAGTGGTGTCCTCCCTCCGCGGGAATCCGGCATGGAGGGGTCAGAACCGGATATAGCTAGTCCTTAAGGTAGGAGAAGAGTCGTCGTATTGTTCCTCTACCACAGCAACGTGGTGGGTAGCCTGGGGAGAGTTGATCTCTCTCAGATCGGTTTTAGGCCCAATCTCATCATAGTCTGTAGCGACTCCCAGGGTGGCGATGTGATCCAAGAGCTCGTTTAAGGAAGAGAGCTCCATCGGATCTAACTGCTCGGCGAGTTCCGAGTTAACATGAAGATTGCTTTTGATGACCCGAGAAGTCATCGTCGGCGCGGTGGTCGAACAGGCGGTCATAAGAAAACCGCCTAGCCAGAGAGTTTGGCCGGTGGCCAAAGCTCCTTTAGCAACGGTCCCGTCTTTAAAGACGGGATGAGGCATCCTTCCTGACAGCGACGACACAGAGGAACTCTCAATGAAAGCACCAATGTCGGTGTCAAAACCGGCGGATCTCTGGTAGGGGGTCCCAACTGTGCGTCTAGGCGGATGGTAACAGGAGACAAGGGACACGATGTTTTTACCCAGGTTCGGGCCCTCTTGATGGAGGTAAAACCCTACTCCTGCTTGATTAATATTGATGATATGGGTAGTACAAGAGTGGATCTACCACAAGATCAGAGAGGCTAAACCCTAGAAGCTAGCCTATGGTATGATTGTTTTTCGTCCTAGGGACTAAAACCCTCCGGTTTATATTGACACCGGATAGGGTTAGGGTTACACAGAGTCGGTTACAATGGTAGGAGATCTACATATCCGTATCGCCAAGCTTGCCTTCCATGCCAAGGAAAGTCCCATCTGGACACGGGACGAAGTCTTCAATCTTGTATCTTCATAGTCCAGGAGTCCGGCCAACGGTGATAGTTCGGCTATCCGGACACCCCCTAATCCAGGACTCCCTCAATGAAAATTAAAGCTATGACTTAATTCCCGACCGTTGCAGTGCAGAGTGGCTCTTGATCTTCTGGTAGTCGAGTGATAGTCTTCACAGTCGAGTGACTTCAAGGCTGCCGAGTGGAACATAGCTTTATGGTCGAGTGGATGATGATTCTTCTTCAAATCTTCTGGTTTTTTGAGAGATGTCCTTGGGAGGGTATCTTAGGCAGGTCCATGACCCTACCCTAGGTACATAGCTTCATCATTAGCCCCCGAATGGATCAGGGTTTGAGTGGGGAAGGAGTTGAGAACACTTCCGACTTGTTTTTCGTACTCTGGTATATCTTGCTCTGGATCAATGAACCGAGGTGACGATACCAACTTCTTTTTCAGTCGCCTTGATCCATTCCTAGTTTTTGTCGAGTGAACTCTTACTGGAAGAGCTATGAGTGATGATGTGGAGGAGATCTTCTGTCTGACAAGTTGATCTGCTGTCCGCGGATTTCGCGGGATTCAAATTTTAGGAAGCACGCGGGGCGGAGGAGGCCGCAGTAATCGGGATGGATTAGGCAGGGCCGCCTTGATTTCTGCGCCGCCTCTTTTGCCACGTATCGCGCGCGCGACTGATGCGGGATTGGATAAGATTGTCTGGGCCTACAAGTCAGTCACTCGGAAGTAACCTCATATAAGGCGCCGGGCCAGGGCTTTTGAACAGTGCGCTCTCATTTTTCTTCTTCTTCCTCAGAGTTCTCCGCTACGCTTGTTTTCGCCCTAGTGTCGCCGTTCCGTGCAAGATCCATATGCAGCGATGGGGAAAGAGAAGACGGTGGCTCTCGAGGGCGCAAAGAAGGCGACGACGAAGGCGAAGGGGAAGAAGTCCAGCCGGGGTGGATCTTCCTCGAGGTCTGGCCTGCCGCCGGGCTGGATCCAGGGCGACTGGATTCGCTCGGTGATCCACCAGGACAACATCGACGACCTGGTCGAAGGGAGACTGATTCCCCACGAATCGGCGCGGCTCCCGGGGAACGAGACCGAGCCGCAGCCGCGTGAGGGTGAGTGTGTCCTCCTCGCCACTCACATTGACCGCGGGTTCTCCTTGCGTCCTCACCCTTTCTTCCGAGGTTTCTTGAATTTTTTCGGGGCGCAACTCCACCATTTCACCGCAAACACCATTGTGTACCTTGCTGCCTTCGTGTCTTTGTGTGAGAATTTCTTGGGCTGCCGACCCCACTGGGGCCTCTTCAAGCACATCTTCACATGCCGCTCCCAGTCGGTCAAAAAGGCAAATCCGAGTGATGAAAGGACGCATGTGATCCAAATGTGCGGAGGCCTTGGGATTTAGATGAGGGGCAAAAGTTCTTTTCCAGCCATGATTCTTACCGACTCGGTCCATGGGTGGCAGTCGACCTGGTTCTACTGCAAAGACCAGCCAACTCCAGGGCAGTCGACCGGACTTCCCCCTTTTTCTTTGGCCCGAGTGGGGAAACCCTCTCCTTTGAAGGTGATCTCGGAGGAGAACGCACAAGTCAAGGTGCTGGTCGATCGAGTAGTTCAACTTGTCCGCGATGGGGTGACTGGTATGGATTTGCTGGAGGTTTTCCTTTGGCGACGCATCCAACCGCTTCAAGCTCGTGACCACCCGATGTGGATGTATTCGAACCGATGACACCACTCGGACTCATCCAGGAGGTCGACGAGACCACGTTGGAGGGTGGCTGATGAGTATCACAGGAAACAAAGACAACCCCAGGGGAGCCAGGAGAATTCCTCCACTCGACCAATCTTACGAACCAGACAAGGTCCAATTCTGAATTTCCGACCGTAATCTTGATTTATTCGCATAGTTGTTTATGCTTTTACCGACTGACTTTGTCCTGCTTGTTTTCTTCTAGACTCTTAGCGAAATGTACTCGATGCCCTACGGAGAGCAGAAGCAGGATCCGGAGGGCGAGGCAAGCGGAGGTGAAAGCGGCGAATGGCATTCTGACGGAGAGGGAGACGGGGAGAGCGATGACTCGAGTGATGAAGAAGAGGTCGGCTCTCCTCCCCGCAGGGAAAGGCGATCCAAGCTTGCTCATGGTCCAGCAAGCGCCCGTGACAAGGAGATCATTATGACTGGGCAATCGTCAAAGCGTCCTCGGACATCCTCTCCAGCACCAACTGAGAAGGCCCCAAAGCAGACCAAGGTCGTCACGCAGAAGACTCGGAAGGCGCTACCAAAAATCAAGATTGACATTCCCGTTGCCTCTGCGTGAGTGTTCTTCTTTCGCTTTTACTCGACGCTCTGCGTTGTTTATCTTTCCTTTGGTTTGATCGAATGAAACTTGAAATTGGTAGTGCCGCTACCTCTGGGACTTCAGCTTATAGAAACGAGGATGAGGAAATGGAAGACGCGGTCACCTCAATCCGGTACAATCTTTGTTATTCCGTCGTCCTTTTGTCGATCGAACTATGATATATCCGATCGGGCGATGAAATGTTGGCGACTGAACTTTTGTAGCTCCCAACGTTATTGACCTCCCGGCGATGATGATGACGAGCCGCAGAGGCCCTTGGGGAGAAGAAACAGAAAACGTTCACCGGCAAGACACCTCGATCGGCGCCCGATGGCGGAACCGGCAGTTCAGGACGCTGGTGACGCCAATCGGACTTCCGTTTCTCTCGCCATACCGCTGTCGAGTGCTCGACCTTCTGCGTCAGCCGCGCGTGCTCCTGCCGATCCACCTTCAGTTTCTGCTACACATCACGTCCCAGAAGACGAAGTGAGTGCTGCCAAATAAGCTATACGCCAAGCAGGCATCATGATGGAGAAGATGAAGATGGTGCGGGGATGCCAGCCAGGCTGCTTATGATGCCAGCTCCGCTCTCCAGAGCAACATTCAGGTTCGCATCTATTCGACTGCTTCTCTTGACTTGTTCTGTTAGGATATGGTACCTGAAAACTCTCTTTCCAAGGATCTTTGCTTCTGTACACCCAGTGGGTGTTTCGATTTGTCATTGAGCAAATTCGTACTTGGAGCTGAATCTGATGTTGTTGTCGATTGAATTTTTTGGACTAGTGGGGGCACGCTGAGTGCACCCATTGGGTGTAGTCCCCGAGACTATGGTGGACTGCGGGCAGTCGACTATAGTCTTGAATTTTGAATTTCTTCACTCGGTCTGAGCAGGTCATGTCGAGTGGATTTTTGAACCAGTGGAGGCACGCCGAGTGCACCCACTGGGTGTAGTCCCCGAGACCGTGGTCGACTGCTGGCAGTCGACTATGGTCTGAAGAATCTGTTTGTTGTTGTCTCTTTTTTTTGTTGCACTCGCGCTGAAAAAAGGCCTTGTCGAGTGTAAACTGAATCAGTGGGGGCATGCTAAGTGCACCCACTGGGTGTAGTCCCCGAGACTACTGTTGGATGTTTGATTCGGCAATGGTCTTAGAATTTGTTGGCTTTATCCTTTTACCTCTCTGAATTAACCAATCTTTTATCTAGTCGACTGACTCATTCCTTGATTGCAGAAATCTTGTGATCTTGGAGCTCGCTTTGCTGACTTGGAGAAACAGCAGATTCAACTCAACCTTGACTCGAGTCGGCCAAGATGTAACTCGCAGAAGCCCAGGATGATGCCAATGGTAAGAAAGACTTGTCGACTGGTCTGTCTTTGATCTGGATTTCATTCCGCTCTTTCTGAATCAAGCATTATTTATTTTCATAGAAACTGAACCAGGCTTTGGCCAAAAAGGATCAAGATCTGGCTGCCGCACAGAAGAAGGCTGACAACAAAACTGCTCTAGCTGAAAAAAAGTTGGCTTCAGTCGGCAAATTGGAGGATGAAAACGCCAAGATAAAATCTGCCCTGGACGAAGCCAACAAGGAAGTAACCCGCTTGAAGAAGGACAAGGTCAATCTGAACGAGAGGATGGAAGGCATTGCTCACAGGAGGGATGATCTGGAAAGTTATCTGAGAAGTCTTGCCAAGAAGCTGTTCATCAAGCTTGAAGGTATATATTCTGTTCCGACTGGTTTATCTTCGTCGACTCGGCATACGACTATTGACTCATCCTCCGATTGTGCATGTAGAGTTTTGCCGAGATTTCGAGGAGGAGACCGGGTGAATTGAACCAAGCTTGGACCCCATCAACTCCCCCGTGAAAGATGAAGCTGCTATGAACTTGCTCCGACTGGAATCCCGCATCGACGGTGTTGTTGACTACCTTGCTAGACTGAAGGTCGCAATGTCCCGGATCGACACAGCACTCTAGCCAAGGGCAACGCTCTCGAATGACCTCGAGTCTCTGATGACTCGACTTAACGAGATCCCAGGTCGAGTGCAGGAGTGGAAACAGTCTTCTGCCCGGTGCGGTGCTGATGTGGCTCTGTCTTTGGTTCATGTCCATTGCAAGGAGGCGCGAGAAGAGAAGATGGAGGCGATCAAGGTTGCCAATACCAAGAAGCATGACTTCCAATCCTTCATGGAGACTTTCATTGCTGCAGCCACTCGGATTGCTGATGGCATTGACCTGGATGAATTCGTCGAGCCTGCCAGCCCTCCTCCTATGGAGTGAACAAACTTTTATGCCCCACCTTAAATTTGCCTCGGGATGCCGAGTGGTTTTTGTAACCGTTAAACTCTTTCGGGCTGAGTGCCCGAGTACTTCCGCGGTCTTGAACTTTTAGGGTTCATCTGGACTTGATTTATCTCAGGATATGCTTGCGATTGCTTTTGGAATTTGTTCTACACTTGGAATGACCTTTGTGTTTGAGATGCAGCTCTAAAGTGGAAACTTCAATCGACCTACGCCTCGCCGTCCTTGCAGACAAGGATGGAGCGCATGTTGTATTTGTGGCGTAGCTCCAAAGGAGAAGGTTGCAGTCGACCTGTACCTCGTCGTCCTTGCGGATAGGGATGGAGCGCACATTGTATTTGTGGCGTAGCTCCGAAGGAGAAGGTTGCAGTCGACCTGCACCTCATCATCCTTGCGGATAGGGATATGTTTCGAACTTAGGCGAGTACAAGACTGCAACTAAGCCTCCGAGCGGGAGGATCGCTCACCACTCGGTAGGATTTTTAAAACTTAGGCGAGTACCGGATTCGCAGCTATGCCTCCGAGTGAGAGGCTTCACCACTCGGTAGGATTTTTTAAACTTAGGCGAGTACTGGACTATAGCTAAGCCCCCGAGTGGGAGGATTGCTCACCACTGGTGAGGATTTTTAAACTTAGGCTAGCACTTGGATCGCAGCTAAGCCCCCGAGTGGGAGGATTGCTCAAGACTCGGTGGGATTTTTCAAACTTAGGCGTAGCATCGATGCAGCTAAGCCCCGAGTGGGAGGATTGCTCACCACTCGGTGAGGATTTTAAACTTAGGCGAGTCTCGGACTGCAGCTAAGCTCCCGAGTGGGAGGATTGCTCACCACTCGGTGGATTTTTTAAACTTAGGCGTAGCATCGGACTGCAGCTAAGCCCCGAGTAGGAGGATTGCTCACCACTCGGTGGGATTTTTTGAACTTAGGCGTCTTGGACTGCAGCTAAGCCCCCGAGTGGGAGGATTGCTCACCACTGGTGGGATTTTTAAACTTAGGCGAGTCTTGGACTGCAGCTAAGCCCCCGAGTGGGAGGATTGCTCACCACTCGGTAGGATTTTTTAAACTTAGGCGTAGTCTTGGATCTGCAGCTAAGCCCCGAGTGGGAGGATTGCTCACCACTCGGTAGGATTTTTTAACTTAGGCGAGTACTGGACTGCAGCTAAGCCCCCGAGTGAGAGGCTTGCTCATCACTCGGTAGGATTATTCAAACTTAGGCGAGTACTGGACTGCAGCTAAGCCCCCGAGTGGGAGGATTGTTCACCACTCGGTAGGATTTTTTTAAACTTAGGCGAGTACTTGGACTGCAGCTAAGCCTCCGAGTGAGAGGCTTGCTCATCACTCGGTAGGATTTTTTAAACTTAGGCGAAATGGATTCGCAGCTAAGCCTCCGAGTGAGAGGCTTGCTCACCACTCGGTAGGATTATTCAAACTTAGGCGAAACGGATTCACAGCAAAGTTACCCACTGGGGGATTTCAAAAGCAAACAAAGGCAAAAATAGATTGTTCAGGAAGATTATAAAGCTCTTGTATTTGATAAACAAACTACAAAGTTATTTCTTATTACATCTCATCCGAGTGAGTACTTAAGTATAAAAGGGGCGGTGCAGCTCCGCGTTCGAAGCTCGTGGCTCGTCTTTCTGATGCTCGACATTATAAAGATGGTATGCTCCATTGTGGAGAACTCGATGACAATGAAGGACCATCCAAGCAGGGCGAGCTTGTGTGGTTTCTGTTGATCCACTCAAGAACCAAGTCTCCTCTTGAAAGGCTCGACCTCACGCTTTACGGGCGTGGAATCGACGCAAGTCTTGCGATAAATGGTCAACCGGATCAAAGCCATCTCTCTTTCCTCCTCTAAAGGTTGATCATCCCGCCGAGCCTATTCTGCTTCATCTTCAGAGAAGAGCTCGACTCGTGGTGCATTGTGAAGTAAGTCACTCGGCGAACGGCTTCATCCATAGACCAAGAAGAATGGAGTTCGCCAATCGACCGATTGGGAGTTGTCCTTAGACCCCAAAGAACTCGACGGAAGTTCATCAACCCAGCGCTTTACTGCGTGCTTGAGATCACGATCGGTGGGGTTTCACCCTTTGAGAATTAGGCCATTTGCTCTTTCGCTTGTCCATTCGACCGGGGTGAGCGACTGAAGCATAGTCGACTCGCGTGCCTTGAGAAGCGCAGGGGGCTCTAAACTCATCAGAATTGAAGTTCGACCCATTGTCAGTGATGATGCTGTGCGGAACTCCGTATCAGGATGTCAATTCTCTGATGAAACTGACAGCAGTGTTGGCTTCAAGGTTCTTAATAGGCTTAGCTTCAATCCATTTGGTAAACTTGTCGACTGCTACAAGCACGTGAGTGAAGCCGCTCCTACCGTTTCTCAGCGGTCCGACCATATCCAATCCCCAAACAGCAAAGGGCCAGACGAGTGGAATGGTCTTCAGGGCTGACGCAGGTTTGTGCGACATGTTGGAGTAAAACTCGCAACCCTCACATTTGTCGACTATATCTTTCGCCATTTCATTTGCTCGTGGCCAGTAAAACCCAGCTCGGTATGCTTTAGCCACGATGGTCCGAGAGGATGCATAGTGACCACAGGTCCCCGAGTGGATGTTGTTGAGGATCATTCGACCTTCTTCTGGCATTATGCATTTCTGACTGACTCCCGTCACTCCTTCCCTGAACAGTTGCCCTCCTATCATAGTAAAGGCTTTGGATCGACGGACGATCTGTCGAGCCTCTTCTTCATCTTCTGGGAGTTCCTTCCTAAGAATATATGCAATGTACGGTACTGTCCAGTCGGGAGTGATGACCAAAACCTCCATGATCAGGTTGACTACGGCTGGGATCTCGACTTCAGTCGGATCTGTGGCACTCTTAGGTTGCGGGGGCTCTTCAGTGAAAGGATCTTCTTGAACTGACGGTGTGTGAATGTGTTCCAAAAACACATTGTTGGGAATGGCTTCTCTCTTGGAACCTATCTTTGCCAAATCATCGCCAGCTTGATTTTTCAATCGGGTATATGATGGAGCTCTAACCCTCAAACTTCTTTTCCAATTTCCTCACTGCATTGCAGAACCAAATCATGGTTGGGCTTCGACGTCCCACTCCTTCATCACTTGATTGACTACCAAATCTGAGTCGCCATAGACCATAAGGCGACCTGGACGCCGAAAGTGAAATGGCCATACGTGAATCCATACAGAGTGCTTCATATTCTGCTTCGTTGTTGGAGGAATCAAAGTGAATCAAGGACATATCTCGAGCTTGTCTCCTCGGGGATACCAGTACACCCCAAAGACCGAACCGTTTAGCATCTTGGAGCCATCAAAAAACATGGTCTAGTGCTCCGAGTGAACTTGAGTCGATAGTTGATGTTCGATCCACTCGCCGAGGAAATCTTCTATTGCTTGGGACTTGATAGCTTTCTTTGCCTCAAACTTGATATCTAAGGAAGGAGTTCAATCGCCCACTTTGCCACTCGACCGCTTGCATCTCTCACAGTGTAATCTTCGACAATGGGGCGCACGATTTAATCGTAATTGAATGGTCAGAGAAGTAATGTGCAACCTTCTTCGTGGTCATATAAATCCCATAAACAAGTTTCTGATAATGCAGATATCTTTGCTTTGATGGAGTCAAAACTTCAGAAACATAATATACCGGGCGCTGAACTTTATAGGCTTTTCCTTCTTCTTCCCGCCGACCGTAAGTCTGCATCGACGACATTTCCAAAGGGCTGCAATGTAAAGCAGAAAGTCTCTTTGCTGATTGGGGCAGCAAGCACCGCTGGGTGGAAAGCAGGGCTTTTAGTTCGCGAATGCTGCATCGCCTTCGTGGAGTCCACTCGAACTTATCTCGACTTCTTCATCACCGGTAAAGAGGCAATGCCTTTTCACCGAGGCGAGAAATGAATCGACTTAGGGCGGCCAAGCAACCAGTAAGCTTCTGGACATCATGCACACGCACGGGGCGTTTCATCCGGAGTATGGCACCCACTTTCTCTAGGTTAGCATCGATCCCTCGTTCGGAAACGAGAAAACCGAGCAATTTTCCGCCTGGGACTCCGAATGTGCACTTTGATGGATTAAGCTTGATATCATACCTTCTCAGGTTGGCAAAGGTTTCAGCAAGGTCAGCCAGTAGGTCGGAACCTTTACGTGACTTAACCACAATATCATCCATGTATGCTTCCACATTCCGACTGATTTGAGTGAGTAGACACTTCTGAATCATCCACATGAATGTGGCTCCAGCTTTCTTCAAGCCGAATGGCATGGTGACATAACAGAAGCACCCAAATGGGGTAATGAAAGCTGTCTTTATCTCGTCGGGTCCATACAGACGGATCTGATGATACCCCTAATAAGCGTCCAAAAAGGACAAACGCTCACACCTCGCAGTTGAGTCGACAATTTGATCGATGCGAGGGAGAGGAAAGTGATCTTTCGGGCAGGCCCCATTGATATGCTTGAAGTCAATGCACATGCGAAGTGAGTCGTCCTTCTTAGGAACCATGACAACATTAGCTAGCCACTCGGAGTGGTAAATCTCTCGGATAAACTCAGCTGCTAGGAGTCGAGCCACTTCTCCACCGATTGCCTTTCTCTTCTGCATGGCGGACTGTTGAAGATGTTCTTTGACTGGTTTCACTTTTGGGTCGACTCGCAGATGATGCTCAGCCAGCTCCCTAGGAACACCAGGCATGTCGGAAGGTTTCCATGCAAAGATGTCCCAGTTATCACGGAGGAACTAGATGAGCGCTTCTTCCTATTTGGAGTCGAGTGTTGTTGAAATGTGAGTCGGAGCAGCATTGGGATCCGTCGGGTGAATATGAATCGGCTTCGTTTCGCCAGACGACTGAAATGCTGAATCCGTGGCCGGCTTCTTAGCTCGCAACAAATCACTCGGATCTGCATTTCTCTGATACTCCTGCAATTCCACTACCTCCATCTATGCATCGGTGATCTTCGAGCCTTTCTGGAAGCACTCTCCTGCCTTCTTTTGATTGCCAGTGATAGTGATCACACCTTTAGGACCAGGCATCTTCAACTTGAGATATACGTAGCATGGTCGAGCCATAAAACGTGCATAAGCTGGCCTACCCAGAATAGCGTGATAAGCACTCTGGAAATCCACAACTTCAAATGTCAATTTTTCTTTGCGGTAATTCTTGGAATCACCGAAAACTACATCAAGGGCGATCTGGCCGAGTGACTTAGCCTTCTTGCCAGGAATGACTCCATGGAAACTCATATTGCTTTCACTGAGTCTGGACATCGGAATGCCCATTCCTTTCAACGTCTTCGCATACAGAATATTCAGGCCACTGCCACCATCAATTAGAACTCTAGTCAACCGAGTGCCTTCGACGACTGGGTCGACCACCAATGCTTGCCTCCCGGGGGTGGCTATATGCGTCGGGTGATCAGACTGGTCAAATGTAATGGCAGTCTGAGACCATTTCAAATAACTGGGCATTGCCGGAGCGACCATGTTTACTTCTCTGTTGATGACTTTCAGTCGACTTTTGCTCTCAACATCAGCAAAAACCATCAGAGTGGAATTGATGTGAGGGTAACCATCGTCACTTTCCTCTTTGTCCTCAACTTTGTCTGACTCTTTTTCCTTCTCTTTGGGTTGTTTCTCTCGGAACTGCTAGATTAGGAGCCGACACTGTCGAGTGGTATGCTTTGGGTAAATGAGATTACATTCCTCATCTTTCTTTGTGTGGATGTGGCATGGCAAATCCAACACATCATTCCCATCTTGATCTTTTACTTTCTTAGGGTTCCACGGCCCCTTGGGTTTCCCCTTGAACTTTCCTTGAGTCATGGCTAAGGCTTCTCCAGGAGCAGCTGGCTCGGCTTTGCGCTTCTGCTTCCGACTGGAGTTCCCTCCCCCGGTTTCGTGGACGACTGTTTTGCGCTTGCCACTCCGGAGCCGATCCTCCTCTTCACCATTGGCATACTTGGTGGAAATCTCCATGATCCGACTCAGAGACATATCTCCAGTCCGACCGAACTTCAGATTCAACTCTCGATATTTGATGCCTTCCTTGAAGGCCCAAACTGCTTGGTGATCAGAAACATTTTCCACCGTGTGATGCAACGTGATCCATCTCTGGATATAGTCCCTCAAAGTTTCATTTGGCTTCTGCACACAAGATTGCAGCTCTGTCAACCCTGCTGGCCATTTGCATGTTCCTTCAAATGTTCTGACAAACACTCGGGCAAGATCCTCCCAACTGTAAATACTGCCGGGCGCTAACTGATTTAACCATGCTCTGGCCGAGCCCTCCAACATCAGAGGAAGGTGCTTCATGGCCACTTCATCATTACCGCCGCCAATCTGAACAACCACTCTATAGTCCTCCAAACAAGTGTCAGGCTTGGACTCACCAGTGAACTTACTGACTCCAGTCGCCAACCTGAAGTTGGGAGGAATCACCGCGGCCCTGATGGCTCTGCTGAAGCACTCTGGACCTGAGACATGCACTCTGCTGCTGGTTGGAAAATCTCTGTCATGGACTTCTCTGTGAGCTCTATTTCTGTCGACCAAACCTTGTACGAGAATAGATCTCGCATCAAATCCCGGTTCCCTGGGGTCGACTGGAATCCTTCGCCCACCACTGTGAGGGCATCTGTCATCATGTTGTCGAGGCACGTATGACCCACTCCTTGGGGGAGGCGTGGGCACTCGACGACGATCATCGTGATTGAGTCGGTGATCATACTGCTCGCGATTTCTGTACTGATCTCGCCGGTCTCCACGCCCCACACGCCTCGGGTGTGATCTTGGGCTGTGAGCCGACTGGACTGTATCTGCTACGACGGATCTGCTGTGGATCCTATTCCGCGACTGAGACACAGCTGTATTATGTTCTCCTGCTGCTCGGAGTAAAGCCCTGATCTGCATCAAACCTCTACCAGCTTCTGACTGGGACGGCTGGATTGACTATGCTATTCGGGCTGCGACTGTGAGATTCTGGATTGGAGTTCGATATACCTGAGTTGGAGGCGGAAAAAGTTGTCTTCGACTGGATTCTGGAACCCGCTACCAAGCACGCTTGTCGAGTGCGTGCTGGAGGTTCTCCAGTCGAGTGCGCTCAGCCAATTTGGTAAGGCGCGCCTCCTCCAAGGCTCGGGCCTCGGGGGTTTCTCCAGTGATAGGAGTAAGAAGTGCATCCATGTTCCGGCGGCGAAGTTCTTCCCTCTGCTGTGAAGAGAGGGGCTCGGGGAGGTACTCCTCGTGGACACGCGACAGATCGCCTCCGCCATCTCCACCGTCAGCGAGAAGCCAGGAGGACTGCGAGGCCCATCGACCATCGGGACTTCCGCCTTGGGATCACTTGTTGTCGCTTTTCGGATCACGGTTTCTCGGAGCAGTTAGCCAGATCAAATAGGCCGTAGAGTGTTTCATCGGGCTCGATTGCCGCGACTTGGGGGACGCCCGACTGGCGGGCCACCGCGTGCCTCACCCACCGCTGAAGCCTCAATCGACCGGAACGCTTGCGCCGTGGGCAACAGGAGGAGGGCGCCACAGAGGCGGCCGACATCTTGAGTCGGCGGCCGTCGCGGAGAGGGCGTCGTGGGCGCGCAGCTGAAAGTCGTTGCCCGCGGATGGGGAGCACCTCGACGTCGAGTGGAGCCTCTTGGAGCCAAGCGGAATCATCGGCGACGAACACGAGCGCGCCGAGACAGATCTCGCGGCCCTTGGCCAAACCTCCGCCTGAAACCATATCGATGGGGATCGGAAAAATCGCAACTTCTCCAACAAGTCGCTAAGACACCTGCCCCACGGTGGGTGCCAACTGTCGTGGTTCTAAGTCTGACAGTAGAATGGGGGGTAGGTATGTAGAGGCAAGATCTTAGCTATGGAGGAGTTGTACATAAAGTTTTGAGTTGAGGCCCTTCTCGGAGGAAGTAACAACCCTCGTCTCGGGCCCGGAGGCGGTCAACTGGATTATATGCGTGTGAGTTACGAGTGCGAACCCTTGTCCCAGAGGAGGGGGTGGGGTGGCTTATATAGAGTGCGCCAGGACCCCAGCTCCCCTCCGTTACACAGGCTTAAATGTACATCAAGAGGGGGGCGTTACTGTTAACGCCAGTAATAAAGATACATAATGACCATTAAAGCTATGATTTAATTTCCGACCGTTGCAGTACAGAGTGGCTCTTGATCTTCTGGTAGTCGAGTGATAGTCTTCACGGTCGAGTGACTTCAAGGCTGCCGAGTGGAACATAGCTTTATGGTCGAGTGGATGATGTCTTCTTCAAATGCTTCTGGTTTTTTGAGAGATGTCCTTGGGGAGGGTATCTTAGACAGGTCCATGACCCTACCCTAGGTACATAGCTTCATCAATGGGGCCACCAATGACTTAGCCCAGTGGGGAGTGAGTCGGAGTGGCCGGGAGAGTGTCATGGCAGTATATCGGTTTTGTCAGAACGCCGTTGGTCCACCCGAATGGGAGTGCGAGGCCATGGGTTCTGTAGTGTGGGTACAGTGTAGTAACCTCTGCAGAGTGTATATTAAATCTATCGATAGCCGCGCCCGCGGATAAGGGCCCAGGTCGAAAGTAGGGTACACCATGAGTCAACAGTAATAAGAATAATGTGCTTAATAACAATGAGATAAGTGGGTTGTGATCGCCGCAAGGATCACGGTGGTATCAAGGATACCGAGTTGTTGGATATTCGTGATGTTGTGCGAGAATCGTGGGTAAAGATCAAGCTCCTTGTGGTCATTTACTGATCGCTACGGTATTGTTTATACCAAGCTTGATTTGATCCTAAGATGATCGTGTGATATCCGAGGTTGGTAAGTGATGGATGTTTTGGTTATGAGGTAACCCGAGCAGAATAAATGGTGCATATAGGGTCATCATGTTGCATGCTAGTATTGTCGGATTAATATGTTCATGTTGTGATAGCTGTATCGTGTTTATGTTGGTCATGCCATGTTGTTCTGATGATATCATGATAATTTCTGTTTAACCTGTAATTGCCATGCTGTTGTCTATCTTGAATGCTTCTGGTTATTGTGAGCTTGCAAGCACATTCAATGTACTGACCTGGCGTGTCATGCCACTTTGCAGGTCATGCCGGATTTGATTGCTTGCTTGTCGTGGTTTCCGTTCGTGCGAGCTAGGATAAGCGTTTAGTCAGAGTCCCTGCGGAGTGGAGTTCACTACCGTCGTTGTTGTTCCGCTGCTAGAGTTATTCCGCCGCTTCGAGTTGTTCTGCTGCTTGCATAGAGCAACTGAGGATGGCGTGGTGTCGCCGTACCGATGTTATCATTGTAATATTGGAGACCTTGTATTCATATTCGTGTAATAACAGAAGGCTGGTTTGTTCTATGCTAAGCAGTGCCGTATTCCAGAAGACTTCATCTCGATCTCTGGGCTGGAATACGGGGCGTTCCGGTTTTCTCTGAGCCGGGGTGCCACAGGCTTGGTATCAGAGCATGTCTGGCTGTACGACGCCCTAGACCGCGCGAACGTTAGGAATCGGTAGTATAGAGTCTGGCTTGATGATTGCATTTGGTTGCTGCATTTGTTTGTTGCATAGCATGCATATAGCCTTAGTTTTTGTGATAACGGTTTATCTGGTGAGTGTAGCTAGCATCGGCTCGGGTCCACTGCAGCTCAACCTTTGCATTTCTCTAGTTCCTTTTTCTTTCGGTGTTTGGTGTCATTTCTGTCCCAGCAGAATAATGCCAAGTGATCCCGACACTGTTTGCAAAAATGGTGCTCAGGCATCGCACCGATGTCTTTCTTTCAGTCTCGTCTATCGTTTCGGTGATGGACATGCGTCTATCCCGGATCGTTGTTTTATTCTGTCGTGTTGGCAACCCTTAATGATCTTAGTTATCAAGAAAGGGCAATGTCAGCAGCCTCAGTTTTTCCCCGCAATCCCATTTCTTGGACGAGTACGGATTTGTTTCCGTCCTCTTGATAATGATGTAGTTGCAACCTTAGTGTCCCACTGCATGATTACCGAGTACGTCCTCGCCTCCGAGCTAGTTCAGGTTGCCACCTGGCTAAGCTAGCACTTGGTGTAGCACTGTTTACACCAATTCTTCCACACATATATTCGTCCTCGTGCACATCGCCACAACATATTAGACCGCAATACCGGAGTTTCTGCGAGATTTGTGTGCTTAGGTGTGCATGCATATTATTGTGTGAGTAGCAGTAATATGTGATGATTGCTTGATTAAATATATTAGTAGAATGCTTGTGTGCTTTTGTTTTAGTCGTTTACATTGTTCCTTTCTTTGGGCCTTGATTATTACAAATTTTTCCCTATTAAAGTTGCTCGTCGGTGACCTTTGGACCGAAGAGTCGACCAAGAAATGCATATATTTGGAAACTCATTAAGCAGAATGGAATTACCGGTATTTGTAGTGAAATTGGGAATATCACATGCGGATGCAAAAGAAATCCTGGATGGACCGTCAGTATCAAGTTTGCATTAGCGTGCACTCATCACAACCAGATAATTAATCAGCAAGAAGATAAATTGTGTGCAAGGTTGGCAGAAGATTATCAAAGGTATGGCTCAGATACAAGTTTAATTTTTCGCTGAGGATGATTTTGGAACTCGATGTACCTGGAAGCAAACAAAAATATGGCATATACTCAGAAAGGAGGATAGTCCAGTAAAACCCTGTTTCATACAAGAGATCAACATCGAAAATATTCAGATGGTTATATATGTGGAAATCGGTCCGCATATCACAATAAGAAGCTGCTGGTGGAAGCAACCCAATCTTCCCTCGCAAAATACCAGAGAAGTTTCCAAGGCAAGATTCATCTATCTTCCTCAATACGATACGTGGATGATTTCCTGCGCAAGGTACTCTGCCTTCTTCAGTAAGCAACCGCAAAAGCTTCCAGCATAAGGTACCGAGTCTTTCCCCAGCAAAGTCTTTAAGGGGGTAAGCTTCTGAAGCATGATATTCAGTCTTCTTTAGCAAGCTGTCCGATGAAAGTTTCGAGCACGAGCCAGCCAATCTTTCTCAGTAAGACATTGGTAAATGGTAGTACGCTGTGAATTGATAGCATATGGCAGTGAATCCCAAGAATCAGATCCGCAACATTCTGGTCAGAAGCAAGAATCAGTCAGAATACACGTCTGTCTCGGAATCAGGTCCTCATACATATTCAATGAGCATGCCATCAAGATCTTACAAGTCACTCGGATGAGGATCTGACAACCACGTGAGGATGGTTAATAGAAGAAAGCCAATATACACCGTAGTGTGACAAAGGATTATGAGGATAAACTACAATTGCCGAAAAATTGCACCGACAGTACCTATGGTCATACGAAGAAGCAATATGACCCAGCTCTTCCAGCCAAAGATCCAGACCAAGAAAACAATAATGAAGGAGCAAGACCAGTGAGGCAGGTATGAAAATTGTACACGACCCCCATGGTGTAGATTCCCCGGATAGTCTAAGTCAGTATTGATCCACATGGATATGCCTACAGCATGAGTAACCGGCATGAGGAATAAAAATCTGGAAGCCCGAGTCCTCACTTGTATGAATCATCATGGATAGCCTGTTGTGAACAAATTTTTTTCGTCAGAAGCACCGTCGGTCAAGCCGGCAGATATTATCATACAGGCCAAACCCTTTATGCTGGCCGCGATAGGAGACAATCAAATATTTGGTACGGATCCGATGCTCAAGACAGTGAAGTCAGCCAGAATAATTCAGAAACTTCTGCGATGAGTCAGAATCTGTCAGGAAACGGTTATGTTTTAACTCACTGCTTGGAACCCAAAGGACCTGCATTTAGTAGAGAAACCCAATGCAATAAGTCAGAGCTTGAGTTTTCATCATAAAATTCTGATCATCATTACATGAAAGGTTGTCAGTGCCGGGTGGCACACCCAACGGAAATCACTTTTGGATTTGTGAGACGGACATATATTTCAGTCGTGATAATTGAATCACACTCAATAGATCTAAAAAGAAATTGGAGCCTATATAAGCATGAGAAAGCTAGGTAAGATCTGTCAGAATGTGGATACAGTAAAGCAAACCACCCAGTGCCAGTCAGATAAAAATTTAATGGGAACAACAATAAAGGAAAAATGATACCCGAGTTGGAAACAGTTTCCTTAAGTCAGAATATTCATACTAGTTCCCTGAGCAACCAAATCTCGAGGATGAGATTTCTTTAAGGGGGTAAGGTTTGTGACAGCCTGATTTTGGCCCTTTCTTTTCTTTTGTTTTCAGAGGTTTTTGCACGAGTTTTCTTTTTTAAGTGGCTTTGTGGCACAGGCGAAGAAGATGACCTCTTCTTTGCTTCGGAGTGGCTTGTCATTCCCAAATCTTTCCCTAGACCCTGTCATTTCCATCCTAGCCCAAATCCCAATATTCTTTTATTGGGAATATTTCTTTTCTATTAAAGGAATAACTCCAATTACCCTAGGTTGTGAAGCAACCTATATTTCCCTCGCTCCTAAAATTCCCAAATAATTCTCATAAATTGTTTGGGTCATATATTGATCAAATATGGCGAAAATTTGCATTGCCATGTTCAAAAATAATCCTCCAATAATTCATTTCCTATTCTGCCCTAAATGGCATATTGTGAAGCAAGTGCCATTTTACTTTTCCCAATTGACCCCAAACTCCTTTTACATCTTTTCATGTCCATATCATTGTCACATGCCAAAATGCAACCTCATTTGCCTAGTAATTATTTAATTGTGATTTTCCAAAGTTTCTGTCCAGAAAGAAGCTTTGTGAAGGAGGTACAAGCTAGGCATATCCAAATGAGTTTCCATTTTGCAGGATCCTTCATACCATCATATCATAGCCCTCCACCAAAGTAGAGCTCATGTCATGCCTTCACGTGAGCTCAGATTCAAATCTTTGTTTCTGCCCAAAATTTCAGTTTGTGAAGCAAGTATAGTTTATCTTGCTCCATTATGGCTGTAAAGTTTTCTGGACCTTCTAGTATCCATATAACTCCCCTCCACCAAGTTGTGACTCAATCCCTTGATCATTTGCCCTATGTAATTTTTCCAAGTTTCTGGTCAGAATAAATCTTTCTGAAGCAAGTGCTATTTTGGTGCATCCAAACGGCATGAAACTCCTTGGGAATCTTAATATATTCATATCATTGGGCCATAACCATTTTCAGCTCAATTGATGCATCTATGTGAGAGCACCATCATGATCTTCATTTCTGACCAAATTATATGGTTGTTAAGCAACTACATTAAATCTTTATCCAAATCTCCTCCAACTTACCAGGATGTAAGTCCTTCTTTACGTCAACTTCGCAGAGAACTGCATTGCTCCCAAAACCCTTCCTGTTTATCACCAGTGCACGGCTAAGTTTACTGCAGTAAACTTCAGAGGGTGATTTCTATTTTACCGTAGCCGTTTTCACCAATATACCACAGTAGTTGAGACCACCCTTCGAAGGACTACGCGGTAGACATGATTTAGCCTCAGTAAAAACTCCAGAGCGCGCCATGACAGTGGTGACCACGGGAGATGCCGGCCAAAACAGTGGTCTCGCCACTGTTGGCAACAGCAGCGCTGCTCCGGCTGGTTCTGGCTTGTCCCCAAGTGTCAAACAGCTCAGCATCGTCGTCCTCTTCACTCTGGACCCCTCTCCCCCTCCGTCCGTTTCCTTACCGACGCTCACCGACGCTCGCCGCCGAACGCCCACGGGTGCACTGTGCTCCGTTTGGCTCCGAGCTCGTTTCGACCTCTTCCTCTGCTCCTCGGCGTCGCCTACCTCTCCGTGATCCCTGCATCAGTGCTCGTAGCCTTCCCCGTGCCCTCCTGTGCTCGCTGGCCGTCGCCAGAGCTTCGGCCGGACGTGCCCGGCGGCACCCGAGGCCGTGCCCCTCGCCCCTTCTATATATAGCCATCCCCCGAGCCTCCCGAGCTCACCATTGGCCTCCTGCACCTCCTCTAGCCCCGCCTAGCTTCTTCCCCGAGCTCGAGGAGCTCTCTGTGCCCCTCACCATCGCCATGGCCGCCGCAAAGCTCGGCTCAAATTCGAGCTCCCCGGTCCCCTTCTCCACCCACTGACCTCACCCACGTCCTCCCCATGCTCCGGTGACCCTCTCCAATCCTTCCCCTCGTCGCAGGAGTGCCCCTAGCCGCGTGCCCCAAGGTCAACCGCCGCCGCTGCCCTCGACCCCCGCCAGCCGCCGTCAACTCCAGGCCTCCCCAGCGCCTGCTGCTTCTCCAGGAGGGAGCAGCACTCCGTTACGCGCCCGCCGGTGGTCCCAGATCCACCGGGGACGGCCGGAGCTGCCCAGGCCATCGCCGGCGCCGCACGGCCTCGCCTCTCCCCTTCTTCTGTCGAGAGGAAGAAGGAGATAGCCAGGTGGGGCGTTGACCTGGCCAGGCAGGCCCCGCGACCCCACCTGGCAGCGACCCTGACGCCCGGCCCCGCCTCTGACCCTTTGACCGGTCCACGCCACGTCAGATAAGTGGAGACGTCTTTTGAGTGTACGTTTTCATTTGCCGAAAGCGTATTTCTCTAAACCCGTTTCTGCCTTATCCACTCAGGGACTTGGTTGTGATGTTATTTTTGCAGAAAAGTCCCTGAACTTCAACCCCTTGTATCTTTTTAACCGTAACTCCAAATGAGGTGATTCCAAAGCCTACTTCTTCGTTTCGTCGAGCTCGTTCTGTTGGTCGTGCTTTCACTATGGATTGACACTATGAAAATGACCATTATGCCCTTGCCTTTATTCAGCCCTCTCCGAGAGAGTACGTTTTCCGGCGATTCGTTCCGCGAGTTTCTCGCACTTTCTCAACCCAACTCGGAAGCAATATCTATTGATTGTCTTCACTGTGACCATTAAACTAGTGTATTCAGTTATGGCAAGGCCGAGCATCTTGAGTACATGTGTTACAGCGAGCAAATAATACACTGCGGGAAAAATAATATGAGAACACAACATGTTCAAAAACCCCACCCTCCGGATAGAGAATAGGATTCTAGGAACATCTGTGTGTGTTTCAAAATGATGTGGTAGGACGAGAAGGAACAAGTGTGGCGTCTCATGGTGGTAGAAATCAGTAGGGTACTAGCACTTTGGGAACTACAAGCTGAAACACACTAGATTGATCTGAAGAAAAATGCATCAGCAGTGGCTGCCATCCTAGGATTACTGCGACCAAGGGACTTGGATTTATCGGGGATGGATGAAGAATTAGTACACAGTTCTCCATGAGAAAACCCTATGCAATCGTCGTGGGGTTTTTCTCGAACAAGCGAACAAGGAGAAGGGATTGGGCCTAGTGAAATATTGCCGCTTCGTCATCCACTTCTCGCTAAAAGCTGGAAAGGGGGGTTGTGATTTGACGGCTCATTGGGCATTCTTGTGGCGCTTCTGACGGGGTGTGTCTACCGTGAAGTTGTGCACTCTAATTTGTGCATATGGCACGTGGACCCGTTGCGGTTGCCCCACATATCGTGAAAGGAAGTAGAAAGAAAGGAGTAACTAGTTACACATAAATATATTTTTGACAGAGATACTCCCTCTGTAAAGAAATATACAAATCTTTATATCACAGGCTCACCTTGCCGAGAAATATACTCCCTACGCATACGGGCATTATGGGGTTCACTTTTTTTATGGGGGTTCAATGAGAATATAATACTCGAGATAGGCTCACTTGTTACGGACTTTGGGCATGAGCCGACCACGCATGTTTGGGGGCCATGTGTTCTACCTCGGCGCTTTTCATATTGCAAGCGATCGATGCTGCGCTGGTTTTAGATCTTTGTCACAAGGCGAATACACAAAATTGAATAAAACACGGCAGTTGTTGGAATGAAATCAGCAGCAGTTCTAACCAAAGAATCGAGTTGCAATTCTATCAACGATATACCATGTGATAAATAATCTTGTCATACTACTTATACACACAAGACACTTGTTTCACCATGCAGATTATTACATCAAAATCTCTCGGAGGATAGATCAGTTCGGCGATTGCGTGCTTGCTCTTGAAGAATTTCAAAGTTGATTTGGACTAGCTCTCCTTGCCGAGAAAGTTCGATTTTGACATCATCCCCTACCGCAAGATATGATTTAGATTTAAACCTTGACCATCCTTTAGCATCAATCATCATGCGACCATCCTTTGTACTTACGGTATATTGAGCGGGTTCATTCACACCAAGGCTGCGCATGGTAAGAGAAACTTGGCATGATGCGCCGGATTGTTGAGCGACTCCTCGTTGCTCTAGGAATTCTCTGTTTGAAAACAAGAAGACAAACCCAAACAGTTAGATCAACACAGTGAATCATGTGAAACAACATGGAAAGAAAAAAGAACGAAGCACTTGGGGCCAATGCTTACCAAGAAGGTGGACATGTCGGTTTTGTAAGGACTTTGGTATATGAAGTGCGAATCTGCAGCCCGATCTGTTGCGGTTTGCAAGCTGCGGGCGGACCAAATCTGAAGTGCAAGTGTTGGTGCAGTCGAAGCCGCTTCTTCTTCTTGGGGAGATGGTGCTCCTTGTAGAGCTGGTGCGGTGTCGATGCCCGATCCTCCGGTGATCGGACTTATCACGGCGCGTCGGTGCCCAATCCTCACCGGATCGGTGAAGCTGCTTGCCATTGTCGATGCTAGAGCAGCTGCCGGTGCTCGATCTGTCGCGAGACAGCGGTGATCGTGTCTGATCTGCTATGATCAGCTTTCTAACTTGACTAGGATCCGTGACCGTGATCCGTTTTTCCTTCATTTCTTTTAAGCGCAAGAAGGACTAATTGTGGCATTTTGTTAAACCAAACTACGCTTCATCATAGGGATTCAGCTTGTACTCGGACAACGGTGATCCAATTTTTCGATAATATAAGTGATGGGCGGTGCCTTCGTTCTTGACACGACATAAGAAGTGAAACCTGCAAAAATAGCCATCGTAGAGAGCAAACCAAGCGGTTTATTCTGTGATGAATGTCACATGGCAAAACCTGCATCGTAAAATTGCGGAAAAAGAAAGAAAACATGACATTAAATCAATAAGATTTAGACGGTAAATCAATAAGATTTACTTGATGTGACACAGTGAATCCTTACCAGAAATCACTATGTTGAAGTACTAAGCGGAAGATTGATCGTCCAACTACTGCGTGGCATGCAGGGCCCCGCCTACTCCCACAAGCAAGACAGTCAAAGGTCGTGACAAATCGTATGGACCGAACATCCATGGGACCGGAAATCCTGGTGGGTGCGATAAACCCTGCAATGCATACGAGATATTGGATGTAACCATAATTGATAAACCGTCCTCACAAAAATATGATATGGATACTTCAAAATATACTGATGAATTGAGTGGATGGACATTAACATAGACCGTTCTCGGGGTGACCACACACCAAAAGCGGCAGTACTAATAAACAATACAGGTTCACAAACACAAATCAAGTCTTGAACAATAGTACTTACTACGACAAGCAAAGTTGCACTAACTAAACTCTGCAGACTATTTCTTGCCACCGACCTACGGGATGAACCCGCATAAGCGACTAGGCCATGGACTTCGTGTGAGATGTCTACATGCACCATCACCATCTTGTCAACCTTGGATAACCTAACAGTGGTCTTTCCACTCATAAACATGATGATGAAGACATGTCGCATCAGATTTGTTGGGAAGCTTTACAAGAACCACACCCTTCAGTAATCGAAGGCACAGCCGAGAAATTGTTGTGGTCAAGTACAACCTCGAGAACACGCTGGCAACAATGCTACAGAAAACACTAGTTCAGGACACGTGGCGACAAGGACACGATGAGTTGGATAGTTCAGCGATAGAACTCACCATGAGGTCTTCCAGTTCACGACATGACTTTGAGAACTTCATCTCCACCGCGGACTGGTTCTAATTCAAGCGAAACCATATTTCATTACTACCTCCGTTCAGAAATATAAGATGATTTTCGATATTATACTCCATATATGACTACATATCGCACGAAAATGAGTGAACAAAGACACTAGAACATGTCTTCAAAGGCATGAGAGCGGAGGGATTACATGCAATATCCATAACACAAATTCTTGAGGCAAATATACCCTCTTAAAGGTAGCATTGATGTTCATAAAGTACTCTCTCCGTCCCAAAATTCTTGTCTTAGATTTGTCTAGATACGGATGTATCGATACATCCGTATCTAGACAAATCTAAGACAAGAAATTTGGGACGAGAAAATAGTTAAAAGTAATCTATAAGAAATCGAGTGTCAACCTCTCGCATGTTTTGGTCAAAAGAGGAATTTAGAACCGTCATTTGGCACACTAAAATCACATGCAAGATCACCCGAAAGTTGTACTACGGTACTAATCTGCGTGTTAGATGAAAAAACACGATCAAGATCGAGAAAAAGATCGTCAACAAGAGACATTACGGACTTGCTAAATGAGGGATCCGGAGAGGGGGCTTGGGCAGGTGATGGATTTGAGCTTGTCTGCGATAGTCTCGGCGGGGTGCTTGCGCTTCTTCGTACCATGAGCCTCGGCGGCTTTGGCGAGCCATAGACATCATGTCGGCGGTGCTCGGCGTCCATCAGAGGAAGCTGAGAGAGAAGAGTGAAAGGAGGAATGAGATGAGGGAGAAGCGGAGCGAGTGGGGTTTTCTTCAACAGAGGAAGCCGAGAGAGAAGAGTGAAATGATGGTTGCTTCGTCTGTCCAACTTCTCTTTGGAAAGGAGGGGGCTTTGAGACTTGACGGCTCATTGGGCATTACTGCTGGCGGTTCGATCGGGGTAGTCTCACCGTCACTCTACTACGGAGTAATTTAGTGCATGGTGGTGGACCCAGTCTTGGCTGTCCCTACGTCGTGAAAGTGAGTAATTTAGTGCATGGTGGAGGAGGATCCATACGGTGAAGCGTGTCCGCTGTTTTCATTTCGAAGAAAAAATGATTACATGTAACATCCCAAATTTTCAATTTGGAATGTTAAAAATAGAGCATCATTGCATATCATATTTTTTCGTTGCATTTTTTCTCGATCCTAGAAATTCTACACAACTCAAGGACCCACGGAGAGAGTTGGGGATTTTCGTTATTTTCATATTTGAGTTTTCTCAAATTTTTAAAATAGGATCATTTGATTTTAATTATTTTATCTCCAATTATTTCTATTATAAAAAATATGAGAAAGGGAATAAAATTACTTTCCAAAAATAAAGAAACAATGAATATTTAATAATAAAATCAAATAAGATTTTATTTTGGAGTTTTTCGCCTTTTATTTGAATTTAGGAAAAATGCGGGTTTTTCAAAATTGCATTTAGGCCCCAAATAAAAGTTCATCTTGTCCGTCTTGATTTTAGAAGCCGGGGATAATTTATTTCGGGATTTTTGGAGTCCGATTAGTATTTATTTTTCTTTTTTTCTGCGCGTAATTATTAAAAAAAAAACGAACCGCCTTTGGGCCGTGCCCGAGCGGGACTCCGCTCGGGGGGCACTATATAAGCGCCCGACCCGGCGCCCCCAGGCCCAGAGCCACCACGCCCGAGGCAGTAGCCGCGCAAACCCTAACCCTAACCTAGTCGACCTGCTTGACCCGCCCGCCGCCGGACTCGCCGGACCCAGCTGGCGACCATGCGGACCCGCCGCCGAGGTTCGCCGCCGCCTCGTTTTGCGTGCCACCGGTTTTTCTTAAAAATCGGACGGTTTTTATTTCGGTTTTTTTAGTTTCATTTTTTAATTAGTTCGTTTTTTTTCGGTTTAGGCTAATTAGCGGACGTTCGTCCGTTAGTTCGTTTAAACGAACGCGTTCGTCAGATTAGTTTAGTTAACAAACGTTCGTTCGTTAACCCGTTCGTCGTTTTTCTTTTTCTCGGATTTAATTCGTGATTTTTCTGATCGCGATTCTCGATCCGATTTTCGTTTTAGTATAACTTTTCGCTCGTTTATCGGAATCAGGCGATTCAAGCGCCTGGAGTTTCGTCTCGAAACCCTCTTTCCGAATAACCAACTTAAACAAGTTTTTGTTTCTATAAAATTTGACTTAGATCCAGATTAGTAAAACGAAGCTGTTTTCTTCCGCCGTTTGACTTTCGTTGCTTCGTTTGATTTGATTCTTTTTGCAAACCGGAGTTCTTAAGTTGAACTATCTGGTTAGATCTATTTGAGTTTTACCTGTGCATTAGATGAGTACTTATTGTATGCTTGTTTGTTTATGCGTGATAGAATACCCGGTCGCCTTTGTTACTTGAGTCTCTAGGTTTCGCGAATCATCAGCAAGGCAAGTAACACTTTGATCATACTTTTCCTATTACCCAGTTTTTATGCATTAGATCTATCCTCAAACATTGCATGATTAGGATCTTTTTAAATTGTGGGATGGGAAGTAGATGAGGTAGTACCTATTACCTGTTTTATTATCAAACCCTTGGGAGTTACTTCTACGTTGCTTATTATGCCATGCTATGCTAGTAGACGTGGATTGGGTGAGTGTATCCATGACAGATGTGAGATTGTTATTTAATGGTTTATTTAAGGTGGCAACTTAAACACACATCTGGGTGGATTGAGGCACATGGTTTCCATCGGGACTTGCTGTATTTCTTGGACCGCCACCCGGGCTCAAAGGGATCATGAGATTATTCAAACTAGAAACTTACGTGTGCAGCCACAAGCCATTATGGGCTCTGGCGTAGTTGACTAAGTTGTGTGAACTCTTACGGGTAGACTAGCAGATGTAGGGGTTGTAGGTTGGTACGGTCTGCCCACATGTAAGGTGCTAGCATTTCTGAAAGACTATGTCTCGGTCATCCGTCTCTCAAACACCATGTAGTGCGAGAAATCAAACGGAGGCGATCGAGTCTTGTGGGGAAAAGTCATAAACCTCTGAGAGTGTATAAACTAATCATGGTTAGCCCGTGTCCCGGTTATGGACATCTTGAGTATCTAGTACTTGGATATCATGTGAATCTCATCATGTTACTACTAATTAATATTGTTGGGTTTTTAGTGAGTACTTTTAATTGGGTTTGAGAATGCTGTCAACCATTCTCAATGTTTCACAACCACCATGATAGTTAATTAAATTTATTCCTTTGAAGTAGGGAAAAATTGGCTTTATGCAAAACTGTAACCATAGAGCTTTTCCACCAGCCAAATATGCATGTAGTGTAGGTTTATTATTCAATTATTTCTCTATGTGTTACATTGCCAGCATATTCCATGTGCTGACCCGTTTTCGGGCTGCAACGTTTCATGTTGCAGACTTTTCAGACGACGAGTAAGGTGCTTTTAGGTCGTGGTTCTATACTCAGTGATGCCGTTGGAGTTGATGGACTCGCTTATTCTTCCAAGCTTTCCGCTGTTATCGTATTTAGATGGACTTAAGCCATGTTTATTTTTATTAAGTTCTCTTTTGAGACATTCGATTGTAATAAGTGTGTGATTGCTACTCTGTTATAAATCCTCCGAGTACTGTGTGGTGTCAGCATTCTTGATCCGGGATGACACTCGAGCACGAGATCGATTGTTTGAGGTGCTGGTCGCTACAAAGATGGTATCGAGCACCGCATGACCGTAGGACACGACCATTAAGCTAAAGCCCTAGATCACTACTCTCTCTTCTCATTTATAACTCCTCATCTTTTCTACTCTTTTAGGATGGCCAGCGAGGATCAAGTTCACCCAAATGGATGAAGATACACCCTTGGACGACACTGAAGGAAGTCACTAAGTACCTTAACATCGGATTACCAAGCTTCACCGGGACCTACAATTCCACTTTACCCAAGAAGAATACTGGAAGATTCAAGCTCAAGTCCCGGAAGGGCGTTTGCGCCAATCACGGAGCCCATAGAGTGTGTTTTCAATGCACCAACTTGGAGTGCAGGAAAGAGCATGGCAGCTCATATAACCATGGGACACATTGGAGAAGTTTACAAAGAAGACCTCAAGGATACTATCTACCAGATTTGCGGGCGCCGAGATGAACAATGGGAGATAGTTGGCACTAAGAAGGATCGATCCATTGCAGCTTTCATCCGGAGTTGAACCAGCACATTCGGCGCCAGAGAACCAGGATGTCTTGAGACATGATGGAGTTGAAGACAGCAAAGCCAAGATTATCGAACTAGAAGGAGAACGAAGGCCACTCGCAAGGACTACATGGAGGAGATTGTAGCTTTAGTGGGACAAAGCGTCGATCTTAAGGAGAAGATTGAAGAACTCATGGGAAATTCAGCACCCGGAGGAGAAGATGAAGATTGCACCTGTCGAGAGAACTACATCATCATCGGCGACACCGATTCGATCCTAGTGATGATGATTACGAAGATGAAGCTGGAGCGAGATATCATGGAGTCTTCATCGAGTAGTTTTCTAGTTGACCACCATAACGATAGTAGATTTTCCCCATTTTATATTAGTTTTAGTTCCAAAGACTTTGTAACGATAGATAGACCGTTGTATGCCCTTGTTTGAATTGATTGGAGTGATATTGTGTGATTTTGACTCATGTGCATATGGGTAGTGTTTCTCTTTAGACCTCATTCTATTCTTAACTCTAGTCTTTTCTTAAACCCTCGGATGCCTCCGAGGCGTGACCCGGTTTGTTTTCCCGCGGAGATCCTTTCAGTTGATTCAGCGGTGAATGCCTTGATTCAAACATTGATACAGAACCAAGGCAACAACAACAACAACAACAACCCACCGCCACCACCACAGTGACCATTTGACCCGTTTCTTAAGGCTGAATCCACGGTGTTTTCCAAAGAGCACCGAGCGATTGTTGTAGATGATTGGCTCGTAAGATAGGGAGGAGTTGACACTGCAGGATGTATAGATGGAGAAAGGGTGAAATTTGCCGCACATCAGCTCGAAGGACCCGCAGCGACATGGTGGGAGAATTTTCTGACCGCTTACCCAGTGAACACCGCCACATGGGATCGATTTGAACAAGCTTTCCATCTGCCCATGTTTCAGCAGGAGCTATGGCCATGAAGAAGCGTGAGTTTAAACTTGCCCAAGGAGGACTGGACGGTTGGCGATATGTGGATGATTTGATAAGTTAGCACGTTATGCCCGGATAGCGTTACTACGGATGCAGCTAAGCGGGAGAAGTTTCTAGAAGGACTGAATGATGAGCTGAGCATGCGGTTGATGGTAGCCACCTTCAATAACTACCAGGAGTTAGTAGATCGTGCTCTCATGATTGAAGGGAAGCAGGAGCAGATTGAAAATCGCAAGAGGAAGTATGGACAGGGGAAGAATAACTCTGGAGCTCAGCAGAAACTTCACTTTACCTCAAAGACAGGAGGACAATTTCAGCATACCCATGGAGGAGGTAGCTCACACAACCATAATGGCACCAAGAATGGGAACGGGAATGGAGGAAGCAATGGACAAAACCGCACTAACCCATCAACACCATCCAAGGTAGACCTGAGCCACATCACTTGCTTTAAGTGCCGCAAGACTTGGCATTATGCAAATGATTGTCCGGAAGGCCAAAATGGTAATGGTAATGGAAGATCAGGAAAGAAGCCGAACCCTTTCAACAGAGGACAAGTGAACCACGTTACCGTGGAGGAGGTTGAAGCTCAGCCAGACGCAGTAATAGGTAAGTTTTTGGTTAAGACTTTTACTGCAGTTGTTCTTTTTGATACTGGTGCATCGCATTCATACATATCAAGGTGATTTGTGGATAAGTATAACCTACCAACCCAAGCCCTTAGGTCACCCATGCTAGTAACCTCACCCGGAGCAGAATACCTGGCTAGAATATGGTGTGATCGACTGCCATTAAGGATTGGACACTATGTATTTCCCTCGGACCTAATAGTTCTGGAATCGCAAGGTTTGGATGTGATATTAGGCATGGATTGGTTATCGAAGTATGGAGGGAACATATATTGCGCCAGTAAGTCAATTTTGCTTACCACCCCAGAAGGGAGGAGAATCAAGTTTGTATCACGGCATGAGCCGAGGAGAGCACATGTAAATTCCTTAACAGGAGTTGTGCAGGAGGAAGTACCAGTGGTAAGGGATTTCCCCGATGTGTTTCCGGAAGAGTTGCGAGGCATGCCACCGGATAGAGACATTGAATTTCTGATTGAACTAGTGCCAGGCACTGGGCTGATATCTAAGAGACCGTATAGGATGCAAGCCCAAGATTTGGAGGAAATTAAGAAGCAGATTAAGGAGTTACTGGATAAAGGTTTTATTCGCCCAAGTTCTTCGCCTTGGGGATCACCAGTACTTCTAGTGGAGAAGAAGGATGGATCATTAAGAATGGTTGTTGATTATCGAGGATTGAATGAAGTGACTATTAAAAACAAGTACCCACTGCCGATGATCAATGACTTGTTTGACCAATTGCAAGGAGCTAAGGTGTTTTCCAAGATCGATTTGCGATCGGTACCATCGATTGAAGATTCGAGAGCGGGATATACCTAAGGCGACTTTTACCACAGTGCGGGCTGTATGAGTACACCGTTATGTCATTTGGTCGACTAACGCACCTGCCTATTTTATGAACATGATGAACAAAGTGTTTATGGAGTTTTTGGATAAGTTCGTCATGGTGTTCATTGATGATATTTTGGTTTACTCGAAAAATGAAGAGGAACATAAGGAGCATTTGTGTTTGGTACTCGAGAAGCTCAGAGAACACCAGTTATATGCCAAGTTCAGCAAGTGTGAGTTTTGGTTGAAGGAAGTTGGATTTCTCGGACATGTGATATCCGGAGAAGGTATAGCAGTGGACCCCACTAAAGTTGTCACTGTAACAAACTGGGAAGCGCCAACAACAGTTGGAGAGATCCGGAGTTTCCTTGGACTCGCAGGATACTACCGGAGATTCATTGAGAATTTCTCAAGGATTGCGAAGCCTATGACAGAATTGTTGAACAAGGATACCAAGTTCATTTGGACTGAGGAGTGTGAAGCTAGTTTCCAAGAGTTGAAGAAACGTTTGGTTACCTCGCCAGTGTTAATCCTGCCAGATCAGACCAAGGATTGTGAGGTGTATACGGATCACAAGAGTTTGAGGTACATCTTCACGCAGAAGGAGCTAAATCTCAGGCAGAGGAGATGGTTGGAACTCATCAAAGATTACGATATGAGATTACATTATCACCCCGGAAAGGCTAACGTTGTAGCAGACGCGTTGAGCCGTAAGAGTCACGTCAACACACTAATGACGGGAGAAATACCAAAGGATGTAGCCGAGGATCTTCGAGAGCTATGTTTGGAAATAGTTCCGAGAGGCTATGTAGCAACATTGGAGATTCAGTCAACTTTGATGGACAAAATCAGGGAAGCTCAGAAGACTGACAAAGAGATTGCCTCTACAAAAGAGAAAATGAGCGAAGGAAAGTAAAATGGATTTCGTGAGGATGAGCACGACACCCTGTGGTTTGAAGACCGTGTTTATGTGCCCAATGACCCGGAGATCAGGAAGTTAATCCTACAAGAGGCACATGATTCACCATATTCGATTCACCCAGGAAATACCAAGATGTATTTGGATTTGAAGAATACTTTCGGTGGACCGGAATGAAGAAGGACATTGCGAGATACGTAGCAGTTTGTGATGTATGTCGGAGGGTGAAGGCGTAACATCGAAGCCATCGAGTTATTACAGCCATTGCCTATACCCGAATGGAAGTGGGATAAACTAGGTATGGATTTCATCACGGGATTGCCGGACTCGTTCGGGTATGACTCGATTTGGGTTGTAGTCGATCGTTTGTGAAGGTAGCTCATTTCATTCGATAAAGACTACCTACAGCGATGCCAAATTGGCTAAGATATACATGACCAGGATTGTATGCTTGCATGGAGTTCCGAAGTATCGTATCGGATAGAGGAACCCAATTTACCTCAAAGTTACAGAAGCGGTTGCACGAAACTTTGGGAACCGGTGGAGTTTAGCACAGACTTTTCATCCACGACATGATGGACAAACCGAGAGAGTCAACCAGATTTTGGAGGATATGCTTAGAGCTTGTGCTTTGGATTATGGATCAAGTTGGGATGACAACTTGCCATATCGCGAGTTTTCTTACAACAATAGTTATCAATCCAGTTTGAAGATGGCACCTTCGAAGCCTTATGCGGACGGAGGTGCAGGACCCGTTGTTGTGGGATGAAGTTGGAGACCGCCGATTGTTTGGACGGATTTGATTAAGGAGTGCGAGCGGAAAGTAAAGTTGATTCGCGATAGGCTCAAGGTAGCCAGTCAAGATGAAAAGCTATGCGGATTCAAAACGCAAGGAGACAGAGAAGTCGGAGATAGAGTTTATCTTCGTGTATCGCCACTTCGAGGAGTTAAGCGTTTTGGAGTTAAGGGAAAGTTAGCACCCCGATTTGTAGGACCTTATCGTGTTTTGGAACGTATGTGAGAGGTGGCCTACAAGTTGGAATTACCCGAAGAATTGTCAGGTGTTCATGATGTGTTCCATGTTTCTCAGTTGAAGAAGTGTCACGCAGAGATGGCGGATATACCACTGAGAGATACTGTGCCACTAGAGGCGATTCAGTTGAACGATGATTTGACCTACGAGGAGAAACCAGTTAAGATTTTGGAGTATGCCAGCCGAGTCACCCGCAACAAGGTCATTAAGTTTTGCAAAGTTCAGTGGAGCCACCACACTGAGGATGAAGCCACGTGGGAGCAAGAAGATTTGCTTAAGGACCACCCTCACCAATTTTCTAGCCAACCCGAATCTCGAGGGCGAGATTCATCTTAAGGGGGTAGGTTTGTAACATCCCAAATTTTCAATTTGGAATGTTATACATAGAGCATCATTGCATATCATATTTTTTCATTGCATTTTTGCTCGATCCTAGAAATTCTACACAACTCAAGGACCCACGGAGAGAGTTGGGGATTTTTGTTATTTTCATATTTGAGTTTTCTCAAATTTTGAAAATAGGATCATTTGATTTTAATTATTTTATCTCCAATTATTTCTACTATCAAAAATATGAGAGAGGAAATAAAATGACTTTCCCAAAATAAAGAAATAATGAAGATTTAATAATAAAATCAAATAAGATTTTGATTTTGGAGTTTTTCGCCTTTTATTTGAATTTAGGAAAAATGCGCGTTTTTCAAAATTGCATTTAGGCCCCAAATAAAAGTTCATCTTGTCTGGCTTGATTTTAGAAGCCGGGGAAAATTTATTTTGGGATTTTTGGAGTCCGTTTAGTATTTCTTTTTTTTTCTGCGCGTAATTATTTAAAAAAAAACCGCCTTTGGGCCGTGCCCGAGCGGGACTCCGCTCGGGGGGCACTATATACTCAAGCGCCCCAGCGCCCAGAATTAGCCGCCCGAGCCCAACCGCCCGCCGCCGCCCGCCCAGCCGCCGCCAGCCAGCCGCCGCCGCCACGCCCAAACCCTAACCCTAACCCTAGTCCGACCCGCTTCTTGCCGCCGCCGCCGCCGCCGCCCATACGCCGCCGCCCGCCGCCGCGTGATTCGCGACCCGCCGACCGTCGGACCCGTCGCTTCGAGGTTAAATCGCCGCCTCGTTTTGCGTGTCGCCGGTTTTTCTTAAAAACTGGACAGTTTTTATTTCGGTTTTTTAGTTTCATTTTTTTATAAGTTCGGTTTTTTTTCGGTTTAGGCTAATTAGCGGACGTTCGTCCGTTAGTTTGTTTAAACGAACGCTTTCGTCAGATTAGTTTAGTTAACGAACGCTTTCGTCAGATTCGTTTAGTTAACCCGTTCGTCGTTTTTCTTTTTCTCGGATTTAATTCGTGATTTTTCTGATCGCGATTCTCGATCCAATTTTCGTTTTAGTATAACTTTTCGCTCGTTTATCGGAATCAGGCGATTCAAGCGCCTGGAGTTTCGTCTCGAAACCCTCTTTCCGAATAACCAACTTAAACAAGTTTTTGTTTCTGTAAAATTTGACTTAGATCCAGATTAGTAAAACGAAGTTGTTTTCTTCTGCCGTTTGACTTTCGTTGCTTCGTTTGATTTGATTCTTTTTGCAAACTGGAGTTCTTAAGTTGAACTATCTGGTTAGATCTATTTGAGTTTTACCTGTGCATTAGATGAGTACTTATTGTATGCTTGTTTGTTTGTCTGCGATAGAATACCGGTCGCCGCTTTGTTACTTGAGTCTCTAGGTTTCGCGAATGATCAGCAAGTCAAGTAACACTTTGATCATACTTTTCCTACTACCCAGTTTTATGCATTAGATCTATCCTCAAACATTGCATGATTAGGATCTAATTAAATTGTGGGATGGGAAGTAGATGAGGTAGTACCTATTACTGTTTTATTATCAAACCCTTGGGAGTTACTTCTCGTTGCTTATTATGCCATGCTATGCTAGTAGGCGTGGATTGGGTGAGTGTATCCATGGCAGATGTGAGATTGTTATTTAATGGTTTATTTAAGGTGGCAACTTAAACACACATCCGGGTGGATTGAGGCACTGGTTTCCATCGAGACTTGCTGTATTTCTTGGACCGCCACCCAGGGCTCAAAGGGATCATGAGATTATTCAAACTAGAAACTTCGTGTGCAGCCACAAGCCATTATGGGCTCTGGCGTAGTTGACTAAGTTGTGCGAACTCTTACGGGTAGACTAGTAGATGTAGGGGTTGTAGGTTGGTACGGTCTGCCCACATGTAAGGTGCTAGCATTTCTGAAAGACTATGTCTCGGTCATCCGTCTCTCAAACACCATGTAGTGCGAGAAATCAAACGGAGGCGATCGAGTCTTGTGGGGAAAAGTCATAAACCTCTGCGAGTGTATAAACTAATCATGGTTAGCCGTGTCCCCGGTTATGGACATCTTGAGTATCTAGTACTCGGATATCATGTGAATCTCGTCATGTTACTACTAATTAATATTGTTGGGTTTTTAATGAGTACTTTTAATTGGGATTGAGAATGTTGTCAACCATTCTCAATGTTTCACAACCACCATGATAGTTAATTAAATTTATTCCTTTGCAGTAGGGAAAAATTGGCTTTATGCAAAACTGTAACCATAGAGCTTTTCCTCCATCCAAATATGCATGTAGTGTAGGTTTATTATTCCATTATTTCTCTATGTGTTACATCGCCAGCATATTCCATGTGCTGACCCGTTTTCGGGCTGCAACGTTTCATGCTGCAGACTTTTCAGACGACGAGTAAGGTGCTTTTAGGTCGTGGTTATTTACTCAGTGATGCCGTTGGAGTTGATGGACTCGCTTATTCTTCCAAGCTTTCCGCTGTTATCGTATTTAGATGGCCTTAAGCCATGTTTATTTTTATTAAGTTCTCTTTTGAGACATTCGATTGTAATAAGTGTGTGATTGCTACTCTGTTATAAATCCTCCGAGTCTTGTGTGGTGTCGGCATTCTTGATCCGGGGATGACACCGAGCACGAAGATCGATCGTTTGAGGTGCTGGTCGCTACATTACAACAGCGTTCCACTCTTACGATGGAGGAGTGCGAAACACGGCAGCCACTTGAACATACGGTGCTTCTACTACTAGGCATGTGAAGTGGTTCATCGTCGATTACTACACAATCTTGTTGCTTGTGTTGTGCGCATGTCAACTACTCCTATATGTAACATAGTACCGCTTTTATTTGTTGGGTCGAGAATGAGCAGTGAGATCAATGTTAATGAACTAGGTCCACAGCGCCGCGGAGAATGCAGTGCTACTGATACTCCACGAAACATGAACCATATGAAGCACATCCTATAGTGTTAGGCAGGGGTGTATGAAGGGTGCAGGATGGGAGCAAAAGTTCCCTTCTCGACCCACTTTTGGGTGTTTGGCGAGTGCATGAAGGGTGCATGAGTCCACACTAGTAGGTTGACAAAAATACACGAAGAGGAAACAACTATATTGAGATGAGAATGCAACCAAACACACCCACGCTTTGTGCTACAGATGGAGATCTGCACCGTCTGAGTTTGATCCAACGGTCATGTTGCGCCGAGACATGGACATGCCCATGCAGAGGCGTTCCCGTACCTCTCCTCCATTCCCCATTCATTACCATCCAGCTAGAACACCCCATCCCACCAGCCTCCATCATACCCCATCCATTGCCCGTCCTCCACCATCCACATACACGTCCTCCACCATGCGGGCGCCTACCAAGATCGCGTCGTCCTTTGCTAGAGATGGGCGTTTCACATCCGTGACGGACCAATAGCCATCGCGTCCTCTCGCTTCATTACGCCGTCGTCCTCTTTGCGGGCGCTCACGACCTTCTCTTCCATAGCGGGACTTATCCCCGATGCACCGTCTACCGTCGCGAGATCTGCTAGCGCCACCGATAGCCGCCCTTTTGATGCCTACAGCGCCCGCAAGAGAGTGGTACTTCATATCTTCTCGGACAATGTTAAAACAATTGTCTTCTATGAATCAATACACCAGTCCAACCTTTACTTTGATCTTGTGTTGAGTATACCCCCACAGTATCTCGAGATTATCATGGAACTACATAACTTTTTATAGTTCTTCATCAAGTGCTACCTTGATTCCAATTTTTGGCGGGCTCACGAGTTATTGAACACTCAAAGACACGATAAGCGAACGAGTCCGCTCTACGGTTCAACAACTCTCTGATAGCTTCTATAAATGCAGTTTGTACCCGATCACGCCGTGCCTAGCCTGTTTGGCTATATCATTGTCGTGATTGTCAACATTCGAGCTCATCCGGGATATCAATTGAATTCATGATGAGGAATACCATCCTTGCCCTCGATGGGTTGAATTATCATCGACCACCTTATTGCCTTCCACCAACACAAACTTGTTGTGTTTATTATTATACTGGGTTCCTTGCTATCCAGCAATTGTTCTTCTTTACCTTGGAGTATACCATCCTTTATGTCAAGAATGTGCTGAGATTTGTTCCACCTCTTGAGAATTCTTGACATAGAAATACTTCTCACCATCACCATTCTTTCTTGGTCCCGTGTTGATTCCAACAAGTGAGCGGTGTTGTTTGGATTCTTTCCTTCTAGCAACCCTATTTTTTGAGGTTAATGGTCGAAGGTTCATTCTTAGGCTATCGATTATTGAATCACCATTACGACATTGGTCGTGCAACCCAACATGGTAGCACCTTTCAACCAATGTTTACTTGTGTATGTTTTCCTCGAGCATACTTCCTTGTATCATTTGATCGACAAATGTTATCTCCTTATTCATAATTGTGAAGTCCATCTTTTGGGAATCTCGGTGAATTGCCGTTGAGTTCACAGACACCTCCTTGTCCTCTCCTTGGGTTAATGATGGACTCTTGTTATGATAATCGCTTCATAGTTCATTTCCCGAGAAACTTACAATGTCATCTACGTCAATTTGCGTTGCACCTTTTCTTCTCGGGTATCCTAAGTCGAGGTATCCACACCAATCGGATCTGAATCTCGGTCAGCTATGATGGTTGGGACAACTTTCAAGAGTTATGATGTTGATCCTTTGATGAACCGGTAGTATGATGTCATACCCCAATTTGGAGGACCTATCATTATAGATTCCTTTTCAGCGAGGTTATCCTTTCTCATCCATGAGGAATTGTATCTTGTTTCTACAAGTTATTCTGATGGATCCTTATTGATTCAAAGTCTGATCTTCACACGAAGGCCACGTCGATGCTATCTCGAAGCATGTCGGTGATACTCTGATTTTCAACAAGAACATTGAAGCACAATGCTAAATGCTTCTTGCTGATTATCAAACACCGTTGTATGGGTAATGTCATGATATTTCTCTCCCCTTTCCTAAAAAGGTTTTCTCGTTATATCCTATCATGGATATCATGCTACCTTGTCCTTGGGAAGAATTACCCACGAAGATGTGGTTAAACACATTTCCTTTCCATTGTTTTGTTAAAACCTTCTTGTGATCTTTATAATATAAGCGTGTATCACTGCATGTAAACACCTCAGTGTACCATCTTATGCAGGTGAAACCACTTACTATGTTGATGACATCGGTAGCCATCGATGGGCGAGAACCTTGCCTATAGGTCGCCTCGTTCAGCGAGCAGGAATTAGTTCTCATCGTCCTACGCCCTTGGTACCGATGTTGTTGTCGACATAAGCGGAGACTCTCCTCGACATGCCTTGCTTACATGATCGTGCAAGATGTCACCAACCTACTTTTAACCACAGGGTGGGCCCAACCCACAGTTTCACGGGATCGAAACACGACTCTCACTGTACACCTGTTGCAGAAGTTATTCCTCACGCTTGACTCGTATGTAATTCACGGGCCACCGTCATAGTGATCTATTACGGTATGGGACGCGATACTTACTCTTACTCTGAACCCCTTTCTCTCTGGTTAGGGCTTGAGCAACTATCTATCCGCTTGGAGCCTATTATGGTACCTTCGTACCTTACTCTCGAGGTATTTCATATGTTCAACTCGAGATAATCTTATCTAATTCATGGGTTAACCCAGTTGTTTCCTTCAAAGCATTATGTAAGTAGTGAGGCCTTATCTTTCGTGAAATGCGATGGAGTTCGAAGAAATGAAGACTAGTTTATCATGATGCATCGGAATAAAGTTGAAGACATCAGAGAAGGATTAACTTCTTGAGAAGATCCGTTAGATTATCGTAACAGACCTTTCCCCTTGCTCCCTCTTAAATCTCGGGGCGAGATTTCTTATAATGGAGGAGAATTGTGGCCTTCGGGTATTACCTTCTGATAATCCCGCTAATGATGCCGTCACCTCGATTCTGTGGATAAACTTCGCTAGTTAGAAACCTGTTAATTCAAATTCAAAATCAAGCAAACAATAAAAGTTTTCAAATATTAAAACTAAAATGTTGGAATAGGCAGATAAGGCATAGGTAATTATGGTGAAGAAACCACACTTTTATAAAATGTTTAAATTCTCAAATGGGAATGAAACAACAACATAACCAATTAATTAAATGCCTTTTATAAAGTTATAATAATATAACTAGTTTAGTAGTGTGCCAAAATAATTGTGGCGATGGACTAATTAATAATACTAATTTAGGTGCTCATTTGGTATTTTATAAAACTAACCTAAAAGAAACTTCAAGTAAAAAGCAGAAAGAAATATAATAGATAAAGGAAAAGGCAAAAACAAAAAAAAACAGGACACACCCCTGGGCCAAGTGGCCCGGTGGCCTCAACCTCCCGGCAGGCTGGCCCACCAGTAGCCGACCCCTCCTCCTTATCCTCTCACCCCACCCGAACCCTATCCTGCGCCCCACCCGCTTCCCCGATCTGGATCGGAAGCGCGGGAACCCGCCCCGGAACGCCCGCCGTGGCTGCCTCATCCCGACCCGACCCGTGCTCCTCCATCCCTCGCCTCGTCACCCACCGCTCGTGGCCGCCGCTGCCGTTCCGTCGCCCACGGTGCCGTCGCACCTCGCCGGAGACCGCCGCCTCCACCTCGTCGATCTACCCCGCTGGCCCTCCCGCTCCGCGCGTCGTCCTCGTCGACCACCCAGCCTTCCAGAGCCTGCCTGTCCCCTACACCCGGTGAGCCCCCCTCCTCTTTCCTCGCGTTCGGCGCCCACCTCCCGCTTCTGCCCGAGCTCCGCTCCACGGCCTGCAGCCCCCAGCTCCTGCTCCCATGCACCCACCGTGACCTTGCACCCTCCCGTGCCGAACTCCCCCCACGGTGGCCTGGTGGCACCATCCATTGGCCATTCTTGGGCCGCCCGTTGCCTACCGTGGTCTCTTTGCCCGCCGTTTCAGGTGGCCTACCTCCTGGCCGCCCACCTTGCTTCCTCCCGTGGCCTTTCCTTGCGCCCTGAGGGCCTCGCCGAGTCTGCCCCTTCCCCACGTGCCCGGCCGTGCCGATAGCCTGCCAGAGCAGTGCCAGGCTCGCCCGATTCAGCGCCCTCGGTGCCCGTTGCGTGCCCACTATGGCCATGGGCCTATAACGTGAGGTCCCACCCCAAAGCGTTAAAAAATGATATAAAAAGAATAATAAAAATATATTAATTAATTAATTAATTAATTAACTAAATTAATTAACTTAAATAGTTGAGTTTAATTAACCTAATTAAAACTGTTATGTTAACACTAATAGTACATTAGTTAAGCAGTCAATGACATCTGGTCCCCTTGTCCCTTTGACTAGTCAACAGCCTCGGTTAATTGCTTTATGCAGGCGATCAAGGACCCCACATCAGCCTCTGCTGCTTTGCTGTGTATACTTTGTGTGTGCGTAGCAATTTAATCTTTATTCTCGAATTAGTTTTAATTCCAATATATCAATAAAACTTTAGAAAATCATAGAAAATAAACCGTAGCTCAGATGAAAATGTTTTCTACATGAAAGTTGCTCAGAGCGGCGAGGCGAATCCGGATCGCGGTCGTTAGTCCGACACACCTAACCTATCGAACCTGCAAACTTTCCTCTCCGGTTCATCATCGTGACGTCGGGAAGGAAAACTTTCCGGATGTTTCCCCTCCATGGCATCGCCTAAGCGCTCACGTTAGAACACGTCTAGCTCATGCATTGTCATGCACTTTCACTGCTATGTATTTACTGTTTCTTCCTCTCTTCTCTCCGGTAGACCGAGACCGATCTTGATGTCCTGTGATCGACTCGTCACCGGCGACCCTCTCTCTTGCGAGCAACAGGCAAGCCCCCCTGATCACCGATATCGCCTACTCTTCTCTATCTGCTTGCATTAGAGTAGTGTAGCATATTACTGTTTTGAATACTCCTATCTTCTGCATAGCCTGTCCTTATTATACATTTGTTACCTTACACAATCCTATATGCTTAATATAGGATGCTAGTACTCATCTGTGGCCCTACATCCTTGTCCGTCTGCCGTGCTATACTATCGGGCCGTGATCCTCGGGAGGTGATCACGTATATACTATATACTTTACACTATTACATTACATGTGGTACTGTTAGGAGATGGGGGCTGAAAGGCGGTGGCTCCATCCCGTGAGAGGTGGGCTGGGTTCCCGGCTTGACCCCATGTACTGGCGGAGGCGGCAGGGCAGGTTGAGACCGCCTAGGAGAAGGTGGGCTGGCCTGTTCGGCGTTCGCGGATTACTAACAACGAGGTCTTGGTATTTGATCAGGGTTGACTCGAGCTTATCGCACTAACCATCTCAGGGAGTAGTTATGGGTATCCGGCGTCGTGGTATCGGCCGAATGCTTCGAGACATTAGCGGCCAGATGGCGGCGCAGATTGAACTGCAGCTGATGGGCTAGTCGCTTCGGCCGCGTCACATAGCGTGCGGTGTGCTTTCGGCGATGGGCGAACCCTGCGGCTTAGGTTTATCTGGCGTGTTGGCCTCTCTGTTGTGCCTAGGTGGGGCTGCGGCGTGTTGATCTTCAGCGGCGGGCATGACCAGGAAAGTGTGTCGGCCAAATGGGATCAAGCGTCTTTGGGTAAGATGGTGCACCCTGCGGTGATTAATCTATTCGGATAGCCGTGATCTTGATAGCAGGGCGACTTGGAGTTGTACCTTGAGCTTATGACAACTAGAACCGGATACTTGATAAAACACACCCTTCCAAGTGCGGATACAACGGTGGTCGCTCTCGCTCGGGGATATGGCGGGATTGCGGGTAGGATTATGCTATGTGATGTTACATTGGAGATTTCGCTTGTCCTCTCCTACCTGTTGTAAGGCGGGTGTCGAGCGTAGTCTTCGTTAAGACTAGCTATCCCCTCTTATTACGGCATTCGATTCGGTCCATGATATGGCCTTTACACATATATCCATGCATATGTAGTGTAGCTCCTTGCTTCGAGTACTTTGGATGAGTACTCATGGTTGCCTTTTCCCCCTACCTCTACTTGATTGCTGCAACAGACGATGGAGCCGGGGCAGCAGCCACCGTCGATGGCGACTACTACTGGAGGTGCCTACTACTACGTGCAGCCCGGCGGCGGCGACGGGGAGTTCCTAGGAGGATCCCAGGCGGGAGGCTGTTCCTCTTCGATCATATCCCGGTTGTGCTAGCCTTCTTAAGGCAAAACTTTTTAACTTATATACGTACTCAGATATTATTTGCTTCCGCTGACTTCGTCTATGATCGAGCACTTGTATTCGAGCCCTCGGGCCCTGGCTTGTATTATGATGCTTGTATGACTTATTTTATTTGTAGAGTTGTGTTGTGATATCTTCCGTGAGTCCAGATCTTGATCGTACATTTGCGTGCATGATTAGTGTGCGATTAAATCGAAGCGTCCTGATACATTCTTGGTTGATTGACTCGGTATTTGAATCTTGATACATAAGCTTGTACATATCTAAATGGGAGTACACATTACCTGCGTGTGACATTTGAGTTGGACATGAAGTGTTCCAAATGAATTCACCTTAGCTGGATACTAGTCTCGAATTTGAGTATCGGCATTTGTAAACCATATTCATATATGACGGTGAATACATCTTTGCGTCCTTTTGAAGATATATAAAACACATAGAGCGATTTATAAAGATTCATATAGGAATACAAAATGGATTAATTTAGTTGCTAGGATAGCGTGGATGCTTATTGTCCCAAAATTGAAAGCTGCAAAATGTCCTCCCCGTCGGTTGCCCGAAGCCAAGTGTTTGGGAGATGGAAATTACTGTCTACCCATTACGGACAATCCATCGCCGATTTCCTTTGCTCTAAATAGGGGTAGGTTAGTAACTTCAATTAGGCGTGCCACGACCGCCTCACGAGCCCATTCCGACACGGTGGGCGTCGAACATAATGACAAAACACATTGATTCAAGCTCATCGAAAGACCTCTTTCTCCTCCATTCCCCATTCATACGATTGGGCGACAAAACAAACTCGACTCGGCGAAATCGATGTAGGCAAATATTTTCAATAGGGCAGGTTTGTAACTTCACTCAGGCGACACAATCGCCCTACCTGTCAGCCCGTTCATACACCATGAAGCAACCAGGGCGCCAACCACCATCTCCTTGCGAAATCGCTCAGGCAAATATTGGCGAGATCTTGATTACCGTCCTATCCCCAACCGGCGGGGAAAACACGGGCATGGTAATACATACAGATTCGTTTGCAAATGAAAGAAGATTCATTTGCATTCTCAAATGTAGGCGCACCAGGCAGACCAAGGTCGTGTCGGGGTGGACGCTGCTTCGGTGCCTTAAAGGCAACAGCCCTTGGGTGACTGACATGTGGGCCAGCCACCTGTTGGGCCCACATGTCATGGACACAAAGGCAGGTGCCTTAAGGCACCGAAGCGTAATCCTGTCGGGGTGGTCGCGTGTGTCGGACGGACGCGTAGCACCCAGCCACCCACCCCTCCCCCAAAAAAGGACGATGACAATATAAGTTCGCTCTTCCACGTTTCGGATTGAAATATCTGGCGGCCCCAATTCCAGCCCTGCAAAATCTCCCTTCTCCACCGTCCCCTTACGCGCCCAGATTGCTCAAATCCCTAATTCGCCGCCAACCCTCGAATCGCCCCTCGTCTCGTCTCTTTCCCCAGCGTTCCCCATCTCTGTGCCGGACGACGACGACGAAGACGACGGTCGCACTTCACCACCGCACTGGAGCTACCTCATCTACGCCCTCGTCCACCGCACCGGGTGGTCCACCGACAATGTCGGCCACCGCAACCGATGTGCCTCACAGACACCGAGTTCCACCGCATCAGGTGCGCTTCACCGACGCCGTCTCCCAGCTCACTGTGGCTACTTCACCGAGCACATCGTCGCACCTCCGCCCCCCGAGGTCGTTGGGGCTTCACCAACGGTCTCGTCCACCGCATCGTAGCGCTCTGCTGCCACTCAAGATATGCATCCGTGCGCGGCCAACCAACGCATCACCCTCAACGGCTCTAAAGTGACCCGCACTCTAGCTAGGCGAGCATGCCCAAATGCCGGCCCGAACTAGGTATCCACACATCACTCCCTTGTGCACTGTTCCGACGATGTTTGGTTATCCTTTCACTGCTCTCTTAGCTTACACGCCTATGCAACTCTGACTTTAACTCTTATTTCTTCTGGAGATATCATCTGAAACAAGCAAATCCATTTTTTAGCGAAGCATGACGGGGCTACGGGATCCGTACACATCCCGCACACCCGTATAACCTTCTAAGTATCATCCTCCCAGACAACATCAAGGTTGATTCCTCTTATTTGATCAACCATTCGCCGTGTCAAAAATGCAGAGGGGATGCAAGGAGCACAAGGCCTGCACATCCAAGAAAGTGGTAACATGGAGTTGTACATGGAACATCCCAAGCGCAAGCGAGCTGCAGCGAGCACAGCACAACGAGCTAGCGTAAGTCCCTGCATCTCATTTAATTCATCTTGGCATTCGTGTATGATTTGTGTGCGATGGCTGATCCACAATTCAAGTTACCGAGGCGAACATTTAACTTAAAAATACGAAGGCACTTGCACTCCGAAATCAACATAACTTGAGAAATGTGAAGCTACATGCACTTTGAAAACCAGTTAATGATCCAAAGTAGTTCAGATTATAAACACTAAATGATGCAAGCACCAAAAACACAAAATGCAACATGGTGTACAAGGACTACAAACATGGTATGTACCTGCCTGAATTATTCATTCTCGGCTGAAAATATCAAGTGTAATTGCACGATAACCAGGTCGCAAACTGCATATCAATATATCTATCCTGCACAAGTATGCCAATAGTTTCAAACAACAGATTAGAAAAGTATTTATGCTATGTTGTCATGATACGGGACTTTCGGTAGATGGCCTCGACGCTTCCTCAAGCTATGAAAATGCACTATAATTTGCTTGTCATCAATGCTCGCAAATCTCTGCTCTCTCAACATAGTAGACCATCATTAGACACTAAATCCTTCAATGAGCTTGCAAAATGCTTGCATTAGATCCCTCATTAGACACTATATGTTCATCACCGAGGAGCATGTAAAATGTTTGCATCAAATCCTTCATTAGCGATTGTTCATTAGACACTTCTGTGCTCAAGAACAACATGAGCTTGTATGTTTGCACCGAAACTTGATTAGATACATCGATTCAGTCGATTCGGTATTGATAGGGGAGTTATAAAATAAGTAGAAATTGGTTTCATTTTCTCATATATTCCCTACATACAAGCAGTTTTACAACACCGTCAAGTTTAACTATTGGGCAGAAATTGAAGAATTGAATTAGATATAATCAGGGATGTGATGTACCTGCTCACAGTATGCTACTCTTGCAAGCTGCGATCGTCTGCTTGCAAGCTCGATGCCATGCCCGTGCCGCCGCTGCCTCCCACGCAGCTACACCTGTGGTTGGATCTTCATCTTCTTGTCCTTCCGTTAAGCTTGAAGCCCGGCGACCGCCTCCAACGAGGGCGCGAGGAAGTGCTGTGTCGGTCTGTCCACGGCGATTAGGTTAGGAGCGAACCAGACCGGAGGCTGGAATGAATGAATTGGGATTTTCCTGCTGTCGATCGATATGGGGGCGCTTCGTTTGGGCCATGAGCCTGCTATTGGGCCTGCCTTGCACTTATGTTATTGGCCCATCCAAATTGAAACATTTTCTTCATTTTTACATTGCCTGCTCGTGCGTTGGGACGAACAAAACTAGCGTGGGCCAACCTCGACGACTCAAACTAGGTGCACACTTTCCAGCCACCGAGGCGGCCGCCCATACCAGCCCCTATGGTGGCGTCGCCCTTTTATGTGTATGATTGGATAGTGAAAAATATTCCAGATGGTGCTTTTGATTTACCCACAGAATGGTTGAATTGCTTGTTTCTATGAACTGAGTTCGCCAATAATGTGAAGGATGCCAGTCTTTTCATCCTATTTTAGATTCCTTAGATCTCGATATGCCAAAAGTAATCGCATGAAATATATAGTAAAAGCCAGTGTGATGTGTTTGGCTACAACTAGTCTGACTACACGTCCTCATATAACATATCAAGGATGCACCATCTTACCAGATTAACCATTCGACTTACCCATGCGATTGTGGGAAGAAAGAAGTATTGGGACTGCATATCCAAGCAATTGATGCCATGGACTCCTTTGTACAACCTTGTGTTTAAAAAAGAAGCTGCAGTGTGCTGCATAAAGAACTAGCGTAAGTTCGATTACCTGCTTCAGAATTTTAGTTAGCCACTTATTGCAAAATTGTTCAATTACGTTGCTTGGCTTAATTTAGTTTGCTACTGATTACATAATGGCACAGCCTGTTAATCATATTGTAGACTGCGCCTATCTATGTGTTTGATACTTACTGTTAAGAATTACCTGTTTGCCTTAACTTAAATATCTACTTGTTTGTTTAACTGCTTTGCTGCTGCAACAGCGGGTTACAATGATGTTAATAACTATTACTTTTCAGCATCCAATTGAAACTCTTTAATTCCTTGTTTGTTTAACTGGTTTGCTGTTACAACTCCCAATTGAGATGTTTTGCTAACTTCAACTTTTCTGAATCCAATCGGAATTTAATGGCAAAATACGTTAGCCCAAGATCAAAGAGCGAGGTCCCCATGGACGTTGCATCATCCCACAGCAGTGGCACCGGCCCAATCATGCATTATGAATTGCCAACCGCTGATGCTCTAGAGGCTAAACTAGTGGTAGAAAGAGATTCTGCTTCTGCACTTAGAGATGAAGTTGACATGTTGAGGAAGCAAACATCACAATCACAAGAAATACTCAAGACAACCATTAAATATTTGGTGGATTTCAAAACGAAGCAAGCTGAGACTGACCGGATTGTTAAGGTCCTGAAGGAAAAAAGGAAATTAAATTCCTACTTGGTAAATCATGGGGGAAATGTGTTTTCCATAGTTGAATAACCTTTGTGTTGTCTGTTCATGTAATCAATCAAACCATTTGTTTTAGAGATCATGTAATAATTTTTTTTTGGTTTGTAATTTTATTTGAGCACAAGTCTGTATTAATTGATAAGACTCGGAGACATTTCATTTGGATTGCTGTGCCAGATCTACAAATATGCCAATCGGGCTGAATGTGCATTAAGCAATAGTAGTAGTATAGATGGACCATAAGTGGCACGCATCGGAAAGGGCCAAGATGCTGGCTCAAAATAGATTTTGTTGTAGCCAAAAAAAGTACAGCGGCCTGGCTTATGTATGTTAGTTGATATTATTGATCCATATAATCTATAAGTGTTTATATGTCTGTTAGTTCTGTACATGTGACGCCCGGGTAATTACGCTACAGTAATCCCCGCTAATGATGCCACGTCACCGACATTCGTGGATAAACTCGCTAGTTCAAACCTGTTCAATTCAAATTCAAAATCAAGCAAACAATAAAAGTTTTCAAATATTAAAACTAAAATGTTCGAATGAGCCGTAGAAGGCATAGGTAATTATGGTGAAGAAACCACACTTTTATAAAATGTTTAAATGCTCAAATGGGAATGAAACAACAACATAACCAATTAATTAAATGCCTTTTATAAAGTTATAATAATATAACTAGTTTAGTAGTGTGCCAAAATAATTGTGGCGATGGACTAATTAATAATACTAATTTAGGTGCTCATTTGGTATTTTGTAAAACTAACCTAAAAGAAACTTCAAGTAAAAACAGAAAAGAAATATAATAGATAAAGGAAAAAGGCAAAAACAAAAAAGAAAACAGGACACCCCTCACTGGGCCAAGTGGCCCACCGGCCTCAACCTCCCGAACGGGCTGGCCCACCCCACGGCCCACCCCCCCCTCCTCCCTTATCCTCTCACCCCACCCAACCCTATCCACTCGCCCCATCCCGCTTCCGATCTGGATCGGGAAAGGCGCCCGACGCCTGGAACCCCACCCGAGCCGCCCGCCGCTGCCTGCCTCATCACCGACCCGACCCGTGCTCCTCCATCCCTCGCCTCGTCACCCACCGCTCGGCCGCCGCTGCCGTTCCGTCGCCCACGGTGCCCGATGTCGACTCGCTGGGGCCCGCCGCCTCCACCTCGCCGATCTACCCCGCTGCCTGCCTCCCACTCCGCCGCGTCGTCCTCGCCGACCACCCCGAGCCTCCCGAGCACGCTGCCTTGTCCCCTACACCCGCAGTGAGCCCCTCCTCTTTCCTCGCTGTTCGGCGCCCCACCGCCTGGGCTCTGCCGCCCGAGCTCCGCTCACGGCCACCACGGCCCCGCCCTCCCCTGCTCCCATGAGAGCACCCACCCGCTGCACCCTCACCGTGCGAACTCCCCCACGGTGGCCTGGTCGCACCCATCGCCATGGCGCTGCCGGCCGCCCGTGCCTACCGTGGTGCTGCTGGCGCCGCCGCTTTTCGGTGGCGGCTACCTCCCCGCCGCCTCGCCTTGCTTCCTCCTCATGAAGGCTGCTCAGGCTGCTCAAGGCGCCACCTGGGCCTCGTCGGGTCTGTGCCCCTTCCCACGTGCCCGGCCGTGCCGATGGCCTCGCCTGAGCAGTGCGGGCTCGCCCGATTCAGGCGCCCTCTGCGCCCAATACCAGGTGCCTACTATGGCCATGGGCCTATGACAATGGGTCCCACCCCAAAACGTAAAAAAATGATATAAAAAAGAATAATAAAAATATATTAATTAATTAATTAATTAATTAACTAAATTAATTAACTTAAATAGTTGAGTTTAATCAACCTAATTAAAACTGTTATGTTAACACTAATAGATACATTAGTTAAACAGTCAATGACATGCGGGTCCCTTGTCCTTTGACTAGTCAACAGCCTCGCTTGATCGCACGTGCAGGCGATTAACAGACCCCACCGTCAGCCTCTATGCTGCTTTGTGTGTACACTTTGTGTGTGCACATAGCAATTTAATCTTTATTCTCGAATTAGTTTTAATTCCAATATATCAATAAAACTTTAGAAAATCATAGAAAATAAACCGTAGCTCGATGAAAATGTTTTCTACATGAAAGTTGCTCGAACGAGCGAGACGAATCCGGATACGCAGTCCGTTCGTCCGCCACACACACCTAACCTATCGAACCTGCAAACTTTTCTCTCCGGTTCATCATCTCGACAGACGTCCGGAACCGGAAAACTTTCCTGATGTTTCCCCTTCGCCAAGATCGCTTAGCGCCACGTTAGAACACGCCTAGCTCGCTCATTGTCCCGTATGCACTTGCCTGCTATGTATTTACTGTTTCTTCCCCTCTTCTCTCGGTAGACCCCGAGACCGATCTTGATGTCCCTGTGATCGACTACGCCACCGACGACCCCTCTCTCTTGCCGAGCAACCAGCAAGCCCCCTTTGATCACGGATATCGCCTACTCTTCTCTATACTGCTTGCATTAGAGTAGTGTAGCATGTTACTGTTTTCGGATACTCCTATACTGCTGCATAGCCTGTCCTTGTTACTTCAGTTGTTACCTTACCTGCAATCCTATATGCTTAGTATAGGATGCTAGTACTTTCATCTGTGGCCCTACATTCTTGTCCGTCTGCCGTGCTATACTATCGGGCCGTGATCACTCGGGAGGTGATCACGGGTATATACTATATACTTTACACTATTACATTACCTGTGGTACTGTTCGGAGATGGGGGCTGAAAGGACGGGTGGCTCCATCCCGTAGAGGTGGGCTGGGGTTCCCACGGCCCCGATTTGTTACTTTGAGGCGGAGCGGCAGGGCAGGTTGAGACCGCCTAGAGAGAGGTGGGCCTGACCCTGTTCGGCGTTCATGGATTACTTAACACGCTTAACGAGGTCTTGGTATTTGATCCGGTTGGCTCTGAGCTTATACGCACTAACCATCTACGCTGGAGTAGTTATGGGTATCCCGCGTCGTGGTATCACCGGCATTTCAGACGTCACGACGGAGCGGCGCGCGCCGGATTGGACCGAACGCTGATGGGCTAGGTCTGCTTCGCCGTCACAGACGCGTGCAGTGTGCTCGGGGGATGGGCCTGCACCCTGCGCGCTTAGGTTTAGACCGACGTGTTGGCCTCTCTGTTGTGCCTAGGTGGGGCTGCGACGTGTTGATCTTCCGCTGCCGGGCATGACCCAGGAAAGTGTGTCCGGCCAAATGGGATCAAGCGTGCTGGGTAAGATGGTGCACCCTGCAGGGAAGTTAATCTATTCGGATAGCCGTGATCTTCGATAATGGGACGACTTGGAGTTGTACCTTGAGCTTATGACAACTAGAACCGGATACTTGATAAAACACACCCTTCCAAGTGCCGATACAACGGTGGTCGCTCTCGCTCGGGGATATGAGCAGGGATTGCCGGTAGGATTATTGCTATGTGATGTTACATTGGAGGATTTCGCTTGTCCTCTCCTACCTTTGTAAGGCGGTGTCCGAGCGTAGTCTTTGTTAAGACTAGCTATCCCCTCTTATTACGGCATTCTGCAGCTTCAGTCCACCGATATGGCCTTTACACATATATCCATGCATATGTAGTGTAGCTCCTTGCTTGCGAGTACTTTGGATGAGTACTCACGGTTGCCTTGTTCCCCTTTTCCCCTACCTCTACTCGATTGCTGCAACAGACGATGGAGCCCAGAGCCGACGCCACCGCCGATGACGACTACTACTGCGGAGGTGCCTACTACTATGTGCAGCCCGGCGACGACGACCGGAGTTCCTAGGAGGATCCCGTGCAGGAGGCCTGTTCCTCTTCGATCTGTATCCCAGTTTGTGCTAGCCTTCTTAAGGCAAAACTTGTTTAACTTATGTCTCGTACTCAGATATTGTTGCTTCCACTGACTTCGCCTATGATCGAGCACTTGTATTCGAGCCCTCGAGGCCCCGGCTTGTATTATGATGCTTGTATGACTTATTTTATTTGTAGAGTTGTGTTGTGATATCTTCCGTGAGTCCTCGATCTTGATCGTACACATTTGCGTGCATGATTAGTGTACGATTAAATCGGGGGCGTCACAGTACATTCTTGGTTGATTGACTCGGTATTTGAATCTTGATACATCGCTTGTGTACATATCTAAATGGGAGTACACATTACGCTGCGTGTGACATTTGAGTTGGACATGAAGTGTTCCAAATATTCGAATTCACCTTAAACTGGATACTAGTTTCTAAATTTGAGTATCGGCATTTGTAAACCATATTCATATATGACAGTGGAATACATCTTTGTCGTCCTTTTGAAGATATATAAAAACACATAGAACGATTTATAAAGATTCATATAGGAATACAAAATGGATTCGAATTTAGTTGCTAGGGTAAACGTGGATGCTTATTGTCCCAAAATTTGAAAGAAGCTGCAAAATGTCCACTCCCACGTCGGTTGCCCGAAGCCAAGTGTTTGGGAGATGGAAATTACTGTCTACCCATTACACGGACAATCCATCGGCCCGATTTCCACTGCTCTAAATAGGGGTAGGTTAGTAACTTCAATTAGACGTGCCACGACCGCCTCTGAGCCCATTCCGACACGGTGGGCGTCAAACATGGGCGGCAAAACACATTTGATTCAAGCTCATCCGAAAGACCTCTGTTTCTCCCTCCATTCCCCATTCATACACAAGTATGCATAAAACAAACTCGACTCGGCGAAATCGATGTAGGCAAATATTTTCAATAGGGGCAGGTTTGTAACTTCACTCAGACGTGACACAATCGCCCTACCTGTCAGCCCCGTTCATACACCGTGGGCACCAACCATGGGCGCCAACCACCATCTCCTCGCCCGAAATCGCTCTGGGCAAATATTGGCGAGATGCGAGATTACCGTCCTATCCCCAACCGACGAGACGTCCAAATTTTAAACGGGGGCTAAGTTCATAACTTTCCCATATTTCAAACAGGCGTGTCCCAAAAACATGGTTCCCCGTACCTCTCCCTCCATTCCCCCATTCATACACCATCCGCGCTAGAACACCCCATCCCCACACCAGCCTCCATCCGCCACCCCATCCATTGCCGCCGTCCTCCACCACATCCACCGCCACCGTCCTCCACCATGCCGGAGCGCCTACCAAGATCGCGTCGTCCACTGCTAGAGATGGACGTTTCACATCCACGGCGACGGACCAATAGCCTTGCATCGCGTCCTCTCGCTTCATTCGCCGTCGTCCTCTTTGCCGGGGCCGCCACACGACCTTCTCTTCCACCGCAACGGACTTATCCCCGATGCACCCGCTACCGTCGCAGATCTGCTTCAACGCCACCGATAGCCATCGCACCCCCGATGCCTACACGGCGCCGCAAGAGAGGTGGTACTTCATATCTTCTCGGACAATGTTAAAACAATTGTCTTCTATGGATCAATACACCAGTCCAACCTTTACTTTGATCTTGTGTTGAGTATTACCCCCCCTGGTATCTCGAGATTATCATGGAACTACATAACTTTTTATGAGTTCTTCATCAAGTGCTACCTTCCCACTGATTCCAATTTTTCGCGGGCTCTGAGTTATTGAACACTCAAAGACACCGATAACTGAACCGAGTCCGCTCTACGGTTCAACAACTCTACAGTAAGCTTCTATAAGTACGAGTTTGTACCCGATCACGCCGTGCCTAGCCTGTTTGGCTATATCATTGTCGTGATTGTCAACATTCTGAGCTCATCCAGGATATCAATTGAATTCATGATGAGGAATACCATCCTTGCCCTCGATGAGTTGAATTATCATCGACCACCTTATTGCCTTCCCACCAACACAAACTTGTTCGTGTTTCATATTATACCTTGGGTTCCTTGCTATCCAGCAATTGTTCTTCTTTACCTTGGAGTATTACCATCCTTTATGTCAAGAATGTGCTGAGATTTGTTCCACCTCTTGAGAATTCTTGACATAGAAATACTTCTCACCATCACCATTCTTTCTTGGTCCCCGTGTTGATTCCAACAAGTGAACGGTGTTGTTTGGATTCTTTCCTTCTAGCAACCCTATTTTTTGAGGTTAATGGTCGAAGGTTCATTCTTAGGCTATCGATTATTGAATCACCATTCTGACATTGGTCGTGCAACCCAACCCATCGGGCGCACCTTTCAACCAATGTTTACTTGTGTATGTTTTCCTCGAGCATACTTCCTTGTATCATTTGATCTGACAAATGTTATCTCCTTGTTCACTTAATTGTGGAAGTCCATCTTTTGGGAATCTCGGTGAATTGCCGTTGAGTTCACCAGACACCTCCTTGTCCTCTCCTTGGGTTAATGATGGACTCTTGTTAACGGTAATCGCTTCATAGTTCATTTCCCCGAGAAACTTACAATGTCATCTCGTCAATTTGCGTTGCACCTTTTCTTCTCAGGTATCCTAAGTCTGAGGTATCCTGACACCAATCGGATCTGAATCTCGGTCAGCTATGATGGTTGGGACAACTTTCCAAGAGTTATGATGTTGATCCTTTGATGAACCGGTAGTATGATGTCATGCCTAGCACCCCCCCCCCCGGCTGGAGGACCTATCATTATAGATTCCTTTTCAGCAGGGTTATCCTTTCATCCATGAGGGAATTGTAATACTGTTTCTACAAGTTATTCCTGATGGATCCTTCGTGATTCCAAAGTCTGATCTTCACCTGAAGGCCACGTCAATGCTATCTCGAAGCATGTCGGTGATACTCTGATTTTCAACAAGAACATTCAAGCACAATGCTAAATGCTTCTTGCTCAGTTATCCAAACACCGTTGTATGGGTAATGTCATGATATTTCTCTCCCCTTTCCTAAAAGGTTTTCTACGTTATATCCTATCATGGATATCATGCTCTGCTTGTCCTTGGGAAGGAATTACCCCTGAAAGATGTGGTTAAACACATTTTCCTTTCCATTGTTTTGTTTAAACCTTCTTGTGATCTTTATAATATAAGCAGTAATATCCCTGCTTATGTAAACACCTCCGTGTACCATCTTGTCTGGTGAAACCCTGTTACTATTGTTGATGACATCCCGGTAGCCATCGATGGACGAGAACCTTGCCTATAGGTCCGCCTCGTTCAACGAGCAGGAATTGGTTCTCATCGTCCCTCGCCCTTGGTACCGATGTTGTTGTCGACATAACTGACAGACTCTCCTCTGACATGCCTTGCTTACATGATCGTGCAAGATGTCACCAACCTTCTACTTTTAACCACCTGGTGGGCCCATAACCCACAGTTTCACGTGATCGAAACCTCGACTCTCCTGTACACCCCTCGTTGTCAAGTTATTCCTCACGCTTGACTCGTATGTAATTCACGGGCCACCGTCATAGTGATCTATTCTGGTATCAGACGCGATACTTACTCTCGCTACTCTGAACCCCTTTCTCACTCTGGTTCAGGCTTCGAGCAACTATCTATCCGCTTGGAGCCTATTATGGTACCTTCGTACCTTACTCTCGAGGTATTTCATATGTTCAACTCGAGAGATAATCTTATACTAATTCATGGGTTAACCCCAGATTGTTTCCTTCAAAAGCATTATGTCGTAGTGAGCTGCCCCTTATCTTTCGTAAGTACGATGGAGTTCCCGAAGAAATGAAGACTAGTTTATCATGATGCATCGGAATAAAGGATTGAAGACATCAACGAGAAGGATTAACTTCTTCGAGAAGATCCGTTAGATTATCGTAACCAGACCTTTCCCCCTTGCTCCCCTCTTAAATCTCGGGACGAGATTTCTTATAGTGGAGGAGAATTGTGACGCCCGGGTAATTACGCTACAGAATCCCGCTAATGATGCCACGCCACCGACATCGTGGATAAACTCGCTAGTTCGAAACCTGTTCGAATTCAAATTCAAAATCAAGCAAACAATAAAAGTTTTCAAATATTAAAACTAAAATGTTCGGAATGAGCCAGATAAGGCATAGGTAATTATGGTGAAGAAACCACACTTTTATAAAATGTTTAAATTCTCAAATGGGAATGAAACAACAACATAACCAATTAATTAAATGCCTTTTATAAAGTTATAATAATATAACTAGTTTAGTAGTGTGCCAAAATAATTGTGGCAATGGACTAATTAATAATACTAATTTAGGTGCTCATTTGGTATTTTATAAAACTAACCTAAAAGAAACTTCAAGTAAAAAATGAAAAGAAATATAATAGATAAAGGAAAAAGGCAAAACAAAAAAGAAAACAGACACACCTCTCTTCTGGGCCAAGTGGCCCACTGGCCTCAACCTCCCGAACGGGCTGGCCCACCCCACGCCCAGCCGACCCCCTCCTCCCTTATCCTCTCACCCCACCCAACCCTATCCACTCGCCCCACCCCTTCCCCGATCTGGATCGGGAAAGGGCGCCCACGACGCCGAACCCCGCGGAGCCGCCCCGCCGCGGCCTGCCTCATCACCGACCCCGACCCCGTGCTCCTCCATCCCCTCGCCTCGTCACCCACCGCTCGTGGCCGCCGCTGCCTGTTCCTGTCGCCCACGGTGCCGATGTCACCTCGCCGGGACGCCGCCGCCTCCACCTCGTCGATCTACCCCGCCGGCCTGCCTCCCGCTCCGCCGCGTCGTCCTCGTCGACCACCCCGAGCCTCCCCGAGCACGCTGCCTTGTCCCCTACACCCGCAGTGAGCCCCCCTCCTCTTTCCTCGCTTCGGCGCCCACCGCCTGCTTCTGCCGCCCGAGCTCCGCTCCACGGCCACCACGGCCCCCGCTCCCCTGCTCCCATGAGCACCCACCCAGCACTGCACCTCACCGTGCCGAACTCCCCCCCACGGTGGCCTGGTCGCACCACCATGGCGCCTTTGGCCGCCCGTGCTGCTCTACCAGGTCTTTGCTGCCGCTGCTTCCCAGTGGCCGCTACCTCCTGGCCGCCTCGCCTTGCTTCCTCCCGTGGCGCTGCTCGCCCCACCTGTGGCCTCGCCGAGTCCTGTGCCCTTCCCCACGTGCCCAGCCGTGCCGATGGCCTCGCCGAGCAGTGCCGGGCTCGCCCGATTCAGGCGCCCTCAAGGTGCCCAAATACCAGTGCCCACTATGGCCATGGGCCTATAACAATGGGTCCCACCCCAAAGCGTTAAAAAATGATATAAAAAAGAATAATAAAAAATATATTAATTAATTAATTAATTAATTAACTAAATTAATTAACTTAAATAGTTGAGTTTAATTAACCTAATTAAAACTGTTATGTTAACACTAATAGTCTGTTAGTTAAACAGAGTCAATGACATGCGGTCCCTTGTCCCTTTGACTAGTCAACAGCCTCGGTTGATCTTTGCTGTGCAGGCATCAACAGACCCCACCGTCAGCCTCTATGCTGCTTTGCTGTGTATACTTTGTGTGTGCACGTAGCAATTTAATCTTTATTCTCGAATTAGTTTTAATTCCAATATATCAATAAAACTTTAGAAAATCATAGAAAATAAACCGTAGCTCAGATGAAAATGTTTTCTACATGAAAGTTGCTCAGAACGACGAGACGAATCCGGATACGCAGTCCGTTCGTCCGCCACACACCCCTAACCTATCGAACCTGCAAACTTTCCTCTCCGGTTCATCTGTCTGACAGACGTCCGGAACCGGGAAAACTTTCCCGGATGTTTCCCCCTTCGCCAGCATCGCCTAGCGCTACGTTAGAACACGTCTAGCTCTGTCTGTTGTCCTGTATGCACTTGCCTGCTATGTATTTACTGTTTCTTCCCTCTCTTCTCTCCGGTAGACCCGAGACCGATCTCGATGTCCTCGTGATCGACTCGCCACCGACGACCCTCTCTCTTGCGAGCAACCAGCAAGCCCCCTTTGATCACCAGATATCGCCTACTCTTCTCTATACTGCTTGCATTAGAGTAGTGTAGCATGTTACTGTTTTCAGATACTCCTATACTGCTGCATAGCCTGTCCTTGTTACTTCTGTTGTTACCTTACCTGCAATCCTATATGCTTAGTATAGGATGCTAGTACTTTCATCTGTGGCCCTACATCCTTGTCCGTCTGCCGTGCTATACTATCGGGCCGTGATCACTCGGGAGGTGATCACGGGTATATACTATATACTTTACACTATTACATTACATGTGGTACTGTTCGGAGATGGGGGCTGAAAGGACGGGTGGCTCCATCCCGGTAGAGGTGGGCCTGGGTTCCCGACGGCCCCCGACTGTTACTTTGAGGCGGAGCGACAGGGCAGGTTGAGACCGCCTAGGAGAGAGGTGGGCCTGGCCCTGTTCGGCGTTCGCGGATTACTTAACACGCTTAACGAGGTCTTGGTATTTGATCTGGGTTGACTACGAGCTTATACGCACTAACCATCTACGCGGGAGTAGTTATGGGTATCCCGGCGTCGTGGTATCAGCCGAAGTACTTCAGACATTAGCGACGGAGCGGCGCGCGCCGGATTGGACTGCAACGCCTGATGGGCTAGGTCTGCTTCGTCACAGACGCAACGTGTGTGTGTGCTCGTATGATGGGCCTGCACCCTGCGCTTAGGTTTATACCCGTGTTGGCCTCTCACAGTGCCTAGGTGGGGCTGCGGCGTGTTGATCTTCCGCGGCGGGCATGACCCAGAAAGTGTGTCCGCCAAATGGGATCAAGCGTCTTTGGTAAGATGGTGCACCCTGCAGGAAGTTAATCTATTCGGATAGCCGTGATCTTGATAATGTGGCGACTTGGAGTTGTACCTTGAGCTTATGACAACTAGAACCAGATACTTGATAAAACACACCCTTCCAAGTGCCAGATACAACCGGTGGTCGCTCTCGCTCAGGGATATGAGCAGGGGATTGCCGGGTAGGATTATTGCTATGTGATGTTACATTGGAGGATTTCTGCTTGTCCTCTCCTACCTGTTGTAAGGCAGGTGTCCGGAAGCGTAGTCTTCGTTAAGACTAGCTATCCCCCTCTTATTCTGGCATTCTGCAGTTCAGTCCACTGATATGGCCTTTACACATATATCCATGCATATGTAGTGTAGCTCCTTGCTTGCGAGTACTTTGGATGAGTACTCATGGTTGCCTTGTTCCCCCTTTTCCCCCTACCTCTACTTGATTGCTGCAACCAGACGATGGAGCCCAGGAGCCAGACGCCACCGCCGATGACGACTACTACTCCTGGAGGTGCCTACTACTACGCAGCAGCCCGGCGACGACGACCAGAGTTCCTAGGAGGATCCTGTGCAGGAGGCCTGTTCCTCTTCGATCTGTATCCCAGTTTGTGCTAGCCTTCTTAAGGCAAAACTTGTTTAACTTATGTCTGTACTCAGATATTGTTGCTTCCGCTGACTCGTCTATGATCGAGCACTTGTATTCGAGCCCTCGAGGCCCCTGGCTTGTATTATGATGCTTGTATGACTTATTTTATTTGTAGAGTTGTGTTGTGATATCTTCCCGTGAGTCCCTGATCTTGATCGTACACATTTGCGTGCATGATTAGTGTACGATTAAATCGGGGGCGTCACAGTACATTCTTGGTTGATTGACTCGGTATTTGAATCTTGATACATCGCTTGTGTACATATCTAAATGGGAGTACACATTACACTGCGTGTGACATTTGAGTTGGACATGAAGTGTTCCAAATATTCGAATTCACCTTAAACTGGATACTAGTCTCTGAATTTGAGTATCGGCATTTGTAAACCATATTCATATATGACAGTGGAATACATCTTTGTCGTCCTTTTGAAGATATATAAAAACACATAGAACGATTTATAAAGATTCATATAGGAATACAAAATGGATTCGAATTTAGTTGCTAGGGTAAACGTGGATGCTTATTGTCCCAAAATTGAAAGAAGCTGCAAAATGTCCACTCCCACGCCGGCCCGAAGCCAAGTGTTTGGGAGATGGAAATTACTGTCTACCCATTACACGGACAATCCATCGCCCGATTTCCACCGCTCTAAATAGGGTAGGTTAGTAACTTCAATTAGACGTGCCACGACCGCCTCTCGAGCCCATTCCGACACGGTGGGCGCCAAACATGGGCGACAAAACACATTTGATTCAAGCTCATCCGAAAGACCTCTGCTTTCCCCTCCATTCCCCATTCATACACAAGGGCGACAAAACAAACTCGACTCGGCGAAATCGATGTAGGCAAATATTTTCAATAGGGGCAGGTTTGTAACTTCACTCAGACGTGACACAATCGCCCTACCTGTCAGCCCTGCTCATACACCATGGGCGCCAACCATGGGCGCCAACCACCATCTCCTCGCTCAAATCGCTCTGGCAAATATTGGCGAGATGCTTGAGATTACCGTCCTATCCCCAACCGATTTAGACGTCCAAATTTTAAACGGGGCTAAGTTCATAACTTTCCCATATTTCAAACAGGCGTGTCCCAAAAACATGGTTCCCCGTACCTCTCCCTCCATTCCCCCATTCATACACCATCCGCGCTAGAACACCCCATCCCCACGCCAGCCTCCATCCGCCACCCCATCCATTGCCGCCGTCCTCCACCACATCCACCGCCACCGTCCTCCACCATGCCGGAGCGCCTACCAAGACCGCGTCGTCCACTGCTAGAGATGGACGTTTCACATCCACGACGACGGACCAATAGCCTTGCATCGCGTCCTCTCGCTTCATTCGCCGTCGTCCTCTTTGCCGGGGCCGCTCACACGACCTTCTCTTCCACCGCAACGGGACTTATCCCCCGATGCACCCGTCTACCGTCGCAGATCTGCTTCAACGCCACCGATAGCCATCGCACCCCCGATGCCTACACGGCACCGCAAGAGAGGTGGTACTTCATATCTCCTCAACTTTTTGATCTCAACCAGAAAATAGATGTTAACTTGGTTACTCTACTTTCTTTTGAGCTCTTAGAATTTAGTTCTTAGTTCGAAGCAAACAATGGATGCTAAATATCATTTCTCCGGTGTGCAGCTTCAAATCTGCCATGGCACAACCATAATACAGTTTAATTGATCATGCTTAGGGTTTAATTGATCATGTTGGTTCCGTGGTGGTTTCTTTAATAGAAATCGGAGGGAAAACCCTCTTTTGCTAAAAAAAATATGCTTAGAGTTTCCCCCTTTTATGATCACTATACGATCAGTATACGTGCTTCGTGTCATAATAACACTGCTCCACGCATCAAGCTAAACAAGCTTAGATGTTCAAATACTAATCTGATATTATTAAAACAGAGTTGTTTAATTGGTCAGCTAAATGTTCCTAAATTAGTTTCAAAATGCATGTTCGCGCCTCGGGTGTGTATCTCTGAGGGTGCCCACGGTGGGTCGGCCCATCCTGGGATTTTGGTCGCCCCAGCCCCGATTCCCCTCTGCTCGCTGCGTGCTTCGATCTCTACTACCTCACCGCCTGCCTCGCTTGGCGACTTGCCGTCCCCCTGACGGCATGACTCTAGGAGGAGACGCCGACTAACAGGAGGCCAGGAGCCGCTCGCCCAACAGCGCCACCGCTGCCGGCGCGGCGCCGCGCCAGCCTACCTTCCCAAATTGTTCAGGGCTCAGGCGTGCAGCACCCACCAAGCCAACCCGATGATATCTGAGATACGTCCTCAACACTCAAAGCAGCCACTCCTCATCACCCATTTTCTAATTGATTCATTACTCATTAGGCAGGACTGTCATTAGGGTTTGTTGTGTGCTCAGTGCTACCTACACTTAATGGTTCAGATGTATTTGGTAACAGGAGTGGAAAAGGGGGTTGTGTAGTTGAGAGACTTAGAGATCGAAACATGGTGAGAAAGAATGAACGTGTGTTGGAAACCGATAGCTTGCTAAGGTGGTTAGGAGAGGAAGATTGACCGATACAAGAAGTATGTAGCGTTTGTCTTGCTGGGGGGGACTAAAACAACATTTGAATGTACATAGTACGAGACTTAATATCGATGTTCCAATTCGGTGTACATTGTAAGATTTGAACCGAGGACCGGGCATACAGGTAATTATTTCGAATTCGTGCCATACTAAGTTTTGAAAAGTTGACATTGGCTCAATTTGTTGTGCTATTTTGTAGGTCATATGTTTGAATCCATCCAAAAGTTTTCTCACTACCATGGTGTTCATCATATACATATGAATTTGTATTAAAAAAGTAGCGTGGATACAGTGAAATGCGAAATCCACGTTAGAATTGGAGATCGCTACGTGACACACACTCTAATTCAAATAACTAACTACATGACACACACTCTAATTCAAATAACTAATTATGTGACACACTCTAATCCACGTTAGCGTGGGTACCGTTTCATTTTTTTTTCAAATAACTCCTCATTAATTAATTTACCTTGAAGATATTTCAGACAATGTGCAACACAGTTCATTTTAAGTTGACTGAAACGACTTACAGAAGTGAACGGATGGAGTATCCCGTTTCGAATGACTAATTATTGCAAGGAAAACACGGGCATGGTAATACATACAGATTCGTTTGCAAATGAAAGAAGATCCGTTTGCATTCTCAAATGTAGGCGCACCGAGTGCAGACCAAGGTCGTGTCGGGTGGACGCCTGCTTCGTGCCTTAAAGGCAACAGCCCTTGGGTGACTGACATGTGGGCCAGCCACCTGTTGGGCCCACATGTCATGGACACAAAGGCAGGTGCCTTAAGGCACCGAAGCGTAGTCCTGTCGGGGTGGTCGCGTGTGTCGGACGGACGCGTAGCACCCAGCCACCCACCCCCTCCCCCCATAAAAAGGACGATGACAATATAAGTTCGCTCTTCCACGTTTCAGATTGAAATATCTGGTGGCCCCAATTCCAGCCCTGCAAAATCTCTCTTCTCCACCGTCCCCTTACGCGCCTAGATTGCTCAAATCCCTAATTCGCCGCCAACCCTCGAATCGCCCCTCGTCTCGTCTCTTTCCCCAGCGTTCCCCATCTCTGTGCCGGACGACGACGATGAAGACGACGGTCGCACTTCACCACCGCACCGGAGCTACCTCATCTACGCCCTCGTCCACCGCACCGGGTGGTACACCGACAATGTCGGCCACCGCAACCGATGTGCCTCACAGACACCGAGTTCCACCGCATCAGGTGCGCTTCACCGACGCCGTCTCCCAGCTCACCGGGGCTACTTCACCGAGCACATCGTCGCACCTCCGCCCCCCGAGGTCGTTGGGGCTTCTCCAACGGTCTCGTCCACCGCATCGTAGCGCTCTGCTGCCACTCAAGATATGCATCCGTGCGCGCCCAGCCAACGCATCACCCTCAACGGCTCTGAAGTGACCCGCACTCTAGCTAGGCGAGCATGCCCAAATGCCGGCCCGAACTAGGTATCCACACATCACTCCCTTGTGCACTGTTCGACGATGTTTGGTTATCCTTTCACCGCTCTCTTAGCTTACACGCCTATGCAACTCGACTTTAACTCTTATTTCTTCCGAGATATCATCCAAACAAGCAAATCCATTTTTTAGCGAAGCATGACGGGGCTACGGGATCTGGTACACATCCTGCACACCCGTATAACCTTCTAAGTATCTGTCCTCCGGTACAACATCAAGGTCGATTCCTCTTATTTGATCAACCATTCGCCGTGTCAAAAATGCAGAGGGGGATGCAAGGAGCACAAGGCCTGCACATCCAAGAAAGTGGTAACATGGAGTTGTACATGGAACATCCCAAGCGCAAGCAGAGCTGCAGCGAGCCTGTACAACGAGCTAGCGTAAGTCCCTGCATCTCATTTAATTCATACTGGCATTCGTGTATGATTTGTGTGCAGTGGCTGATCCACGAATTCAAGTTACCAGGGGCGAACATTTAACTTAAAAAATACGAAGGCACTTGCACTCCGGAAATCAACATAACTTGAGAAATGTGAAGCTACATGCACTTTGAAAACCAGTTAATGATCCAAAGTAGTTCAGATTATAAACACTAAATGATGCAAGCACCAAAAAACACAAAATGCAACATGGTGTACAAGGACTACAAACATGGTCTGTACCTGCCTGAATTATTCGTTCTCGGCTGAAAATATCAAGTGTAATTGCACGTATAACCAGTCGCAAACTGCATATCAATATATCTATCCTGCACAAGTATGCCAATAGTTTCAAACAACAGATTAGAAAAGTATTTATGCTATGTTGTCATGATACGGGACTTTCCGGTAGATGGCCTCGACGCTTCCTCAAGCTATGAAAATGCACTATAATTTGCTTGTCATCAATGCCCGCAAATCTCTGTCTCTCTCAACATAGTAGATCATCATTAGACACTAAATCCTTCAATGAGCTTGCAAAATGCTTGCATTAGATCCCTCATTAGACACTATATGTTCATCACCAGAGCATGTAAAATGTTTGCATCAAATCCTTCATTAGCGATCTGCTCATTAGACACTTGAGCTCAAGAACAACATGAGCTTGTATGTTTGCACCGAAACTTGATTAGATACATCGATTCAAATCGATTCAAGTATTGATTGGGGAGTTATAAAATAAGTAGAAATTGGTTTCATTTTCTCATATATTCCCTACATACAAGCAGTTTTACAACACCGTCAAGTTTAACTATTGGGCAGAAATTGAAGAATTGAATTAGATATAATCAGGGATGTGATGTACCTGCTCACAGTGCATGCTACTCTTGCAAGCTGCGACTATCCGTTTGCATAAGCTCGATGCCATGCCGTGCCCGCCGCTGCCTCCCACGCAGCTACACCTGTGGTTGGATCTTCATCTTCTTGTCCTTCCGCTTAAGCTTGAAGCCCGGCGCCGCCTCCAACGAGGGCGCGAGGAAGTGCTGTGTCGGTCTGTCCAACGGCGACTAGGTTAGGAGCGAACCAGACCGGAGGTGGAGCGAATGAATTGGGATTTTTCTCTTTGTCGATCGATATGGGAGGGCTCGTTTGGGCATGAGCCTGCTATTGGGCCTGCCTTGCACTTATGTTATTGGCCCATCCAAATTGAAACATTTTTCTTCATTTTTACATTGCTCGCTTTCGTGCGCTTGGGACGAACAAAACTAGCGTGGGCCAACCTGGACGACTCAAACTAGGTGCACAGTTTCCAGCCACCGAGGCGGCCGCCCATACCAGCCCCTATGGTGGCGTCGCCCCTTTTATGTGTATGATTGGATAGTGAAAAATATTCCATGGTGCTTTTGATTTACCCACGTAATGGTTGAATTGCTTGTTTCTATGAACTGAGTTCGCCAATAATGTGAAGGATGCCATCTTTTCATCCTATTTTAGATTGCTTAGATCTCGATATGCCAAAAGTAATCACATGAAATATATAGTAAAAGCCGCAGTGATGTGTTTGGCTACAACTAGTCCGACTACACGTCCTCATATAACATATCAAGGATGCACCATCTTACCAGATTAACCATTCGACTTACCCATGCAAAGGTGGGAAGAAAGAAGTATTGGGACTGCATATCCAAGCAATTGATGCCATGGACTCCTTTGTACAACCTTGTAGTTTAAAAAGAAGCTACAGCAGTGCTGTACAAAGAACTAGCGTAAGTTCGCCACACGCTTCTCGAATTTTAGTTAGCCACTTATTGCAAAATTGTTCAATTACGTTGCTTGGCTTAATTTAGTTTGCTACTGATTACATAATGGCACAGCCTGTTAATCATATTGTAGATCGCTACCTATCTATGTGTTTGATACTTACTGTTAAGAATTACCTGTTTGCCTTAACTTAAATATCTACTTGTTTGTTTAATCGCTTTGTTGCTGCAACAGCGAGTTACAATGATGTTAATAACTATTACTTTTCAGCATCCAATTGAAACTCTTTAATTCCTTGTTTGTTTAACTGGTTTGCTGTTACAACTCCCAATTGAGATGTTTTGCTAACTTCAACTTTTCTGAATCCAATCGGAATTTAATGGCAAAATACGTTAGCCCAAGATCAAAGAGCGAGGTCCCCATGGAGGTTGCATCATCCCACAGCAGTGGCACCGGCCCAATCGTGCATTATGAATTGCCAACCGCTGATGCTCTAGAGGCTAAACTAGTGGTAGAAAGAGATTCTGCTTCTGCACTTAGAGATGAAGTTGACATGTTGAGGAAGCAAACATCACAATCACAAGCAGTACTCAAGACAACCATTAAATATTTGGTGGATTTCAAAACGAAGCAAGCTGAGACTGACCGGATTGTTAAGGTCATGAAGGAAAAAAGGAAATTAAATTCCTACTTGGTAAATCATGGGGGAAATGTTTTTTCCATAGTTGAATAACATTTGTGTTGTCTGTTCATGTAATCAATCAAACCATTTGTTTTAGAGATCATGTAATAATTTTTTTGGTTTGTAATTTTATTTGAGCACAAGTCTGTATTAATTGATAAGACTGGAGACATTTCATTTGGATTGCTGTGCTGCACCTACAAATATGTTAATCGGGCTGAATGTGCATTCAGCAATAGTAGTAGTATAGATGGACCATAAGTGGCACGATCGAAATGGCCAAGATGCTGGCTAAAAAAGATTCTGTTGTAGCCAAAAAAGTACAATGCCTGGCTTATGTATGTTAGTTGATATTATTGATCCATATAATCTATAAGTGTTTATATGTCTGTTAGTTCTGTACATTCTTGGTTGATTGACTCGGTATTTGAATCTTGATACATTGCTTGTGTACATATCTAAATGGGAGGACACATTACGCTGCGTGTGACATTTGAGTTGGACATGAAGTGTTCCAAATATTCGAATTCACCTTAAACTGGATACTAGTTTCTGAATTTGAGTATCGGCATTTGTAAACCATATTCATATATGACAGATTGGAATACATCTTTGTCGTCCTTTTGAAGATATATAAAACACATAGAACGATTTATAAAGATTCATATAGGAATACAAAATGGATTCAATTTAGTTGCTAGGGTAAACGGATGCTTATTGTAGCGACCGACCTTAGACGGTCAAGCCTCGTATTCTTGTGCATCCTCGGATCAAGATATCTGGCACACACAAGACATCAATGTATATATCAAGTGCAATCACATGTATAAATAACGAAATGATATATACCTCATAATACTCAGCGGAAACAATCAAACGGGTGTGGAGTCCCATCAACGCCATCGGCAAGTTGAGTGTAGACCGTAACCCTGTATCATAACTCTTACTCGTCGAGGAAAGTATACGCAACATGATACGTTGCAGCCGTGTAGGTCAATACATTGAATGTACCAAAGCAAGATCACAATAAGAGAAAACAGATGATAAACTATACTATATGCAATATGGCTTTATGGCTCAGATCTGAATTTTGTTTGCGTAAAAGCTGGTTTTATTTTACCTACAACAAAGGAATAAATGAAGTCTGTACTATAGAGTTTTCTATCATGACATGGTTCCGCCAACCGATGTCTCATAGCCCAAAATCATCATATGTTTTCCACAATTAAGTTATCAATCCGGTGTTGAGAGTTCCGAGATAGATCCAAGTCCAGATGCTCAAATTGTCCGTAACCGGGGACACGGCTAATCGATTAGGTTTATAACCCTCTGCAGAGGTTTGTACACTTTACCCGCAAGATTCGATCCTCTTTCCACGCTCTCGCACTTCGTGGTGTTTGAGAACAAGATGACCAAACATGGTCTTCCAAAGAGTTCCTCGACCACCGTCCGGTACTCAACCCATCCTACCGTAGTTCTACATCTGCTAGCACCGCCCCAGCCAGAGTCACAACTAAGGTCAACCAAGCCAGAGCCCATAATGACTTGCGGTTGCATTGTAAGCTTCCGGCGTGAAGTATTCATCCGTCTCTTTGAGTCTGGGTGAAGCTTTCCAAAGATGTCATGGCGCTTCTCCATGCATCCCGCCAACCACCGGTTTCTCCAGGTGCCCGTCAACCGCCCTTCACCCAAGAGTGTGTATTGAATTCTGTCTTGAGTCTTGAAGTCTTGAGGCCTTGAAGATGCAGTCCTTGCAGCTTTCCATCATGGAGTTGTCGTCATTGACGTAGAGCCTCCATTCTCACTCCACTCCCGAGCACTCATACCAAACCCCGTCTACTATAGCGTAGCATTAAAAGAAATAACGTCCCGGGCTTGGTAACAGGGTGATGGGTTCCTACCTCATGCATACTACTCAACTACAAGGATTCAATAACACTACTGAGGGGGTGGTTGCAAAGGTGCCACTATATGCAATAAAACATAGGTAAGAAAACATGGTCAAAGTGAACTTGCCTGGTGATGTTGACGAAGAAGAATTTTCGTTCTCAAGAAATAACTTGATAGACTACTCGTCACTCTCTGATGAAATCTATATAACAAACATATCATTCACATAAGCACTCACACTAACAATCAAAACAAAAGAGAGAGCTTAATAAGAATCAAGGAACTTCAAATAAAACTAGGAGTCTTCTTCTACAACATTCACAAAAATAGTTTTGTCTAACGGAAAATAAAACACTAAAATAACAGAGAATAAAATATAAATTTAGTTAAGACAAAAAAAATAAAGTATTTTTTCATAAAGCTATTTTGAAAGTATTTTCAATTGGGAGTTAAAACAGTAGAAATCCATTGCAAGTTATTAGCGAACTTGAATTGATTTCACGATAACAAAATAAAATAAATATAAAAACTTGTTGAACACCTACTTTTAACTAATAGAAACCAAACATAAACTTTCTGAAATAAAAAACAACTATAGAAAAGAAGTAGCTATAATTCAATAGAACTAAAACAGAATTTGTTTTACATGAAATAATAAGCTAAAATACTAAAATTTTTGACATTTTTACCACTCGTAAATAGGATCACTAGTGATCAGTAGAAAAAGAATCAAATAAAATCTATTTTAAACTCCCGAATAAGCAAAGCAAGCTTTAATTCAAATCTGATCTAACTCAATTTTATAAATCCAAACATAGACAAATTATATATTTTGGAAACTACAAGAAAATTGTGATCTAAGCAAAAGAATCAGCATCATTGGACTTCTAGAGCAAAAGTTATAAGCTAAACAAGAACGGAACTAAATCTGTTACGGAAATAAATCTGAAAACAAAACGGAGTTACATGACGTGAGGCAGAGATGGCAGGAAGGAGACGGCGATGTGGAGGCTGCTCGGCGAGGTGGGGGTGGCGGAGGAGGGGTCGGCGCTGGGAGGTGGCGCCTGGGCGCCTCAGTGCTGCTCACTCCGGCGTCGGGCTCTGGGAGAGCTCTGCCGAGCGTTCTAGGCAGGAAAAGGAGGACGGTGGCGAGGAGGCTACGGGCAGGAGGGGCGTGGTGATGGGAAAAATGGAGCGAGGAGAGGAGGGGTTTTATAGGCGGTCTCGGGAGGCGCTGGGATGGAAAGACGAGGAGATCGGGAAGGTGGAGTTTCTGTCTCCATGGATATGGAAAGCTTCAGAACGTGAGAGGAAGCAGAGGAAGGAGATGATCTCTTGTTGGGCTAGAATAGGAAAGTGCTTAATGGGCCAGCAGGTTTTTCCTAATAAAACGATTCCATTCCTATTTTTAAAATTAGGAAACTAAAACAATAAAAGGAAATCAAATCAATTCGAATAAAGAGTTTTATATACTAAAATTATCGTAAAAATAAAATGTAGATGATGAGCATTATTCCACGGCCAAAATAAAACTTCAAAAAATGTTTTTCAGAAAATCCCTAAAGTCTTTATTTCTTTTGCAAATAATTTTAAATAAAACTTTGGTTTTCTTGGCTCAATATTTTCAAAATGCCCCTGATTTTGGAGGGTCATTTTCCTCCGCTCTTTCTTGCTTGCAAGAATTTATTTTCGGGTATTTCTCGGGAAGAAAAATAGAGAAACAAGTGCAAATATTTGAAAGAATTAAATTGCAAAACTCCGCTCAATTTCTTTATAGTTGAAGAAGTCATGTCATCTTCTCTCATTGATTTTAATAGGATGAATTTGAATTTACCGAGAAGGGAAAGTCATTTTATTCCCTCTCATTCAAAAGTTTTGAAAAGGTTCAAATTTCACTCAAGTTTAATTCACTCAAGCAAACAAACAAACAATTCAGTTAATTATATTAACATTCCAAAATTTGGGATGTTACAAACCAACCACACTTAAAATGAATCTCGTCCTCGAGATTCAAGAGGCTAGCAAGAAAAGGTTAGGGTTGGGGTCTTCTAGCAAATGTCTTGGTCGAAGGTCGGGGTGCTACCACACTTAAAAACAAGGTCATGGTTCCAATAAACTCAGATATTTCCTCCGGAGGGCTGACAATGTATGTCTCTTCACATATCTTACAATAGCTCTTCATCGTCGAAGCATAGAGTTTTCCTCGAAATCTTGGGTCGGTTCGTCAAAGTTGAAATTTGTCTCGACCGGATCTTCTTAGTCGATAGGCTCGTGTCCATTCTAGACAACTTTCAAATACTCATGGTGGTCTACAATTTATGGTTTCTCCTGCAGAAAACGGGTCTGGGTTGAACCTCACCGTATAACCTACGATTGGCAACGGTTGCCTGTAAAGGGGTTCCATCGTCCTACCATTTTAGGGTTTTATGGCTTATCACGTCGACACTCTTTAAAGGTTTTCGAGGCTCTCTGATTTTCCATCAACATATGATAGTTCATGATAGAAGTCTTCGGTATGGGGGCCAATCCATCCCGTACTTGAATCATTACCACATACGTAAACAGTGAATCACGTATTCTAACACTTGGGCATACTCACAAGCATTGCGGAATTTCTCTTGTTCTCGAACTGGTTTCGAGTAAATCCATGGTTTCTGCAAGCTGAACAAACATCTATCTTTACTTCACCACTCTCAGGTTTTTGCATAACCTCCTACGAAACGTATGCTGATTTGATCCCTGCTTCTTCCAAGTGTATTCCTTTATCAAGGTTACCACTGTTCCTTCTCAAAATCCTGGGCCTGTGGGTTATGGCCCACTTCAACACTAGTGCAGCTTTAACTCATCCTTGGAGTAACTCTCTTGTTACACCTCCTTTATATCCAGTAGTACTCTGTTTCTTCATACCATCATATCAAAAGCAAAATTCCAACTTATTTTGTCCAGCTTCCTTCTATGGACCGTCATGGATAACACATTTCTTTCTTCATTGATCCTGTGGTTTTACAGAGTACTATGACCAAAATAAATGCACAAGTTTATCCATAACATCTCTTTATTCTCATATCAATCTTTCATTACATCCTTAAATCATTTTTCGTGAATCCAAATTCCAAAAGTTTATTACAAATGCTGCCACCCACATGGTTTGGTATGGTCAGACATTACTTCCAACTTTATTTATTTATCCTCCTCGAGGATTCTTCAGTCCCACTGGAATTATGCGACATGTGCCTTGAAATCTTCAATCTTCTGTTTCATCGTGGTGGCCTTGAGCTTCACCTCCATCATCTCCGTATGTACTTCGCTTAGGTATTCCTGAGTATAACGGAGTCTTGCTTCAAGTATTTCTCGATCGGCGATGGCTTCCATGGCTGCTTCTCGAACAGCATCGAAGAAAGTTGCTTGTGGCACACATGAAATGAAAAAGTACTGCCCCATCATCTTTGGGCAAACTCCTTTCAAATGGTGGAGGTGTACCTCCACATACCAAAGTTCCACTCCCTTATGCATGAAAGGGTAGCCTTTGTAGACTGCATCTCCTTCAAGGTGAATATGCTTCATCATGTCCTTCAGGATCTTCGGGTAATCATGATCACTTGTCAGGGTCATGATCGTTTCAGGGCCCTTAAGGAAAGACTCGTAAAGTGTTGTCATCTGCATGTGTAGGATATGAGGGGTGCTCAAAACAAGGAATGTATCTCCATGGGGAAATTGCAATTGTCTCCAGAACAGTTGGGTGTTCAATTGTCCATGGGTTCAAGATTTCGGGGTCTGGTTGAGATAGAGAGAGAAGGCAATTACCCACTCATCAACAAAATTATCGTTTGTGATGGTCCGTTCTACTATGGTTTCGTTTCTAGGTCCTCATTTCTTCAGGTCTTCAATGCTCGGGAGTTTTCCAATTCCTGATGTTGTTCCCATATGAAGGCCTTCTACCATTCTTCCGTAACTTACGTCTCTCATGGTTGAAATAAATACAACCTACGAATATCGCATCTATCCAACCATTCAATAAACACACAGAAATAATAGCAACCAAGCATTCATTTATTCAATCAATTCTACAGTATCGCCACCCACATAAATTGGCATGGTCAGATACTTAAATCGAGGTGGCGTTCATCTTTATTTCTCTCATGGTGGAATACTGCTAATTCTTCGGGGTTTCTTCGTGTGGACTTGATCTCTTCCAGTTCTTACGCTAGATTTTCCTGTCGACTCGGAGTTTCTTGTGACGACCACTGTATGTCTGAAGTTGTTCCTTGAGCTTACGGATTTCAACGTCCTTTGCATGAGACATGGTCCTGCTGTTCTTCGATTCTGACGCATTCTCGAGATCTCGAGGTTCTCCTCCTCCAGCTTGTTTACCTTCGTCTACGAGTCTTGACCTCTTCTCGTAGTGCTTCATTGTCGAACAGGGCTTCCAGGAGGTCCATCTGAAGATTCTTGACGTATTGTTCCAGATCCTGATTGTACACTAAAAGTGGGGAGAACTTCATCTTTTGCGCTTCCGTCAAGGCAATCGTTGCTCCATCGGACTTCGCCATCCCATCCTTCCAAAGAAGTGTGGGTTTAGTGCAGCACGATGACGATAGCATAAGCGTGCAATAGCATCATGGACGGCGGTGTTGATGCCCATATCACGATCACCATTTACAGTTCGAAGTTGATGTCTGCAGTCTTGGGGGCTTCTTTACGACCAAAAACTTGGGTCTTGACTCCCCATGATCTGGGCGTCCTCTTAGTTGCCTTGATCTCGGTATCGGTAACTTCAGCAGCTGACTAGCTCCACAAGGAAGGGGCCTCCAAGAACCTTCTCGTAGTGTTCTCTTTTGTTCAGAATGTAGCTCTCCATCTATAGTTTGAAATAAGAAGGGTTCAGTAAAAGGAATCAGGTGTTACGAGAGTAGTACAAAACAAGGGTCATTCCTATTGAGGTCTTCATATTACTAAGTCATTTTCTAGGGTCACGTTCTACAGCCAACATGTGCTCTGATACCATCTCTGAGCGACCCGACCTCGAGATTTATCAAGCCTCGTGTGATCTTGTGCCATCCACGGATCAAGTATGCTGGCACACACAGACATCAATGTATATATCAAGTGCAATCACATGTATAAATAACGTAAAATGAAATATACCTCATAATACTCAGCGGAAACAATCAAGCGGGTGTGGAGTCCCATCAACGCCATCGGCAGGTTGAGTGTAGACCGTAACCACAGATCGTAACTCTTACTCGTCGAGGAAAGTATCGCAACATGATACGTTGCAGCCGTGTAGGTCAGTACATTGAATGTACCGCAAGATCACAATAAGAGAAAACAGATGATAAACTATACTATATGCAATATGGCTTTATGGCTCTGTATCTGAATTTTGTTTGCGTAAAAGCTGGTTTTATTTTACCTACAACAAAGGAATAAATGAAGTCTGTACTATAGAGTTTTCTATCATGACATGGTTCCGCCAACCGATGTCTCATAGCCCAAAATCATCATATGTTGCCCACAATTAAGTTATCAATCCGGTGTTGAGAGTTCCGAGATAGATCCAAGTCCAGATGCTCAAATTGTCCGTAACCGGGGACACGGCTAATCGATTAGGTTTATAACCCTCTGCAGAGGTTTGTACACTTTACCCGCAAGATTCGATCCCTCTTTCCACGTTCTCGCACTTCAGGGTGTTTGAGAACAAGATGACCGAAACATGGTCTTCCAAAGAGTTCCTCGACCACCGTCCGGTACTCAACCCATCCTACCGTAGTTCTACATCTGCTAGTCTTGTCCCAGCCAGAGTCACAACTAAGGTCAACCAAGCGAGCCCATAATGACTTGCGGTTGCACAGTAAGCTTCCGGCGTGAAGTATTCTTCCGTCTCTTTGAGTCAGGTGAAGCTTTCCGCAAGATGTCATGGCGCTTCTCCATGCATCCCGGCCAACCACTGGTTTCTCCAGGTGCCCGTCAACCGTCCTTCACCCAAAGTAGTGTGTATTGAATTCCTGTCTTGAGTCTTGAAGTCTTGAGGCCTTGAAGATGCAGTCCTTGCAGATTTCCATCATGGAGTTGTCGTCATTGACGTAGAGCCTCCATTCTCACTCCACTCCCGAGCACTCATACCAAACCCCGTCTACTATAGCGTAGCATTAAAAGAAATAACGTCCCGGGCTTGGTAACAAGGTGATGGGTTCCTTCCTCATGCATACTACTCAACTACAAGGATTCAATAACACTACTGAGGGGGTGGTTGCAAAGGTGCCGCTATATGCAATAAAACATAGGTAAGAAAACATGGTCAAAGTGAACTTGCCTGGTGATGTTGACGAAGAAGAATTTTCGTTCTCAAGAAATAACTTGATAGACTACTCGTCACTCTCCGATGAAATCTATATAACAAACATATCATTCACATAAGCACTCACACTAACAATCAAAACAAAAGAGAGAGCGAATAAGAATCCGAAGGAACTTCAAATAAAACTAGGGAGTCTTCTTCTACAACATTCACAAAAATAGTTTTGTCTAACGGAAAATAAAACACTAAAATAACAGAGAATAAAATATAAATTTAGTTAAGACAAAAAAAAAGTATTTTTTTCATAAAGCTATTTTGAAAGTATTTTCAATTGGGAGTTAAAACAGTAGAGAAATCCATTGCAAGTTATTAGCGAACTTGAATTGATTTCACGATAACAAAATAAAAATAAATATAAAAACTTGTTGAACACCTACTGTTTAACTAATAGAAACCAAACATAAACTTTCTGAAATAAGAAAAACAACTATAGAAAAGAAGTAGCTATAATTGAATAGAACTAAAACAGAATTTGTTTTACATGAAATAATAAGCTAAAATACTAAAAAAATTTGACATTTTTACCACTGGTAAATAGGATCACTAGTGATCAGTAGAAAAAGAATCAAATAAAATCTATTTTAAACTCCCGGAATAAGCAAAACAAGCTTTAATTCAAATCTGATCTAACTCAATTTTATAAATCCAAACATAGACAAATTATATATTTTGGAAACTACAAGAAAATTGTGATCTAACGCAAAAAGAATCAGCATCATTGGACTTCTAGATCAAAAGTTATAAGCTAAACAAGAACGGAACTAAATCTGTTACGGAAATAAATCTGAAAACGAGCGGAGTTAACTGTACGTGAGGCAGAGATGGCAGGAAGGAGGCGACGATGTGGAGGCTGCTCCGGCGAGGTGGGGGTGGCGGAGGAGGGGTCGGCGCTTGGGAGGTGGCGCTGGGCGCCTCAGGTGCTGCTCACTCCTGGCGTCGGGCTCTGGGAGAGCTCCTGCGGCGTTCTAGGCAGGAAAAGGAGGACGGTGGCGAGGAGGCTACGGGCAGGGAGGCGTGGTGATGGGAAAAATGAAACGAGGAGAGGAGGGGTTTTATAGGCGGTCTCGGGAGGCGCTGGGATGGAAAGACGAGGGAGATCGGGAAGGTGGAGTTTCCTGTCTCGATGGATATGGAAAGCTTCAGTAACGTGAGAGGAAACAGAGGAAGGAGATGATCTCTTGTTGGGCTAGAATAGGAAAGTGCTTAATGGGCCAGCAGGTTTTCCTAATAAAACGATTCCATTCCTATTTTAAAATTAGGAAACTAAAACAATAAAAGGAAATCAAATCAATTGAATAAAGAGTTTTATATACTAAAATTATCAGAAAAATAAAATGTAGATGATGAGCATTATTCCACGGCCAAAATAAAAACTTTAAAAAATGTTTTCAGAAAATCCCTAAAGGCTTTATTTCTTTTGCAAATAATTTTAAATAAAAACTTTGGTTTTCTTGGCTCAAATATTTTCAAAATGCCCCTGATTTTGGAGGGTCATTTTCCTCCGCTTTTCTTGCTTGCAAGAATTTATTTTCGGGTATTTCTGGGAAGAAAAATAGAGAAACAAGTGCAAATATTTGAAAGAATTAAATTGCAAAACTCCGTTCAATTTCTTTATAGTTGAAGAAGTCATGTCATCTTCTCTCATTGATTTTAATGGGATGAATTTGAATTTACCGGAGAAGGGGAAAGTCATTTTATTCCCTCTCATTCAAAAGTTTTTGAAAAGGTTCAAATTTCACTCAAGTTTAATTCACTCAAGCAAACAAACAAACAATTCAGTTAATTATATTAACATTCCAAAATTTGGGATGTTACACTTATTGTCCCAAAATTCGAAAGAAGCTGCAAAATGTCCACTCCCACGTCGGTTGCCCGAAGCCAAGTGTTTGGGAGATGGAAATTACTGTCTACCCATTACACGGACAATCCATCGGCCCGATTTCCACTGCTCTAAATAGGGGTAGGTTAGTAATTTCAATTAGACGTGCCACGACCGCCTCTGAGCCCATTCCGACATGGTGGGCGTCAAACATGGGCGGCAAAACACATTTGATTCAAGCTCGTCCGAAAGACCTTTGTTTCTCCCTCCATTCCCCATTCATACACAGTGGGCGACAAAACAAACTCGACTCGGCCGAAATCGATGTAGGCAAATATTTTCAATAGGGGCAGGTTTGTAACTTCACTCAGACGTGACACAACCGCCCTACCTGTCAGCCCGTTCATACACCGTGGGCGCCAACCATGGCGCCAACCACCTCTCCTCGCCGAAATCGCTCTGGGCAAATATTGGCGAGATGCGAGATTACCGTCCTATCCCCAACCGACGAGACGTCCAAATTTTAAACGGGGGCTAAGTTCATAACTTTCCCATATTTCAAATAGGCGTGTCCCAAAAACATGGTTCCCCGTACCTCTCCCTCCATTCTCCCATTCATACACCATCCGCGCTAGAACACCCCATCCCCACACCAGCCTCCGTCCGCCACCTCATCCATTGCCGCCGTCCTCCACCACATCCACCGCCACCGTCCTCCACCATGCCGGAGCGCCTACCAAGACCGCGTCGTCCACTGCTAGAGATGGACGTTTCACATCCACGGCGACGGACCAATAGCCTTGCATCGCGTCCTCTCGCTTCATTCGCCGTCGTCCTCTTTGCTAGGGCCGCTCACACGACCTTCTCTTCCACCGCAACGGGACTTATCCCCCGATGCACCCGTCTACCGTCGCAGATCTGCTTCAATGCCACCGATAGCCATCGCACCCCCGATGCCTACACAGCGCCGCAAGAGAGGTGGTACTTCATATCTCCTCAACTTTTTGATCTCAACCAGAAAATAGATCTTAACTTGGTTACTCTACTTTCTTTTGAGCTCTTAGAATTTAGTTCTTAGTTCGAAGCAAACAATGGATGCTAAATATCATTTCTCCGGTGTGCAGCTTCAAATCTGCCATGGCAAAACCATAATACAGTTTAATTGATCATGCTTAGGGTTTAATTGATCATGTTGGTTCCGTGGTGGTTTCTTTAATAGAAATCGGAGGGAAAACCCTCTTTTGCTAAAAAAATATGCTTAGAGTTTCCCCCTTTTATGATCACTATACGATCAATATACGTGCTTCGTGTCATAATAACATTGCTCCACGCATCAAGCTAAACAAGCTTAGATGTTCAAATACGAATCTGATATTATTAAAACAGAGTTGTTTAATTGGTCAGCTAAATGTTCCTAAATTAGTTTCGAAAATGCATGTTCGCCGCTCGGGTGTGTATCTCTATAGGGTGCCCACGGTGGGTCGGCCCATCCTGGGATTTTGGGTCGTCCCAGGCCCCGATTCCCTCTCGTTACGCTGCGCTTCGATATCTACTACTTCACCGCCTGCCTCGCTGGCGACTTGCCGTCCCAGACGACATGACTCTAGGAGGAGACGCCGGGCTAACAGAGGCCAGAGCCGCTCGCCCAACAGCGTCACCGCTGCCGGGCGCGCGCCGTGCCTACCTTCCCAGTCCGTTCAGGGCTCGGCGTGCGGCACCCACCAAGCCAACCCGATTTATCTGATATCGTCCTCAACACTCAAGAGCCACTCCTCATCACCCATTTTCTAATTGATTCATTACTCATTAGGCAGGACTGTCATTAGGGTTTGTTGTGTGCTCGGTGCTACCTACACTTAATGGTTCAGATGTATTTCGTAATTTTAGTACCTCTAAAGTTCACAAGGTTTTCAAAATTCGGCCCTCGGAATGAAACTAGTCATTTTGGATTGTTGGTCGTAGTGACATTGACCCAGATTACTCTGCAAGCCAGGTTTGTTGACAATTTTACTTGTCTTTCTTACTCATTCGATATAATATCCAATTATTCACGTCGATTAGTTGCAAACAATAAGTGCTACACAAACTTCTTCATTCAGATTTTGGGCGGTCTCTTCTGCGATTACAATTTTGCATACTTGTCCTAATAAGCTCACAAGTAAATGATTGATTCACTACATCTATGCTTGCCTTGTCATATTTGTTGTCAATATTCTTTTAGGATGGACCACCCTGTTTCTAAATACTAGAACCGTAGACCTGAGTGAATAGTATTTCTCTATGTGATCTCTTCCATCATGTGTGGGTAACGAACACTGCATTGTATAGACAGAAAGTGTCATTTCCAGCTTTTACATAGGTTTCGATCTTTTACATGGAATACAATCTGCCTACTTGCTTTGTGTCGCACTACCAACACTCCACCCTTGAAGCTAAACATTACGCCACTCATAATTGCTTAGTTTATTTGTTCAAATACAAATTTCATATGATTCTAATGTTCCTACTTCAGTTTTGAAATGTGTGCCTGCCTATTATAGAGACATAAGGGTTTGTATTTACGTGTGTGGTCAGTCAAGACGGTTGGGGAGGTGAACTTTGCATATGCAGGGGGTTTATAGGAGACACTCTCGAGTTGAATCCATAATGCATTCCATAGATAATCGACTACTTTTATGTTTTCATGAATCTCAGATTCTAAACAGCATCATAATGATTATGAGCTTGCGCGCATGAAAATAATAAAGCAGAACAATGCCAGGGCTGTCAAACTTGGCATTAAGGGACTGAAATCAAGTATGGATGCAATGCAATGCAAACGCTCTCCACCTACAGATTCATGCTCAGAATATGATCCTAACAGTGATTCTGAGCTAGAGGGATACCTAAGTCAATGTAGCTCCCTAGTGGAGGAGTCAGAGGAAGATGCCCTATCTTATTCACCCATCAAGGTACTTGCTCTAACTTTCCAAGGTTACATTGCTCGCACATATCTTGCAATTGATGCTTTCCATTGCTTCTACTTTGTTGAACTGCCATTAACTTAGTTTACACATCGTGTATGTGAATACACCCTGCCTATCCATTTTCAGTACATATTCCATATGTCATCATACCATATTTATCCATTCAAATGTTATTCTTGTGTATCAAACGTTCAAAAGGAAGAGGGCGATTGTTGATCGTGGAGGAGCACAAGCAAAGTATTTGGAAAAGGTAGTGGCACCTGATAAATCAAATAGCCCATTAAGTGTAGTTGTAATATCACCTGACCCACAAAATACCCCAATTCTAGCAGACTCTAGCCCTACTACACTGGTCATTTCTGATGCCCCAACTCAGTAGACCCCAACTGCAGCAAAAAGTATGATTATGCCAATTGACATAGCACCAGCTGTACGACGCAAAACCCCCATTTCAGCAAAGAGTACACCAAATCCAGTTGCCAAATCCCTGTTCGAACCAGAGAGAGCCCCAATTGCAGCAAATAGGACCCCTGTTCCATTTCTTCCCAGTTTAGAAGACGAAGCTTATGTTGTTGTCAGGAACTTTGTGCGCATCTTTCCTTCATGGAAAGATTATACATGAACACGAACAATTTCCGGTCTTCCTCTGCAACTTACGCGTAAGTAATGTACTAATGTTATTCATGGTCATTACTGCATATGTTTCTGCTGACAGAAGACACAAGCTTTCATTCTTTTAAATAGGCGAGGAGCAAATTGGATTGTGATGATGAGCAAGAGTTGGTTGCGCTTTTCAAGCACTCGTTGATGAAGTATCTTTCCTACCTGAGGCAAGTGCACTTCGATGGCAAGCCTCTGAATGAAATTTCTGTAAAGTCTCCGGTGCTACATTTATCCGACGGTGACTGGAATAATCTTGTTACACATTGGTCTCGGCTGCAGCGTAAGGTACTGTCTATGATATCACATCACAATTTGAACTACATTTCTGCATTTGCCTTAATGTCTCACTTGTACGAAAACTATTAGCAGAAGAACATTCATTCTCAAGGGACCACAGAATCTACGCAACTATCTGCACAATTGCATTGCTCTCGTGAGTACCTCTTGCCCTGTATGACCATACTTACTTTCATAGCTGTTTGATTATGTAGCATCACTGCACATGTTAGCCTCGTAATCGCCCATTTGGTGGACATTATAAGATCCGTATGGACTCTTACACAAATTTAGAATCAACCCAATGCTTTTGAAGAGGTTTAGCTCTGCAGTCCTCTTGTAAGGACTGAACGTGGTCTATCACTATACTTACATTAACACCTACTCCCTCCGTCCCATAATATAAGAACGTTTTGTAGAGTACACCAGTATTCAAAACACTCTTGTATTATGGGAAGAGGGATTGGTTCATTTTGTAGCATTCTGCATCTTATCTCCCTCGCCCACTGTCGGTGTCAAAACCGGCGGATCTCGGGTAGGGGGTCCCGAACTGTGCGTCTAGGCGGATGGTAACAGGAGGCAAGGGACACGATGTTTTTACCCAGGTTCGGGCCCTCTCGATGGAGGTAATACCCTACTCCTGCTTGATTAATATTGATGATATGGGTAGTACAAGAGTAGATCTACCACGAGATCAAGGAGGCTAAACCCTAGAACCTAGCCTATGGTATGATTGTTGTTCGTCCTACGGACTAAAACCCTCCGGTTTATATAGACATCGGATAGGTTAGGGTTACACAGAGTCAGTTACAATGGTAGGAGATCTACATATCCGTATCGCCAAGCTTGCCTTCCACGCCAAGGGAAGTCCCATCCGGACACGGGAAGAAGTCTTCAATCTTGTATCTTCATGGTCTTGGAGTCCGGCCGTGACGATAGTCCGGCTATCCGTACACCCCCTAGTCCAGGACTCCCTCAGTAGCCCCTGAACCAGGCTTCAATGACGATGAGTTGGGCGCGTTGATTGTCTTCGGCATTGCGAGGCGGGTTCCTCCTCCGAATACTTCACAGAAGGTTTTGAACACAAGGATAGTGTCCGGCTCTGCAAAACAAGTTCCATATAACGCCGTAGAGAGAATAATTTTTTGCACAGATCTGCTGACGTATTCCGCGGCGTGACATCACACCACGACCAGGCCTTTATATGAATCGTTTTTTATTGTTCCACCTCAGTGTGTTTAGCGAGGCGGTTCCCTTGGCACGTCTTATCAAAGCGTAGATCATGCCCCCCTTATTCCGGGATTCTCATCAATACGGACGTGGGTAACCCAACCGTGCCCGCTGGCCTGCCTTCTCTATCAAAGGCGAGTCCTAATCGACCACGGGGTGGGCTCTTGGTATTCAACCTCTTTATAATGAGACCAAGGCTTCAGATTCAGGCGCTTCGGACTTTCGACGATGTCCGGCTCCGACCAGCACGGCTGATGGATGTCTTCCTCCCTCACAGAAGAAGATGTGCTAAAGCTGCGAGACGCCAGGTATATAACCGGCAAGGTCTCGCATAGGCTGCCTGCTCGAGGGCAGGTCATTCCCACTCTGAGCCCGGCGAGAACGTGGTGTTCGTGTCCCACTTCCTTCGGGTTTAGGCTTCCGACGGATCCCTTTGTGCGGGGCTCATGTTTTACTATGGGCTTGATTTCCATGACTTGAATCCGAGTCCATCCTCCATATCTCGTCATTCACTGTCAGTATGTGAGGCCTTCCTCCATATTACCCCCCACTTTGGTTTGTGGCTCAAGACCTTCAAGGTGGAGCCAAAGATGATCAAGGGCAACAAGCGAGTGCGGAGGGGCGGTCATAAGCAAATGTGCTGATGCTACGTGGCCGAGGCTCTTTTCAAGAGGAGCTTGGTTTGTGGCAGCGGGAGTGGTTTTATATCACCGCTCCTGGGGGCACCAAATGGTGGCGCTTCTTGCCTTCCGCCAGTCCACCACAGCGGCTGGCATCATGGGTCAACAAGGGGCTCGACTGGGGCGTCCAGGGCGTTCCCTGCTGCGAGGCCGTATTAGAGATCTCCGGAAAGAGGATCAATCTGGTTGCGATGGCACGAGTTATGGTGATCTGGCGCCTTCAGCCCTAAAACGTCACCCCCCACTTTGTGGGAATTCAATCCGGAGGGACCACAAGCTCTCCAAAATTTTATGGGCACAACGCCCGTGGAGATGTATAAACTGTTCTTCGGATCACAAGAGAAGTGTCCGGACTTGACCGAGGAAGCAGGACTAAGCTGCAATCGCCCAGATACTCAAGTAAGTAGTCCTGCAACCGGACAAGCTGTTCATTCATTTATATATACATGCCCTTTAAAGGAGCCGTTTCTTGAACATGAGTGGATAGCCAAGGCAAAGTTAATAAGGTGTCCGGCTCCCCTCCCAGAGACCACGCCGGATCCCATGTTGACCAAGATGTTGAAGGTCGCGCTTTTTGAAGAAGGCGAAGGGGGGAGCGGGGAAGCCACTGCTTCTACGAAGGAGGCTATCAAGGAAGGAGGGATTAAGAGTCCCACCTTCCAAGGAGAGAAGAGGACCGCTTCGGAAGATCCGGAGGTCAAGGCCTCAAAGAGGGAAAGGAATCTTGACGGAGAGTCCGTGCTGGGAAGTAACCCAGCCGCATTATTTCCCGAGGGATCAGCCCTCAATGAGCCGTAAGTAAAAAGAAGGGTCTTGTAAATAAGGAACATCCATGTGTTTATTCATGAGGATAACTGAAATTGTACCTTGTAGTTCGGACCTCAGCCCTTCTCATCGAGCTCGTCTTGAGGATCTTCTTTCGAGATGATGATGAGCAAAACGCCTCCACCTCGCACCCTCATGTGAAGCGGACGACCAAAGGTGTCGTCGCGGAGGGTTCCCCAAGTCCGCGGGGCGGAAGGTCCGCGCCAAGTGGCGTCTTGGTCGGAGGAGCTGAAGGATCTGCTCGGGCGAAGCGGCTATTTCAGAAGATCACCGTGCTCTAATGGGTACGGTAATTGAAAGGATTGCATCCGGAAAGCAGATTGCATGAAGCCGTCGAAGTTCTTGTCGACGGGTTTGAGGTACGCAAAATGATGTACCTTCCGACAGTTATGCATATAAAATCGCCCTATATAGATAGTAGCCCGAGACTCGGTATGTTGTCAAAATTGACAGCGTGCGAGGATCAAATTTCGATTATAACATATCGCCGCTCCTAAACAGGTGGCGGGCGTCCGGAGGCCAGCCGGATCGATGAATATGCCGAACTAAAGCGGCAACTTGACGAGGCGGATCACGGACATCGCGTTGGTCAATAAGCGGTTTGACGAGTCACAAGGTATGCGACCTCTATGCGGACACCTTGTAAGGGAGCCTGACGCCCATGTCTTACTATTCGTATGCTTAATGCAGATGGTGCCGCTATCAGTGGAGGAGCTGCGGGCAGAACTCGCCGAGCGAAAGAGCAAGCCAGAATTAGTAATGCGGCCGCTTCTGGTGCGTCAAGAGCTAGAAGCTGAGCGGGCTACTCACTGCCGAAGCAAAGAGGAGATGGCGATATGGCCAAAAGTTAAGGAATACTACCGATCGCTGCGAGGTTCTTGAAAAAGAGCGTCAAAGCGGAACAAGAGGGCCTAAAGAAGGCCGCCGCGAATCAAGAATGCCCAATCGGCTTTGAGAGCTGCCAAGGAGGAGCTGAGTCGGGCCGGGCAATTGCGGCTGGAAAACCGTTTACGCTGCGGAGGAAATATACAGATCAAAAGTATGCTCAGTTGGAAAAGTTGTGGAGTTCGGAGGATGCTTATCTGGACTTGGCGGCGAGCGCTGTGGACGCGGTTGAGCACTTCCGGGGCCAGAAGGGGCACAGAAGGGAAGAGCTATATTGGTCGCAATTTCATAGTCCGGAGCGTCCTCTGCCACCGACCGATCGGTTGGCCGAATGGGCCGAGCTGAATCGATTGTCCGGATTTTCCATGAAGCATGTCTTGACTCACTTGTGGCGGCGGACCCGGCCAAGAGCTATTTTGGTTTAGTGCAGCAGTTTCTTGGTGCGGTGCCAGACGGCGCAATGAAGCAATCGGCGTGTATTGAGGGAGCGTGGATGGCTCTTGCCCGTGTCAAGACATACTGGGCAGAGATGAAGGCCACTGACATTGCATCCCAAGATTCAGACAGAAGCCGAGTACCTGCCGAGCACTACTTTGAAGAAGTCATGCCGGGCGCTCGTTTGATAGAGACGCAGTGCTCGAAGGATATTATGTTTAAATGACATGTATGATTTGTGAAAACAATGTCTCAATGTAATATAACGGCTTTTTATACTTGTGCGTTCAAGTAGTAAACTACTCCCTGTGCGGCCGTTTATGTATATGTGTATATAACCTGAAAGATGGCAGTCCTTGGCTTCAGCCCCCACGCACATAGTGCGGGGGTGTTTGCAAAAAAAAGCGCTTTTTCACACTTAATCCAACGTCTTAGTCCTGTTAAGGAGGTGATAGCATAGCAAACCAGGCAACCGGACTATAATGCTTTATCACTTTCACTTAGCCATAGGAGTTCGAGGGTGGGGCTACTATATAGCCCACAGGGCACCGCACTCTCCGAATTCGAAGTGCGTATGTGCTGACCGAAAACGGTCCTTCGTTAATGTGGAGGAATCCTAAACATTCTGTGAGTCGTCGAGTGGTTGACCAGTCTCTCGCTATATCATGACAGTCAGTTTTCGGCTTTCTCTCGAGGTGCTCGCCGGCCGAACCGAGGCACAATCGCAGTAGTTCTCCGGTGCCGCGTTAGCCGTGAAAACGTATCGTAAGGCCGCAAAACACAGGAGCCGGGCAACCCAACATTTGACCAAAGGCATGATTCGGAGCTGATGCATATAAGGCCTAACTCGAGACGCGAATACTCCCTAAGGTATTCGGTCTTTATGAAAATGGGCAGAATAATGCCCTAAGCCCTGGTGTCCAGTGCAGCAAAAAATTCTGGTGCGGCCAATGCCAAAGCACCAGCCTCCTCCTCGGTTATATTAAGGAACCGAGGGATGTATATCAACAAGAGACAGTGAAAAAAGGTTTACGCGGGGTCTTAATCTGAAACGAATCCTTGCAGCGGGTCCCTCTGCGCACGCTGCGCTGTGTGTCTCCGTTGTGCCGTATCTGGACGGGTCTAGCACGTTGTTCATCTGTAAAGGAGAGGAACTTAGTTTGAAAGAAAAAGGATCGTGCGAAAGATGTACTTAATATTAAATAAACAGAGTACGGTTCAAAGAATTGAATAAAATTGAGCTTTACTGTCTCTTGTTATACATGTATGCGGCCCCTCGTATGGGGGTATGCCGCTAGTAGGCGCTGGACTCGTCTAGCCGTGTCTGGGGTTTGAATGACCGATTCAGGTTCTTTGCCTAGCAGAGCCGGATAGCTGTGGGGCTGTCAAGGCAGTCTCCCGTTCTTCCGTGCTCGAGTGACACTTAATACTTCCTTTTAACGAGATGATGCCGCGTGGACCGGGCATTTTAAGTGTTAGAGATGCATAATGCGGTATTGCGTTAAAGCGGTAAAGCTTTGCGTCCCAATAGTGCTTGATGGCTACTTTTAAGCGGGCGACATGGAAGAGTAACCTTCGTGGACGGAAGTTGTCGGATGAACCAAACACAACTTCTAGCAGTATGGAGCCCGTGCAAAGGGCATATGGGCCTGGCATTACTCCTTTAAAGGAGGTGTTGCTATGGCGAATTTTGGTTGGGTTTATCCCCATCCTGCGGATTGTGTCCTGATATATCATGTTTATGTCACTGCCGCCATCCATGAGGACATGTGTAAATTGGAATCCGTCGATTATGGGATCCAATATCAAGGCAGTCCATCCTGCGTTCCGGATATTATCGGAATAGTCCTGATGGTCGAAGGTGATTGGTTTTGACAACCAGTGTGCGACGCGCCTTTTAGTGGGCGCCGCTCTATTTTCCCTTTGATCACGTGAAGTGAGTTTACTGTTTTGACCTCCTGCGGGAAAGCTTTTTGTTTTCCGAGGCTCTGCTTGTGGTGCTCGTTGTCATCACTTGGTGTGTCGAGCCCCTTGTGTTCGGCGTTCAGTCTGCCGGACTGTCTGAAGACCCAACAATTTCTGTGGTTATGGTTGGCAGGCCTCCCAGGAGTACTGTGGATTTGACATATCTTGTCCAAGATTTTGTTGAAGTTGGATAGCTCATCACTATTGTCCTTAAGGGGCATTTTTTTGTTGTTCTGCCGTGAGCTTTTGAATCCGGCGTTAACTGCCGTGCTCTTTGGACTGTTCCTTTTAATCTGGCGCTGGTCCTTGTTGCGCCGTGGTTTCCCGTTTCCATCCCTGATTTGGATGTACTTGGGTTCTTGGTGCTGCATCTTGCTAGCCAGCTATCCTCTCCGCACAAAAGCGGGTCATGAGGCTTATTAATGCGGCCATTGTTCTTGGCTTTTCTTGGCTGAGGTGTCTGGCGAGCCATTCGTCTCGGACGTTGTGTTTGAAAGCTGCTAAGGCTTCGGTGTCCGGGCAGTCGACTATTTGGTTCATTTTAGTAAGGAACCTGTTCCAGAATTTCTGGGCTGACTCTCGGGCTGTTGAGTTATGTGACTTAGATCGTCTGCGTCCGGAGGCGGACATAGGTCCCCTGAAAATTTGCCCGAAATGCATCCTCGAGCTCTTCCCAGCTTCCAATGGTATTTTCGAGGCTCTTAAGCCAATGCCGAGCTGGCCCTTTGAGTTTAAGGGGTAAGTATTTTATGGCATGGAGATCATCTCCTCTAGCCATGTGTATGTGGAGGATGTAATCCTCAATCCAGACTCCAGGGTCTGTTGTTCCGTCGTATGCCTCTATGTTTACGGGTTTGAATCCTTTGAAATTCATGATCCAAAGACTCATCGGTGAAACATAGGGGTGTCGGCACCCCTATATTTGGGTGTGCCGTGATCTTGAATTTTGGCGTATTGCATTGCTTTGTGGCGTGCTTTCTTGGCCCATATATGGACCTAATGGGCCATCCTTTTGATCTGAATCCTTAAGCGGATCGCATATTGGCTTGTGTCGGCACCATTCGCCACTCTCTTTTTGCCGCGAGGTCGTCCATCCGACCGGGTGGCCTTCTTGCTTTTTAATTGTGGGGGCTCTAAGGCCTCCTCGTCGAATTCGGGCAGTAGCTTTCTTTTGGGTAGCTCTTTGTTGGCGATCGTCGCCGTACTTGTCTGCGGTGTTGAACACTTTGCTCCATCGATCCTGAGTGCATCTTCCGCTGTTTTGAGCTTCCGCTTCCTTTTTCAGGCTATCTTGTGATGGCGACGAGCCTTTGCTGGAGGTCATTTTGCTCCAATGGTTTGTCCGGCGTGAGATCGTCCGGACTGTTGTCTTCGCTGGGGATAGATTGTTTATCCAAGTTGTCTTGTTCGGACGATTGCTCGATAGCTTGTTCGTTGTCCACCGGTTCGCCCTGCTCTATGGCTGGGTCTTTGTTGAGGCGGGACTTTGTTCGGCGTTTACGTTGCCGTTTTGACTGCTTTTTGAGGGATTTATCCTTCATGGCGTCCCGTTGTTCCTCGTCTTCATTTGCTTTAGGTGTATCCACCATGTATACGTCGTGGGATGAGGTTGTCCAGCATCCTATAGGTGCTGGTTCATTGTTGTCTCCTACATCCTCGTCAATACCGTCGATGTCTTCGGAGTCGAAATCAAGCACGTCGTGTAAGCTTTCGACAGTGGCTATGAAGTGGGTGGTGGGTGGGCATTGAATTTCTTCATCGTCCACATCCCAACCTTCCCGACCGTAGTCCGGCCAGGGCTCTCCGGATAAAGAGAGAGACTTTAGTGAATTCAGGATGTCGCCAAAGGGCAAGTGCTGAAAGATGTCCACGGCCGTGAACTCCATAACGAGCGCTCAATCGGATTCGATCGGCAAGGGCGCGGAGGGTTCGGAGTTCGGAGAGGAGTCCGGCAGCCTGGAGTCGAGGTCTTCGCAAAGGACAGGGAAGGGGTTCGGCTCGATTGCCGTAGAGATTGTAGCCCTCGAGGCGGTGTCTAACCACTCGTCCTCGATCGGGGAATCCGGCTCCGGATTAAGGGTCGGAGCGGATACTGGTGCGGCCTCCAGGGCACTGTTCGGCTGTAGAGCTAGATCATGCCCATCGAGACAGTGCGGCGCGCTTGGCTGCGGCTCGAATCCGTCGAAGATCAAGTCTCCGCGGATATCGGCCGTATAGTTTAAACTTCCAAATCTGACCTGATGGCCAGGGCGAAGCTTCGATCTGCTCCGGATGGCCAGCGAATTGGCTCATGCGGTGCAAAGCCGCCCGAACACGAAGATCTGTCCGGAAGAAAAGTCTCACCTGGACCGCGTCGTTGTTGATGATTGAAGGAGCCATCGGGCCTATCGGTGACGACACGAGGAACTCTCAATGAAAGCACCAATGTCGGTGTCAAAACCGGCGGATCTCGGGTAGGGGGTCCCGAACTATGCGTCTAGGCGGATGGTAACAGGAGGCGAGGGACACGATGTTTTTACCCAGGTCCGGGCCTTCTCGATGGAGGTAATACCCTACTCCTGCTTGATTAATATTGATGATATGGGTAGTACAAGAGTAGATCTACCACGAGATCAAGGAGGCTAAACCCTAGAAGCTAGCCTATGGTATAATTGTTGTTCGCCCTACGGACTAAAACCCTCCTGTTTATATAGACACCGGATAGGTTAGGGTTACACAGAGTCGGTTACAATGGTAGGAGATCTACATATCCGTATCGCCAAGCTTGCATTCCACGCCAAGGAAAGTCCCATCCGGACACGGGACGAAGTCTTCAATCTTGTATCTTCATGGTCTTGGAGTCCGGCCGTGACGATAGTCCGGCTATCCGGACACCCCCTAGTCCGGGACTCCCTCACCCACCATTTACTAAAAAAGATCAGATTTATATTTAGTCTTACCAACAAGTAGAATACACAGACAATGCCAGTGCAGAAGTGTAGCCCATTGCTCTTGTCTGTACATTTTGTCCTGTAATGCTTGTACTTCCAGGGATTGGTAGTTGATTATGTAGCATCAATCTGCATCTTATCTTCATTATCCTCTATCCCTTCCAGTATTATCATATCTATAATTACTCTCTACAAAATGTAGATTACGGGCAACGCTTATGAAGAAGATTCTGTGCTGAAATTCTTGAGTTATCCTTCCCTTGACATGGAGAAGGGCATTATAAAGCCGGTGTGAACCGTTAATGTAAGTCAGTCCTTCTAAAGCCTTTATCCTCAACTGCTGTTTAATTTGCTCATACTCCCTATCATTTACTGTTGTTTAGTTTGTTGTTTCTACCAAAATGCATGTTAAGTAAGAACCGTAAGTTCTAAGTTTTACTTGTAAAACCAAATTTCTTATTCATACCATGCACTTTACTTAATACTCCCTATATGTATGCTTGGTTCGTGGATCTATAATCCGATGTGTGGTGAAGCAGCCCACGTTTGCACCTTGTCATCTCTGTTTTATCTTCTTGATGTGGTGATGATATGAACAACATGCCATGCACATTATCCAAAATAGATACAATGATTTTCTTTGCCCTTCATCTATGCTTGTTATCTTGACATGGTAATCCAAAGAGTGTGGTGAAGCTCCCGCATTATGAACAATGCCAAATTATGCTATTGATATTTTGAACTTACTCTTTATTTTCTAATTGAAATTGGATAGAATTGATGAACAATTATCATCTTTGTTTATACACGCAAAACCTGTCATCTCTCTGCTTTGTTTCAGGGTGATATGCCTGATGGCATGCACAAGTCTGCTGAAGGCTGTGAGACAAACCCAACATATATTGCAGCAAAGAAGGCAAAACATCTTGAAGATAGTGAGACAACCCCAAAGTCTTGTCTTGATGTAGTGTTCAAGTTACTTGAGACTAACAGTCAGACAAGCTCACAGAATTCGTTGTCTGAATCAGTTCGACTTCTTGAGTCCCAAGTTCTAGCAGAAAGACATTCTGCAACTCAACTTCGACTTGAAGTCCTATCTCTAAGAAAGATTGCGAGAACACCAATGAGAACCTCATCGCTAAACAGCTACACACAGGAAGCTATGACCGACATGCTAGGCGGTCTCACAGCCTTGCTCGGCAGCTTGCGTAGCAGTTCCCATAAAGGCTAACCTTTCTTGAACTGTCTTGGAAGTGGTCTCGGTTCAAGATTATTTTATTCTGCCGCAATGGTGCCCGATTTTTGTAATCTGCTTCTTCATTGCGCTTTATGATCACTGGTGGCAAACTTCGATGCCCAGTGGATGTAATATACCTTAAATCCTTTATTGTATAGTGTAGGTTTATTCTTAGTTACTATGCCGTAATTTATTTACTACCATCATTCGCTATCTGAAAAAAAACCAGATGTAGTCGACCGGGCCGAAACATTCGATAACGGGCCAGGTTTTTAGCGGGCCACAATTGGGCCTGCCTGTGTCTTTCTTGGGCCCGAATGATTGGGGCCTTCTCACATTGTGCCAGGCCCAAACTTACACCGGCCTATATTTTAGTTGGGCCTTTTGTCGACCCAGCGCTTAGTTTGGCCCAGGTAGCATTGGGCCATTAACAGGCTGAATATTGCACTGGCCTGTTACGGCCGAGATGAAACCACGGGCCTTTAGCAGGCCAAAATGCATGTTGGGCCTCAATTTTCACTAGTTGTCGACGGGCCTTCAGCAGGCCAAAATGTAGACCGGGCCGTTATGGGCCCAATTAGCTCACGGTTCGTTACCAGGCCGAAACATATCTCGGGCACTAGTTGGCCCACTGATATCATGGGCCTTTAAGAGGCCGAAAGCTTAGTACAGGCATCAACGGGCCGAATTACGCGACAGGCCTTTAACAGGCCCAAAGTCGCGCTGGGCTTAACTGTTGCCACCTTTAGCATGGGCTGTTAGTGGGCCCGATGTCCCGTGAGACCATATATGGCCCATGGGCAGCACGGGCCATTCCCAGGCCGAAAGTCACACCGGGCAGAAATGGGCCCATGTCTACATCAGGCCTCTAACAGGCCAAAAGTCACTAGGCTGTAGTTGGGCCCGAATATTCGGCGAACAATTAATGGGCCAGATCTGGCTTCGAGCCGTAAATGGGCCCAAATATTGGGCGAATAATTAACAGGCCAGATCTGGTTTTGGGCTGTAAATGGGCCTTTATTAAGCAGGCCGTTATTGGGCTGGTCCACTAGTACCTGATTTAGTTCTACGGGCCTTTGACTGGGCCGGCCTTTTTAACCTATATGGGCCTCTGTTGGGCCCAGCCACGTGTCGACGTACCATAGGCATGTCTCCTCCAATAGACGGGCGACATCGCTTGATCGACGCCAATCAGAATTTTACACGTGGAAATTTCCAATTGGTCGGGTCATTAGCGGGTTATCGGATCCAAAATCCGACCCGATAGCTTAACGGCGTTCCTTTACGGTGGATGCCGCGTGTCGGTCACCCTTGACGAAAGCACTTGATGGACGCTGCGATCTATCATCATGGAAGTGGACACTTCCGTCATGATAATTTTGGTAATGTCATGGAACACTTCTCTGACGACACGGTATGACTATCTTGATTACATCATAAATTTGTCATGGATGTACATGCATGACAAAAAACGCGACCTACTGTGACAAACACGTATCATCACGGAAGTGCATTTTTTTTGTAGTGATAGCCGCGCCCGTGGATAAGGGCCCAGGTCGAAAGTAGGGTACACCATGAGTCGACAGTAATAAGAATAATGTGCTTAATAACAATGAGATAAGTGGGTTGTGATCGCCGCAAGGATCACGGTGGTATCAAGGATACCGAGTTGTTGGATATTCGTGATGTTGTGCGAGAATCGTGGGTAAAGATCAAGCTCCTTGTGGCCATTTACTGATCGCTACGGTATTGTTTATACCAAGCATGATTTGATCCTGAGATGATCGTGTGATATCCGAGGTTGGTAAGTGATGCATGTTTTGGTTATGAGGTAACCCGAGCAGAATAAATGGTGCATATAGGGTCATCATGTTGCATGCTAGTATTGTCAGATTAATATGTTCATGTTGTGATAGCTGTATCATGTTTATGTTGGTCATGCCATGTTGTTCTGATGATATCATGATAATTCCTGTTTAACCTGTAATTGCCATGTAGTTGTCTGTCTTGAATGCTTCTAGTTATTGTGAGCTTGCAAGTACATTCAATGTACTAACCTGGCGTGTCATGCCAGTTTGCAGGTCATGCCGGATTTGATTGCTTGCTTGTCGTGGTTTCCGTTCGTGCGAGCTAGGATAAGCGTTCCAGTCAGAGTCCCTGCGGAGTGGAGTTCACCACCGTCTTCGTTGTTCCGCTGCTAGAGTTATTCCGCTGCTTCGAGTTGTTCTGCTGCTTGCATAGAGCAACTGAGGATGGCGTAGTGTCGCCGTAACGATGTTATTCATTGTAATATCGGAGACCTTGTATTCATATTCGTGTAATAATAGAAGGCTGGTTTGTTCTATGCTAAGCAGTGCCGTATTCCAGAAAACTTCATCTCGATCTCTGGGCTGGAATACGGGGCATTCCGGCTTTCTCTGAGCCGAGGTGCCACAAGATTCAAGGTTGATCAAGACTAAGTCAAGAGTGAATCAAGTTGATCAACTCACAAAGCGTAAAAGATGTACTGAGAGGGATCAAGTGATCCCATGGTATGGTAAGCATTGTCATTGCACTTTGTGTACTAACCCATGGTCTATGTGAGAGTTCTATGTGGGGTTAGGTACGTGTCCATGGGATTGCGTCAAGAGGAAGATATCATACAACCCATGGAAAGGATGACATCAAGTGGTGATCGTCATCAAGATTGCCGTGTGCAAGTTCAGGTGCAGCATCACGAAGAGATCAAGTTCTTGAAGCTTGCCATCCATTGTGGTGTCAATGGACTTGTGAAGATGTGCCAAAGAGTGGCTCACCCATAGTGGAGTATGGGGGAGCAATCATCTAGTCTCCATCGACTCAACGCAATCAAGAAAGGTGGTCCATCTTAAGGAGGACAAGATCGTCATCATATAGCTCAAGTGGATCATGTGCAAGGCAAAGGTTTGCCCTTGATAGGTTTTCTATTTTACCGGTCTCATGGTGGCAGTTGGGAGACCGGGTTATAGGATCGTTTGCCATACTATCAAGGGGGGCTCTCAAGTTGGTAGCTTGATCGTATCGTTAGTAGAGAGCTCAAACCATTGAATCCTTGCATCATGTTTCTTGGTTCTTGTTTGGTTCTCTTTGTGAGTCTTAGATCTTATGTTGATCTTGATGACAAGCTCGAGTTCATCGAAAACGGAGTTCACATGCCTCTTCTATTGCGTTTTCGGTGTTGTAGTTTTTACCGGTCTTATTCGAGGAAGGGTTCTCACCATTTTCTCATGGGCCTTTTCTAATTTGCTTCTTATTGTTATTTCTATCAAGATTGTGTTAGCCCTTGTCGCTAGCTTTCCAACAAACTTGGTTTCGTCGAATTCGGAGTCCGTTTGCAGAAGTTGTGGTAGTTTTGGTGTTCTGAAAAGGCTGCAGCGGTACTACCGCAGACAGGAGTGGATATATTTTTTTACTACCGCTCTTGGGAGCGGTACTACCGCTTGGAGCGGTACTACCATGGCTACTTCCGCTCCGGAGCAAAAACTCGTCACAAATCCAGCGATGGTAGGCACGGATGTATTTTTTTAGTACCGCTCGCAAGCAGTAGTACCGCTACCCCTAGCGGTAGTACCGTGAGGACGAGCGGTAGTACCGCTCTGTGCGGGCTGTGAGCATAACGGTTGGATTTTTCCCCACCTATAAAAGGGGGTCTTCTTCCCCAATGAACCTTATCCTTTCAGCTCGTGTTCTTCCCCCATTATTGACCTTCTTCGAGCTTGCTAACTCTCAATCCCTCTAATGATTCTTGCTAGTACTTGAGGGAAAAGAGAGAGGAGATCTAGATCCATGTTGCCACCAATCACTTTCTCCTCTAAGTGAGGGGAACCCCTTGGATCTAGATCTTGGAGTTCTTTGTGTTCTTCTTTCTTTCTTCCTATCATTTTCCTCCCTAGCATTAGTCACTTTGGTGGGATTTGGGAGAGAAGGACTTGGGCACTCCGTGTGCCCTTGCCATTGCATTTGGTGCATCAGTTTGAGTTCTCCACGTGATACGTGGAAGTTACAAGTTTAGAAGCTTATTTCTCATGGGTGCTTGGTACCCTTGAGCTTGTTACTCTTGGGTGTTTGGACACCCTAGAGCTTGTTCCTCTTGGGTGCCTTGGCGCCCTAGACGGTTGGTGTTGTTCGGAGCTCAATCATTGTGGTGTAAAGCTCCGGGTAAGCGTCGGGGTCTCCAATTAGGTTGTGGAGATCGCCCCGAGCAATTTGACGGGTACCGGTGACCGCCCCCAAGGGATGCCAAAGTGTACGGGTTCGGTGACCGCCCCCAAGGGTTGCCATTTTTACGGGTTCGGTGACCACCCTCAAGGGTCCCTTAATGGAATCAGAGCATCTTGCATTGTGCGAGGGCGTGAGGAGATGATGGTGGCCCTAGTGGCTTCTTGGGGAGCATTGTGACTCCACACCACTCCAAACGGAGATTAGCATCCGCAAGGGTGTGAACTTGGGGATACATCGTCGTCTCCGCGTGCCTCGGTTATCTCTTACCCGAGCCCTTTACTTATGAACTTTACTTTGTGATAGCCATATTGTTCTTTTTCATATATCTTGCTATCACATAGTTGCTTATTTTGGTGCACATAGGTGAGCCTAGTTTTTGTAGGTTTTGTGCTTGACAAATTAACCGCTAGGTTTATTCTGCATTTGTTCAAGCCTCTACCGTAATTATTTTAAAACGCCTATTCACCCCCCCCCCACTCTAGGCGACATCCACGATCTTTCAATTGGTATCAGAGCCTCGTCTCTCTTTGTTAGGCTTAACTGCCTAGAGAGTAAAGATGTCGACTAGGGGATTAGGATTCTCTGACACTCTTAGTTTCGATGGCACAAATTTTGATGTTTGGGTAATTCACATGCTTAATCTCTTTAGGGTCATGGACCCAAATTTAGAGCGAATTGTAGATATGGGTTTTTCTCCTCCAAAGGATCCCCAAAGATTATCTTTAGAGGATGATAAAAACTCTTATCTCAATCCTCAAGCTTCTAGTGTGCTTTTCGATGCTTTGAGCAATGTAGTTATATTTCAACTCATGCCGTTTCGGGATGCTCATGAGTTGTGGACAAAGCTTCAAGGTAAATATGGTGTGTCCAAGATTTGTGGGGATGATTGTTCTCCCTCCTCCTCCAGCCGTGTTGCCTTCTCAACTTCTTCTACTTCACCTACATGTGGATTTCCACAAGGTAATGTTATGGTGAGTAGTGTTGGTCATTGCAATGATGATAGTGTGCTTATCGTTGATGACTCTTCATCACTATCTTGTTGCAATGCTCCATCTTTGGACTTTAACACTTCGTGCACCTTACATGTTTCACATGCTTGTGTTGATAGTCCGTGCATATCATGTAGAAATTGCTTGAATAAATCTCATAATGATATGCTTTCTATATCTTGTTGCCATGATAAAAATGCATGTATTTCCTCGAGTTGTTTTGCTAACAATGTAGAGGAAACCCAACACTCCATGGAACAAGATGTGGCCTCAAATGGTGTTTCAAGGGAACCTACATCATCATCTATTGCTTTATGCCTTATGGCTAAGGCTTCAAAGGTATCTCCTACTTTGATGAACCCCTATATGTCTCTTGATGATGATGTTAATGCTAATGATGATGAGGATAATGATGAAGAGAATGATAGTGTTGCCTCCTTAAAAATTAAGGGGGAAATGATTTTTAAAGCTCTTCATACAAATAAAATTGCTTGTTCCAACTTTATGGAAATCATGTCCATTTCCATTGAGGGCAAGAAATATATTGAGTAGTTGGAATCTCATCTCGAGGAGCATGAGGTCACCATTGAAAAAATGGAAGGTCATGAGCGTGATTACGCTAATGAGATTGCAGACCTCTCTCAAGCTCTTGAACTTGAACAAACCACCAAGGAATCTCTTGAGGAGACTTTTTCTCTAGAATTATCTAGAGTGAGGGAATCTTGTGATAGAGCTCTTGTGGTGGCCAATGATTTTCAAACTAAAAATGCTAAGCTTGAAGTTGCTCATGCTAGACTCCTTGAGGATTTTGAGCACCTCGAATATGGCTCAAGGGTCATTAAGGGTGAGCCCATCAAACTCACCGAGTCTCATGCTCAACTTGAAGCTTCTTATTTAAAAGAGCTTTCCAAGTTTTCCTCTCCTCTTGTTGTTAATGATGATGTTTGTGCTACTAACTCTATTACTTGTGAAGCATCCATTTTGAAGGAGAATGTTGATCTACAGGCTCAACTTGAGTTGCTATCTAGCAATTATGGGAAATTGGAAGAAAGTCATGAAAAGCTCTCAAGCTCTCATGATGATCTTCTAGTATCCCATAATGTGCTAAAGATAGCTCATGAGGCCATGATTGCTAAGGTAACATCTAGTGAGCCTCATGTGGATACTGGCACTACTTCTAGTCAAAATGCTATGTTGCCATGTGCTAGTCCTTGTAATTCATCTACTCACAATGTTGGTACATCTTGTGATGAATTGCTTTCCTTGCCTTGTTGCTCTAATGATGAAGCTTATACTTCCTCTAGTACTTGTGTTGAGACTAACCATGTAGAGAAAATCAAAGAGCTCAAGGCCCAAGTCACTTCTTTGAAGAAAGACTTGGAAAAGAGTCATGAAGGGAAATTCATACTCAACAATATCTTGAGTGTGCAAAAATCCCCCAATGACAAAGGTGGACTTGGATTCAACTCCAACAAGAAGAAGAAGTCCAAGATGAACAAAAAGAAGGGCCAAGAACAAGTCAAGAATTCAGCCAAGATTGTTTGCTTCAAGTGCAAAGTAGAAGGGCATCATGTTAGATATTGCCCATTGAAGAAGAAGGCCATTAGTGACAAGCAACAAGGGAAGTGGCCACAAGTTCGATCTCATGCTCAACCACAAGTTGAAGAAAGTCCTCTTCCCAAGAATCCTCAAGCTAATGCTTCTCAAGTTGAGAAATCAAGTGAGAAGAAAGTGAAGAGTAGACGTTGCTACTTATGTCGTGAAAAAGGTCACCTCGCCTCTTCATGCACTAGTGGTAACTTATCCAACCCAATTATTATTGATGATATCTATTCTCTTGGGAAGGATAATGTTGGCCATGTGTTTGCCAAAGTTGTTGGTACTCAAAGTGGTGTTAAGAAAAGAACCATTTGGGTAGCCAAGCCTATTGTGACTAACCTCTTAGGACCCAACTTGGTTGGTGACCACTAGCTCAAACTTGATCAATAGGTGTTGTTGGAGGGCATTGGAGACTTGGCTACATTATGAAGATTTAAGGGGACTTCATCATTCTTTTTATCTCAAGCCAAGTCAATTGGGTTATCAAGTTTCTATTCTAGATCCAATGTGCCTCCTTCTGCTAACTTGTACTTAAATTGTTTACATTGAAAGTTACTTGCCCCTTTGCATGTTTTGGTTTTGTTCCTTGCATGTGGTTGTATATGTTGTGCCTCCAATTTGCTTATCTTGAGTAATCAAGTATGTGTGTGTTTGTTTGCACATCATGTACGTGTGTGTAGTGCGTTGAGCCTTTGCGCATCTTGTTTGTATGTTAGTTGGCTCTTGTGAGAGATTAATGGAACATCCCATTTTTGGGGAGTGATGTGCTTTGTGCACCTCACGGTCCCATAAATGTGTGTACATGAGGAATACCACCTAGTATTGATATTGCAAGCTTATCTAGTCACTATGTGGTATGTCTTCTCATGAGAAATTCAAATTCTAAATAGTCCATTAATTATCTCTTGTTGGATCCTCTTATTGCCTCTTGTTAAGTTTTCTTTAATTGGTATCACATTATGGAGGAGTAATATGCTATGTGCATATTACAGGCCTAGAAAATGTGTACATTTGAGATCTATCACCTAGAATTGGTATTGTAAATTATCTTGTTCCTAGGTGGCATGTTAGCTCTACAAGTTGCAATTTGCTTGTGTTTGGTGTGAAGATGATGTTGGATATCCTTGCTATCTACCAATGGGAATTATTTCCAAATACTTCTTGTCTTTGGACAATTGGTACTCACTTATGTGTGGTAGAAATTATTGATCATATTTACATTGGCCTTTTCTTTAATTTGCCTTATCTCTTTCCTAGGATTGTGTCTACTCCCATTGTTTTCCATACCACTTGTGGATCTTGTTATTTCCTTAAGCTTTTCTAGTGTGTGTATAGATATAGTGAAAGTGGTGATCCCAACTTGTGCTTTTTGTATTCAAATGCAAATTCTCTATAATGCACTAGTCTTGGGGGAGCTATCCTATTTTCTATAAAACACTCATCTTGTGATCCCTATCAAGTGTGTGTTTGTGGAAGGCAAGCCGTTTCCTTTTGGTACTTTGTGCCATCATGAAACTTTGTAGAGGGCTTAGTTTGTTTGGAACCATTCTCTCTTTTGGAAGTTTGACATCTTTCTTTTTGCGTATATCAATGGATATCTCATTCCTTGATATATATTTCAATTGATATATTCCAAGTGATGATTTATTCTTTTGGCATCTTTTCTTCGCTTGGTATTTCTTTGTCTATTGGTATCGGTTATTGAAAGTCTTAAAGCATGCATATTAACTTCATGTAGTTTCTTTGGCATGCTTTCTTTCTTTGACCCAATATATAGGGGAAACTCCACCTAATCTCAAATTGGATGAGATGTTCATGAATTTCATTTCCATATCTATGTGCACATATTTATGTGGAGTTTGTCCTATGTATTGTTGGTTCTCTAACTCTTTGGTCCCAATGAGTTTGGGTACCGTTTTGTTTGTGTTGTTGTTCTAGGAACAATTGGAGATGTGTTGGATGCTCGGCTCACTCACAAGGAAGGTGTTGTAACCATGTGTTTTTTGGAGTCAAGCTAGGATGATCAATGAACTACTTTGTACCTTCAATTGGTATCTACTACATCCTTCCAATGATATCTCGGTAACAAGTATCTATTCATGCATTCTTTTCTTGCATTCAACCTTGTGTAGGTTGCATCTTGGCATGATATTCATTCCATCTTGTGATACTTGTTTCCTTTCTCAAAGCATCTCAATGATGATCTCATGTTGCTAGTTGTGATGTCTTTGATGGTTGTATGGTAGGAATTCATTTATATACAATAAGACCATATCTAGCCATATGCTATGCTTCCAAGCAAATATCATATTGGTATATATATGACTTCCTTTTGGATATCTTGTTCCTTCATGTTGTAACTATTTCGGGTGTACATCCTTATCTGTAGATATATATCATCATGATTTCGTCTACCTAGAACCTTATACACTGGAGAGAAATTACATCTCTAGTTCATGTCCACCTTGTCTTTCTTATGTTATTTCTTTGGTGGCTCCGTGAAAGCTTTTGCCTTGAGTGCGTATCTTATCTCGTTGCATCTTGATACACTCTTGTGTGGTGAAGATTATTTTCCTCATTCTTGTCCTTATGAGGCTTTTGCCATCTTAATTGGTATCCCTCATCTTCATGAGGCTTTCTTCTTCTATCTTCACCATGGGTTGTCACAAGCTTTGTTGTTATCTTTTTAGTGAGCTTGTGAACCCATTTGCTAGTTTGGTGTGTGTGGGGAGGACATGTCATGCACCGTGTATCTCATTTATCTAAGACTATGTTGATGCTTAATGCTCATCCTTATTTTAGTCTTGTCAAGTGCTTTTCCATGACTCACACATAATTTTGGTTGAGCCTATTCTTAAGTTGCCTCTTTTACATGTTGCTCAACCATGTGTTTATTGCAAGTGCTAGGCTTTGTTTCCTATTTGCTACCTTGCACTTGTTGTAAGTTTCTATTGATTTTGGGGGAGCTCTGATCCTATTTTGTGCACTTTGTATCCAAATACAAAAATTCTTATGTGTGCACAAATCATGGGGAGCTCCTCTAGTTTTCTTTAGAACACTCCTTTACTCATATCGTAATATCCTTATTCATGTGGCTCATAGGATCTTCGGTCTAGTTGGTTCAATTGATATCCTTTGTTTGCTTTCTTCAATTGGTATCTTTTGATTGCTTGATTGCTTGTTTCTTTCTTTTTATGTCTTTGTGGCATATCATTCTTTTGCTATCTTTGTGCCTCAATATAGTTTGTGTTCCTCCAAGTATTTCCCTATGGATATGTGTGTTGCATTCCACTCACTTGTTGAGAAATACACAATTTATGGAGGACCACAATTTATATTGGCCTTCTAAGTTTTTCGCCCATTTTAGCAATCGATGCAAATGGGGGAGAAGTTTCAGAGAGTTTTCTGGAGAAGTTTAGAGAGTTGTCTCTTCCGGCTTTGGTTTGTTCCTAAGCATACGCATCTCCTACGCATGCATTTTTGGTTGTTGCATGGCATGGTGATGCATAATTCCTTAGATAAACTCTCTTGAAAGTGATTGTCATCAATTACCAAAATGGGGTAGATTGAAAGGACATGCGGTGCCCCCATGTGTGGTTTTGGTAATTGATGACATTCTCTATGGACTAATGGTTGCATTAAGTTATATTTGAAGGATTTGTCCATATGCATTTCTTGAAGTTCATGTGTTGGTTTCAAGGAGTTTATGTGTTGACCAAGGTGTTATTAAGGAATTATCCAAAGATTGGTCATATGAGTGTTGAGCTTATTGCAAGCATGTCTTGAAGAATAAGATTGTGTGATCATTCATGTTTACCTTCAAGACATCATCCAAACGAAGAGAGTGGAAAGATTCAAGGTTGATCAAGACTAAGTCAAGAGTGAATCAAGTTGATCAACTCACAAAGCGTAAAAGATGTACCGAGAGGGATCAAGTGATCCCATGGTATGGTAAGCATTTTCTGTTGCACTTTGTGTACTAACCCATGGTCAATGTGAGAGTTCTATGTGGGGTTAGGTACGTGTCCATGGGCTTGCGTCAAGAGGAAGATATCATACAACCCATGGAAAGGATGACATCAAGTGGTGATCGTCATCAAGATTGTCGTGTGCAAGTTCAGGTGGAGCATCACGAAGAGATCAAGTTCTTGAAGCTTGCCATCCATTGTGGTGTCAATGGACTTGTGAAGATGTGCCGAAGAGTAGCTCACCCATAGTGGAGTATGGGGGAGCAATCATCTAGTCTCCATCGACCCAACGCAATCAAGAAAGGTGGTCCATCTTAAGGAGGACAAGATCGTCATCATATAGCTCAAGTGGATCATGTGCAAGGCAAAGGTTTGCCCTTGATAGGTTTTCTATTTTACCGGTCTCATGGTGGCAGTTAGGAGACCGGGTTATAGGATCGTTTGCCATACTATCAAGGGGGGCTCTCAAGTTGGTAGCTTGATCGTATCGTTAGTAGAGAGCTCAAACCATTGCATCCTTGCATCATGTTTCTTGGTTCTTGTTTGGTTCTCTTTGTGAGTCTTAGATCTTATGTTCATCTTGATGACAAGCTTGAGTTCATCGAAAACGGAGTTCACATGCCTCTTCTATTGCGTTTTCGGTGTTGTGGTTTTTACGGGTCTTATTCGAGGAAGGGTTCTCACCATTTTCTCATGGGCCTTTTCTAATTTGCTTCTTATTGTTATTTCTATAAAGATTGTGTTAGTCCTTGTCGCTAGCTTTCCAACAAACTTGGTTTCGTTGAATTCGGAGTCCGTTTGCAGAAGTTGTGGTAGTTTTGGTGTTCTGAAAAGGCTGCAACGGTACTACCGCGGACAGGAGCGGATGTAATTTTTTACTACCGCTCTTGGGAGCGGTACTACCGCGGCTACTTCCGCTCCGGAGCAAAAACTCGTCACAAGTCCAGCGGTGGTAGGCATGGATGTATTTTTTAGTACCGCTCGCAAGCAGTAGTACCGCTACCCCTAGCGGTAGTATCGTGAGGACGACCTGTAGTACCGCTCTGTGCGGGCTGTGAGCATAACGGTTGGATTTTTCCCACCTATAAAAGGGGGTCTTCTTCCCCCAATGAACCTTATCCTTTAAGATCGTGTTCTTCCCCCATTGTTGACCTTCTTCGAGCTTGCTAACTCTCTATCCCTCCAATGATTCTTGCTAGTTCTTGAGGGAAAAGAGAGAGGAGATCTAGATCCACGTTTCCACCAATCACTTTCTCCTCTAAGTGAGGGGAACCCCTTGGATCTAGATCTTGGAGTTCTTTGTGTTCTTCTTTCGTTCTTCCTCTCATTTTCCTCCCTAGCATTAGTTGCTTTGGTGGGATTTGGGAGAGAAGGACTTGGGCTCTCCGTGTGCCCTTGCCATTGCATTTGGTGCATCGGTTTGAGTTCTTCACGTGATACGTGGAAGTTACAAGTTGAGAAGCTTATTTCTCTTGGGTGCTTGGTACCCTTGAGCTTGTTACTCTTGGGTGTTTGGACACCCTAGAGCTTGTTCCTCTTGGGTGCCTTGGCGCCCTAGACAGTTGGTGTTATTTGGAGCTCAATCATTGTGGTGTAAAGCTCCGGGTAAGCGTCGGGGTCTCCAATTAGGTTGTGGAGATCGCCCCGAGCAATTTGATGGTTACCGGTGACCACCCCCAAGGGTTGCCAAAGTGTACGGGTTCGGTGACCGCCCCCAAGGGTTGCCATTTGTACGGATTCGGTGACCACCCTCAAGGGTCCCTTAATGGAATCACGGCATCTTGCATTGTGCGAGGGCGTGAGGAGATTACGGTGGCCCTAGTGGCTTCTTGGGGAGCATTGTGCCTCCACACCGCTGCAAAAGGAGATTAGCATCCGCAAGGGTGTGAACTTTGGGATACATCGTCGTCTCCGCGTGCCTCGGTTATCTCTTAACCGAGCCCTTTACTTATGAACTTTACTTTGTGATAGCCATATTGTTCTTTTTCATATATCTTGCTATGACATAGTTACTTATCTTGCTTAGCATAAGTTGTTGGTGCACATAGGTGAGCCTAGTTGTTGTAGGTTTTGTGCTTGAAAAATTAACCGCTAGGTTTATTGCGCATTTGTTCAAGCCTCTACCGTAATTATTTTAAAACGCCTATCCCCCCTCTAGGCGACATCCACGATCTTTCACCGAGGGGCCCACGAGATAGGGGGCGCGCCCAGTGGGGCGTGCCCTCCACCCTCGTGGCCGCCTCGACGGTTTCTTGACTTCCACTCCAAGTCCTCTGGATCACGTTCGTTTCAAAAATCACGCTTCCGAAGGTTTCATTCCGTTTGGACTCCGTTTTATATTCCTTTTCTTCGAAACACTGAAATAGGCAAAAAAGACAGCAATATGGCTGGGCCTCCGGTTAGTAGGTTAGTCCAAAAAATGATATAAATGTGTAAAGTAAAGCCCATAAACATCCAAAAGAGGTAATATAATAGCATGGAACAATCAAAAATTATAGATACGCTGGAGACGTATCAGCTAGCTATTTAGATATATACATTAACTAGATGATGCCCCGCGCGTTGCGGCGGGATTTTATATGAAATAAAAATTATGCGGAACTAATTATCTAGCTACTGTCTGTACAATTATATATATATATATATATATATATATATATATATATATATATATATATATATATATATATATATATTCAAAGTTAGATGAAAAAACATAACATATACATGCACGACTAACTTTTCTTCCATATAGAGCACTGAAGTATGACGCTAAAAGCTGCATGCATGCGCCAATTTATTTTCTGGATTAACACACTCGTAGGGGTAGTTACTGCGAGCATTTGCACGCATGCGTCAGTTACCACATATGGTGGGTGCAACATCTCTTAGTGTGTAGATCGGATGGATATTATTGGCTGATCTAGTATATTTAAGGGCTAAATTAATTTGGGTGATGTGGCTAAAGGAGAAGCGAGAGAATTCCTAGTAGTGGGGGCTAGCTATTTAGATATAATAGATTAGTAAAACCAAGTATGCAATGTTGTCAACTTGTTGACGACTGAGTTCTAGGTGCTCGACATGAACTCGTCATGCCTTGTGTGACACTCTTGTCCGAAAATATTCAGTTTTATCGTCATGGAAGAAACACAAAGGTAGAATTCCTTTTCTTTATAAACTGCATTCAGCACAAGACTACCAATAATTGCAAGGTGTTTCATCCATACTGTACAAAACAGGGGATCTAGTGAAATCAATTGGGCAAAGTACGAAGTACTTTTACAAACTAAAAGTTGCACTTATATGGACAATATGAATGTATTAGGAGAATAAAGATTCTGACAATGAACTATGGAGAAAAACAATGATGTCAAAACAACATTTTTTCCGCTAGATCCATAATCGTAGAAAAACATCTAATTGATTGTATCATTACTTCAATGAACTAACTGGGAAGTAGTATTACTTTAGAACTACATATATTCAAGATGAAAGCCTGTACAAACATTTTTGTGACCAAAACCAATAAAGCGTCAACATTTCCCAGATCCATAGACATAAGAAAATAGTGGACTGACACCCACAAACCTAATAATTTCCTGCACTTCAGTGTGGCATTTGCAAGATATTCAGCAGAAAAGACCATAAAGAGAGCTTAGGGAAAAAGAAAGTAGTATTCAGATTCAGATTGTCAAGGAAGAAAGGAAGACATAAACATTTAATGACGATGCAATTTCTTGGTAGAAAGCAGGCACCTCCGCTTTGATCCTAGATGATTTCATCGTCAAAATGCATTAAATCCCACTTCACAATCACTATAAGCTGAGCTTGACATGCAAACATATATTGATCCAGTTCCTAGTAGTTGTTTGTGTTGGTAAGATCTCCCTAATCCGGCTTTAACCACCAATATTTTACTTGAATATATTTACTGAAATGTCATAAAACTATATATTGTGAAATCATGTTGAAGACAAAAGTTCGTATAGGATTTTTAAGTATCCAATCTTAATATCTTTATAGGTATACTGTGTAGATCAAATTTGTAAGTTTTTGTCTCCAAAATTATAGTTTTACTGAGATCTAAAAATTCCATTAGTAGTTCGATTATGTTACAGTAAGTAGGAGGGTGCCTATGAATTCCATAACCATTTTTGGGAAAACAGGCTATATTTACAATGTGTTCGGGCTCGAGAGCGGCGTTTCTGCTCCCGGGCTCAGATGAGCCCGGGTAAAAATCAAAAAACATTAAAAATAGAAAAAAATAAAAAAATTCTGATTTTTTTTGGAAGCAAGATGCTCATGTGTGTGATGTTTGTGCAAAAATTGGTGGAGTTTGGTCACTCAAGGAGCGCGCGATAAAAAAGACAAATTCAGCTCTATGAGAAAGATTACTGTTGATGCACTGTTTGGACTGATTTTCTCTTTTTTGCCACGAGCTCCTAGATGTCCAAATGGGATGAAATTTTGCACACACATCACGCATGCGAACATCTTTCATACAAAAAAATCAGTTTATTTTGAATTTTCCTAGCATTTTTTTTGAATTTACTGTAACTCAGGAGCAGATGAGCCCGGGCACCGAGTTGGATTTTTGTTTGGCCTCACTTTAATTTAGCATACATATGAGAAAAGGCTAATAAGATTGCTGGAGTTGTGGTTATAAAACTGATTATAAAACTGCATCCAGCACAAGACTAATTTTTTTGCAAGATGTTTCAGTGCACCTTTTCATCCATAGTGTACAAACAGGAGCTTTACTAAAACCAATTTGCCAAAGTACATCTGCACTTTATAAAAAGGACAGTATGACTATATTAGGAGAATAAAGATGTAGACACTGAACTATGGAGAAAAACAATCATGACTAAATATCAAGAACTATTTGTGTGGACAAATACGGTGGAATCATGTACAGCAAACCAAGTTTGACTCAAATCAAGTGCTTGGATGTATCAATCTTGCATCTTTTCACTCTCCTTCTCCTCAAACATTAGCCTTACATATTCCTCTCCAACCTAAATAAACAAAATTAGGAATTGTTAGTCACTAACAATATTCAAAAAATTGACAGTAAAACAATCAACCAGTATATTCTGAATTTCCAATCCCTACAAAGATGGAGAGCAAACACGTAGTATTACATCCCAAATATCAAACCCCTCAATGCCCGAGCTTCTCCCGAGGAGAGCCGCCACTGCCGTGCGCCACGTCTCCTACGGTCCTGCCCGAGCCGTTCGCCTGCATGCATCCGTGAGTGCGCGTATGTACCCACCACCGCCCTCTCCTTTTCCTTCTTCTCTGCTCTCTCCCTTTTTGAATTCTTCTCGCTTGCAGGGAAGCAACTCCCATGACGCTCGAGCTTCGTGGAATTGTACAGTCAAGTAGCTTCACAACACCGATGAGACTGAATGTGCAAACTACAGGAGCACCGATATACAATGATATTACTGTGAGAGGCGACTGTCCACAGATTCAAGTCTAGTGTTAATAATTCTTGCCCGTAGGAAATAAAGCATCCTCTTTAACAGTCTGGTGCGACATTTGTAGAAGTCAAAGTCTGTCTAAGGCCAACTTCACCGCGCCATCTCAAACGGACGTCCGCCTTGCCCGGATTCGGTTCGTTTGGGTAGGGCAATGGGGTTGTGTCCGGGCCTGTCCTGAGATGCGGTGGCCGTGCGCCCAGTGCGCGGCCATATCCTTTGGCTTCATCCTGTCCGCCACGGCCAAAAATGCCCATATGTTCATATCAAAACAAGTTTGCACATGCAAATATTAATTGTCTGAAAATAAAAATAGTTTTACAACCCAATCAAAAATTGTCTATAATAAAATAGTTTTACAACCAAATCGAAATTGTCTTGAAAATGAAGCAATACGTCTGTTGGTTGCCAATGTGACTCCACACGTGCTCAATCAAGTCATTTTGAAGATCCAAATGAGTGTGCCAATCACGCAGCTCATGATGGAATTGGACAAACTGTTCAAACGTGGTCGGTTCTTGGTGCAGGGGCTCAACATTTTCACCTTGATAATCAAATCCTTGGTCGAAGATCCTGTCATCACGCTCGTCCTCGACGATCATATTGTGCATGATCGCACAAGCAGTCATCACCTCCCAAAGCTCCCCTTCATCTCATGACAGTGCAGGGTTTCAAACGATACCCCATCGGGATTGAAGCACACCAAAAGCACGTTCCACATCCTTTCTAGCACTCTCTTGCATTTGGGCAAATCTCTTTCTCTTCTCACCTTGGGGGCTCGAGATTGTCTTCACAAAAGTTGACCACTAAGGATATATACCATCAGCTGGATAGTATCCCTTGTTGTACTGGTGGCCGTTGATCTCAAAATTGACAGGTGGGGAGTGGCCTTCTGCAAGCCTTACAAAGACTGGAGAACGCTGCAGCACGTTGATATCATTGTGAGAACCTGCCATGCCGAAAAAAGAATGCCATATCCAAAGACCACGAGAAGCCACCGCTTCTAATATGACAGTGCACGCTTTGACATGCCCCTTATACTGTCCCTACCAAGCAAATGCATAGTTCTTCCACTCCCAGTGCATACAATATATGCTGCCAAGCATGTGTGACGCCCGGATAATCAAGCTACAGTAACCTCTGTTACTCATGCCACGTCACCACTCTTACTGTTGCTAACCTCGCAATGATTCGAAACATTTTCAAATTCAAATTCAAATTAATGTCAAACGACAAAGTTTTCAAAATATTAAACTAAAATGTTCGAATTAATGCGTTTAAAGGCCTAGGTGATTATAGTGCAACAAACACCCTTTTTGAAAATGTCTAAATATATTAAAATGAAATAAAACAGAAAAGTGAAATAAATAAAAAGAAAGGACAAATCTAACTAAAAGTAAAAGAGGCCCTCCATCTGGGCCATCTGCATTAGGGTCTAATCTGGCAAAGGCCAAACCAGACCGCCCACCGGCCGACCACCCCCTCCTTATCCTCACCGGGGAGGAAACCCTAACCCACGACCCACCTCACTCCCCCCACTCGCGCCCCCATTCTTCCCTCCCCCGATCCAGATCGGATCGGGGCACACACGCACGCACGCATCGGCTCGCCATCTTGAACGCCGCCGCCCCCTCCTCGCCGTTGGCCGCCGCCGCCCGGAGCGCTCCATCGTCGGACCTCGCCATCCTCCTCCTCGCCGAACCGCCCGAGTCACCACTGCCCCGCCGTCCTCGTCTTCTCGTCGCCACGCCGCACGTCGTCCCTGACCGCCGTCGAGCCCGCTGCCTGAACCCCTCGGCCATTGTGGCGCCTCCCATGCTCCTCTCCCTCTTCCCCGTCACCTTACCCCGAGGTCGTGCTCACTCCACGGCCTCCCCGTTCGTCGCGCCGAGCCATCCCCGCCGTCGCCTTGCCGTCGCGGCCACCCAGGTCGCGCACCTCACCTCGCCGCCTCTGCGTAGCCACGGCCGTCGCGGTTCGCCTGCGTGAACCACGTCGCCCGCCGCCAAGCGCGCGCCTCTGCCTCCGCCGCCCACGCCGCTGCTCCTCCTCTTGCCGCCCCATAGCATAGCCAGGCCGCCGACCGCACACCCATGCGCCATCTCTCACAACCGGCGCTGGCGCCTTGGCGCGCCCCATCGCCCGTGGCCGTTCGAGCGGGATCGCCCGCCCGTTACCCGTACCCAGCGCCCATTAAGCCCTCTGGGCCACTGCCAAATGGGGCCCAGCCCCAGAACGCATTTTAATGAAAAAAATAAAAATAATTAATTATTTATTTAATTAAAGAAATAATTAACTTAATTAATTTTGGCTAATTAAATTAAACAACTAATTAAACTAATTACACATTAGCTACCTAATTAACCTGATGTGTTAATTAATTAATTATGTTGTAAATGATACTGGGCCCCACCCACTAATTAATTTTGATTAATTTAATTAATCTTTTTAATTAAAATGTGTCACTGACCAGTGGGACCGACTGGTCAGGTTGACCAAGTCAACTCTGTTGACTACTGATGTCAGCATGACATCATCTGATGTCATCAATCTATTTTCCGGATTAATTAAATAATTATTTAAATTCCAGAAATTAATAAAATATTTAGAAAATCATATCTTTTAATCCGTAACTCGGATTAAAATATTTTCAACATGAAAGTTGCTCAGAACGACGAGACGATTCCGGATACGCAACCCGTTCGTCCGCCACACCCCCTAACCTATCGAACTCGCAACTTTCCCCTCCGCTCCTCTTGCTTGAAAGCGAAACACCGGAATACTTTCCGGATGTTTCCCTTCACCGTATCACCACATACGCGTTAGGGCACGCCTAGCATCACGCTTTGCTTTGTCATGCATCGTCATGCATCTGTTTGCTTAAATATTCATTGTTTCTTCCCCTCTTCTTCCGCTTAGACACCGAGACCGACGCTGCTGCCCGAGACGACTACGGAGTTGACGACCCTCTCTCTTGCCGAGCAACCAGGCAAGCCCCTTGATCACCAGATATCGCCCATTCTACTCTATACTGCTTGCATTAGAGTAGTGTAGCATGTTATTGCTTTCGTTATACCTATCCCGATGCATAGCTTTGTCCTTGCTACTATCAAGAGTTACCTTTACCGCAATCCTACATGCTTAGTATAGGATGCTAGTATTTCCATCTGTGGCCCTACATTCTTGTCCGTCTGCTGTGCTATACTATCGGGCCGTGATCACTCGGGAGGTGATCACGGGTATATACTATATACTTTATACGTGATACATGTGGTGCTTAAAGTCGGGTCGGCTCGAGGAGCACCCGCGAGTGATTCACGGATTGGGGCTGAAAGGACCTTTGTCCCGACGGCCCTCTGGATGGATCTTTGTGGCGGAGCGACAGGCAGGTTGAGACCGCCTAGGAGAGAGGTGGGCTGGCCCCTGCTCGGCGTTCGCGGATACTTAACACGCTTAACGAGTTCTTGGTATTTGATCTGAGTCTGGCCATTTGGTCTATACGCACTAACCATCTACGTGAGAGTAGTTATGGGTATCCCGGCGTCGTGGTATCAGCCGAAGCCTTCGTGATGTCGGCGATCGGCGCGCGCGGATTGGACCGCGTAACGTGACTTCCTTTGTAATGGAGGTTGCTAGGTCGGCTTCGGCGCGTTATAACGTCGCAGGTGTGCTATGGGCGATGGGCCCGCACCCTGTCGCTTAGGTTTAGACCGCGTGCTGGCCTCTCTGTTGTGCCTAGGTGGGGCTGCGACGTGTTGATCTTCCGCGGCGGGCATGACCCAGAAAGTGTGTCCGCCAAATGGGATCAAGCGTGTTGGGTTATGTGGTGCACCCTGCAGGGAAGTTAATCTATTGAATAGCCGTGATCTTGATAACAGGACGACTTGGAGTTGTACCTTGACCTTATGACAACTAGAACCGGATACTTAATAAAACACACCCTTCAAAGTGCGGATACAACCCGGTGGTCGCTCTCTCGTGGTTACGAGGAGGGATCGCGGGTAGGATTATGCTATGCGATGCTACTTGCAGGACTTCATGCTCTCGTCTACATGTTGCAAGACGGAGGCTGCGAAGCGTAGTCTTGACGTGATTAGATATCCCCTCTTATTCGGCATTCTGCAGCTCAGTCCACCGATATGGCCCTTTACACATATATCCATGCATATGTAGTGTAGCTCCTTGCTTGCAGTACTTTGGATGAGTACTCACGGTTGCCTTGTTCCCCTTTTCCCCTATCTCTACTCGATTGCTGCAACTGCACGATGGAGCCCAGGGCGACGCCACCGTCGATGACTACTACTACACTGGAGGCGCCTACTACCACGTGCAGCCCGCCGACGATGACCAGGAGTAGTTAGGAGGATCCTGAGGCAGGAGGCATGCGCCTCTTCGATCTGATCCCGCTTTGTGCTAGCCTTCTTAAGGCAAACTTGTTTAACTTATGTCCGTACTCAGATATTGCTGCTTCCGCTGACTCGTCTATGATCGAGCACTTGTATTCGAGCCCTCGAGGCCCCGGCTTGTATTATGATGCTTGTATGACTTATTTATGTTTTAGAGTTGTGTTGTGATATCTTCCGTGAGTCCTCGATCTTGATCGTACACATTTGCGTGCATGATTAGTGTACGATTGAATCGGGGGCGTCACAGCATGCCTGAAAGCCTCTAGCTGCGTTGGTCGCCAACAATCTCTCTGTATCAGCGCCAGTTGGCTACCTCAAGTACTCAGGGCCAAACACCTGGATCACGGCCTGGCAGAACTTGTTGACATCAGACATGTTGTCTCACTCATACGTACATACTCATCCACCAGATCGCCTGGAATTCCATATGCCAGCATGCGGATGGCGGCGGTGCATTTCTGGTAAGAGGAGAATCCAATCTTGCCAAGGGCATCCATCTTGCACTCGAAGTATGGGTCATAAGCAACCACTCCCTCTCGGATACGATTGAACAGATGCCTTGCCATACGAAAACGGCGACGGAATTTATCCGGCTTGAAGAGCGGGGTGTTCGCAAAGTAATCGACATAGAGCAGGGCGTGGCCTTTCTCCCTGTTGTGGTTCAGGTTGGGAGCACGGCCAGGGAGTGACCCCCTGTACCGAGGAAGCTGCCGTTGAATGTGGTCGTGAACGACCAGTGCAGCCACCACAAGATCTTCATCATCCGATGACGAATCGTCAGATGAACAAATGAAGTGGTGGAAGAAAAAAATCATCTTCACTGTCCATACCTTTGTGGGCAAAGTGTCGCACCTTGCGGTCGTGGTGGCAAAGAGGCCGCGATGATCACCTCGATGCAGCAGGGGTGGTTGGCGGCCGGCTACTGGCCGCTCTGGAGCACTAGTCGGAAGCTGTTGTGGCTGCCGTGGTACGTCACCGGCGGTCGTATCCCCTCTGCCACCGGCTACGACGACGACGGCCAAATCTCCTCCGATCGATGGCCAAAACTACGGAGAAAGCGCGGGCGTGGTGGCGGCCATGTCGAGACGTGGTTTGGTATGGACAGCCAGGGGGTACGCGGTGAGGAGGCGGCCAAAGAATAGTGGTGGCGCCGGCAGCGGGGCGGGGCGGGAAGAGGGGGTGGAGGCGTTGGAAGCGAAGGGACTGCTAGTGTCCCTGACAGGTGGGCCACGGGGGGACAAGGGCGTGTGGCGAGCCCGTCCGCGTGATGTCCGTTTCACCCCAAATTCGGCGCAAGTTTGGGCCGGGGATGGGTCGAAAACGGACGAAATCCAGACATTTGTCCGTTGGGGCCGCACGTTGGGCCGCGCTATTTATCCGTTCTACCCCAAACGGATGCACACGGACAAGATGAGGTCACGCGGTGGAGTTGGCCTAAGGGTTTTGGATGTTTGTTCAGTAAAGCTTCTCGAATTCCTTGGGAGGATAGCATACCGGTTGTTGCGGACAACATGCATGCCAGCTTCCTAGCAAATAACAGCAATTTAAAAAAGAATGACACAGTGAATAACAAAAAGGAGGAGGCAGAAAAAGGGTGCCTAATTTACACAAGTAATTACTCTCTCCGTTCCAAAATAGATGACTCAACTTTGTACTAAGTTTATAAAGTTGAGTCATCTATTTTGGAACGGAGAGATACATAACATTTCATAATCAGGCATTGCTACTGCTATTATAGGTGTCAATATATATGAAACAAATGTACGGTGAGCAGAAGGTACATTTACTGTGAGAAACTTTTAAGAGTAAAAGATTTAAGGAATCATTATCATTTTCTAATTAAGCTGAGGCAATGAAATTTCTTCTGCTGAAGTAGTACAAGTGCAAAAGATGTTCAGCATAATGAAAAGGCACTCACATCAGCAACACCGATTTTATCCGGTCTGGAGACATAATTTTCCAAATCAACTCACATCAGCAACACTGATTTTATCCAGTCTAGAGACATAATCTTCCAAATCAACTCACATCTTAAAGCTCCCTTTATAATAAAAAATCAGCTCACATCAGCAGCACTGATTTTATTTGGTCAGGAGATATAATCCTCCAAATCAACCTCGCCACTCAAGTTCATCTTAAGTAGTTGTACAAACCTATGAGACAGGAGGTCATCCTAATTATTCAGATGCAAACAAAACATAATCCTAGAGAAGATGAAGAAACTAAGATTTCAATAGACCGCAGCCACCACGATGCTCCTGCTCGCTAGAGTAGTGGAGGTTGGATCCCGTCGAAGGCGTGGTGGTTGTGGACCATGACGAGCACGGGTCGGTGGGCTCCATCCTTGGGGCGGCAAACAACCCAACCTCTCAACGCCCGAGCTCCTCCCGAGGAGAGCCGCCATCGCCGTCGTGCGCCATGTCTCTCGTCGGAGCCGTCCGCCTGGAGAATTCTTCATCATCATGTCAAGCCATCAATCCAAGGACGAGTGTATTGTAAGTTGCACGATTCATTCGAACATAACTTTGAGGATTGTAATATGTTTCATCAAATAGTTAAATCGGCCATTGATAAAGGACGATTGAAATTTGTTAAAACATCAAAGGATGACCAGTCTATTCTGATTGGTCCTGATGGCAAAAAGTTTTTAAATCGGCTGCTTCAAGACGATTCCTTTAAAGATGAGAAGGTAAAAACTGCAGGTGTGATGGGATCAAGCTTTTAAGTAAAGAAGTTGTTCAAGAGAATAATGAAAATATTCTTGAAGGCACGAGTTCTATCGAAGTTACAATAAAAATGCCAAGGACTATGGGATAACAAGAAAATCCAACGATCGGTGCAAGCACAACCAAAGAAAGAAAAGGCTGAGGTAAACACAAAGGTAAAAAGGCGAAAGTCACTTTTACGCAACTATTGGAAAAAATATTAGAAGGTAATTGAGGAGAAGAGTGCTTATCAGCCAAGTAATTCAAAAGCACCAAGATCATCCCCTAGACGCAAATCTGAGGACCAGTATTGGCAAATAGGAAATTTCAATGCATCATATTCATATCCATATTTTGGGCCGCAAATGTCAATGCCATGGATACCTCCCTATGCTAATTTTTATCCATATTCATCATGGGATAGGTATGATACAAGGGCATATTCTCCATCTTATTATGAACCATCTCATCATTGTTATGCAGCTCTAAGAAGACCAACATTCAGTGAGCAGTCATATGTTCAAGACCGTTTCATTAAAAAAGAATCGGTCCGGAGCTCAAGAAAGAAGAAAGAGGTGGCCAAACAAGTATATCGAGTTTAAAAAGGTAGTGGTAAGAGTGCCAATTCAGATTTGATCTTAAAAGATAAATAGCCAATTAAAGAGTTAACACTGGCTACATAAGGCAAAGAAGTGAAACAATCAATTGTTAAAAATCAAAGTGCCAAATCTGAAGAGAAGAAGTTGAGAATGCACAAGACCTAAAAAAGAGTTGCCATTGCTTGAAACAAAATCATAGCTGAGGCGCTCACTCGGCTTATCGTATTGGAAAAAGAAGGAATTTTGAAAGCTTAATGCACAAGAGTTGAGAAAGAAGAACATGGCATGGGTTCCCAAGGGGGGCAATCAAAACAAAAATGATGTGCAACCTTCTATTGCAACAAGTACAAAAAAAGTGATGAAGGAGAAGACTGAAAGAAGTAACCAATTCAGCCGAAGGGTTCCATCACCCCACAAAAATCTTCAATTAGCACATCATCTATATTCTTCAACCCTGCCATTGATGCATTTGCCTATGAATTCATCCCCAGGTATGACCAGTTATCATGCATGGACATATTTTGGTCCATGGATGCAGTACAATTTCTTACGCCATGAAAGGATATTACCAAATCATTATACATTCGGTTAGCTACAATTTTAATTTTGATCCAAAGGGGCAAAATATGTTATTTGTTATTTCATTTCGGCCATACATCTTTTGGTGGATGAAGTATACATGGAACTTATGGTAATGGCCGATATTTGACCATCGCCCTAAGAATCTATCTAAGCATGGATACCGAGACAAAGCAAATATTCATTGAAATTTATATACTTATACATATGTTATGCTTCCATAGAGTTGAGACATTATAACTGATGCCATTCAATATATGTTGCATAAGCCAATCCATGCAGAATTAGCGAGTGGCTCATATACTTTGATTGAATATGATTTGGCTTACATAAAGAGGCCAAACAATAGCTACTTTTATTATTGAACATCGGATTAATGACATGCAATATTGATATTAGCCTTGTCTCTCTAGTACTATGGAGATTATGTTTTGATGATTGAATTCATAGCAATGGTCAAGGTGTTGGTGTTGTTTATATATCTCCTTATGGTACTATTTTTGAAACCTCGTGCCACTTAGAATATTGTTTGCACAAATAATCAAAGCCGAATATGCATTGTTATTCGGATTGAATCTTTTACTTGCTATAGGTGTTATACATATTGAGGCTTTCGGTGATTCGTTATGAGTGGTGCAAAAAATATTCAAAGGTTATCAATGTCTTGACGAATCACTTATAGTTTACCTTAAGGTATGTCTAGACATAAAATTTACCTTGGGTTGCTTTAATATTGCTCATATATCTAGACATGACAATTAGAGAGAAAATGAGTTGGCACATCAAGCATCTGGCTACCATGTTGATCATGATGTATTGCATGTCTATCAATAGCCGATGCTTGGTCTCACAGACATAGGTAAGGCCGAACCGAAGCACACCTCTTCGGGCACTAATGAATTTTTTATGCAAGCAATGATTGGAGGAAGTTCATTCTTGATTATCTGCAAAACCCTAGCGGAAGGGTGGACAATATGGTCCGAAGAATGGCTTTGAGATACATATCTGTGAAACTTTATCACCGGATTGGTAATGAAGTTGAGAAGGTTTCTCCCAAGTTTGCATCAAGGGTTCTAATAAGTAATGGCCTATATATATTATCACCCTAAGAACGTACAAAATGGCCGATGAAGTGTTGACATCGTCCTTAAAACAAGCTCCGGGAGGCTTGTGTACACACCAGATTTTGGCATGGTCAAAAACTTAATTAAGATGGCATCAAATGAAAAAGTTCTCAATATGATAAAGTTTCGTATCGTCAAAATGAGAAACTTTCATGATTGGGTTATCACCATCCGATGTCATCTAAAGAGCCGAAACTCTGCTCGAAATACTAAGGTTTTGTATTCAAAGTATTGTTCTGCCGATTACGCTTCCAAGACGGTCTAATATGAGAAAATGTTCTACACGGATTGTCTTCATCTCGTTGTCGAAATGATCAATTTTGATATAAAAATTGTCTCAATCCGAGGCCATGTGCCAAAGTTATAGTCATTGGAGTGTAGCCCTACCCCGAGCCAAAAAGTGGCGCGCGGCATCAGACATCCATATAGCTGATGTCTGATGGGTAACACCCTTGATTACCTATTTTGCGCAAGCGATTCGGCCCTGAAGATGGCCTCGAATCAAAAAACGTTCAACATAAAAGTTATTCGTCTCGTTGAAACAGTTAAATTTTCTTATGGGCTCATCTTCATTCGTGGTCATTTGTAGTCTGTGAGACTCAAAAACCAAACTGATATCTTAGACTTACTAAATCCGAGTTCGGTTAATTTTAAAAAGATTTGGAGTCCTTTTCTTTTATGGGAAGTCTAGCCGCCTCATAAATAGACGAGAGATGACGGCCGATTGAACAACACACACTCGAACAAATCAATTTATCACTTTTATCTTTACCTTTTACCTTCTTTCTTTGTTCTTCTTCTTAAAAGTGCGTTATATCGACTAGAGGGGGGTGAATAGGCGATTTTTATGAATTCTTCAATGAGGAATTTGCCAGTGAGGAAATTCCTAAGTGAAGAACTAATTGCAGCGGAATAAGTACTCAGAAGTAAGCATATGAGAATGCGGGCATGGTCATCATGATGAAATGAAGACAATCAAAGAGTACAGAAAGCGTAAACACATGATAGCACAAGATGAAGACAAACAGACTGAGGAAATTGAACTGAGGAAATTGAGAAAGTCTTCATCAAAGTCTTCAAACACAGATATGAACGAACACTCAACACAAGAATGAGGAAATGAAAGAGTTGAGGAAATAGAACCAGTTAGGTTGGTGAAGACAATGATTTGGTAGACCAGTTCCAACTGCTGTCTCGGTTATACGTCTGGTTGGAGCGGCTGAGTATTTAAACTCGAGGACACAGTCCGGACACCCGATCGCTGAGCATGCAGCTCAGACACCAAGTCCTCACCGTATTCTCCTTGAACTAAGGTCACACAGACCTCGTCCAATCACTCGTGGTAAGTCTTCAGGCAACTTCCAAACCTTCACAGACTTGGTCACTCGGCAATCCACAATTCCTCTTGGATGCTCTAGACCATGACGCCTAACCGTCTGGAAGAGGCACAGTCTTCAAAGGTAACAAGCGTCGGATCCACGCAGGATCAATCTCTTCATGATGCTCAATCACTTTGGGTTTGTAGGGGTTTGGTTTTGGGTTTTCCTCACTCGATGATTTTCGCCAAAGTCCTCGGAGGATGGGTTGCTCTCAAATGACAAGTGTCAAGTTCTCTCGGAGCAGCCAACCAGCTAGTGGTTGTAGGGGCGGCTATTTATAGCCTAGGGAGCAGCCCGACATGATAAGACATAAATGCCCTTCAATGATATGACCGTTAGGTGGATAAGATATTTTGGGACAGGTGGCGCAGAAGACAAGAACGGTCGGAAATTTGACTCTCAAATTCCTCGGGGCTATCATGTTCCTCATTGTGTAGGCAATCCAAGACTGGCGAATTCCTAACTCCTCGGTCGAAACAAATTCCTCAATGACTGTAAGAACTTCGTCTCTCACATCAAGAAATTCTTGAGCTGTATGAGATTTCCAAAGGCTTCACTCAAGGGATTGGTAGGTGTAGGATTTTGAGTTGAGCATCACATGGAAATTTTTCCTTAGTATTTCCTCGACCCCCTTTAACAAGATGGTGTTTCCTATGACTCAAGAAAGAGAAAACGAAACTACGAAAACAAAAGTCTTCACGCTTCATGTTCCTCAAATGAATACCAAGTCTTCAAGGTCACACCAATTTCTTCACTTTCAAAGTCTTCGAAAGTCTTCGAATAACAAAGTCTTCATCGAAGAACTTCATTTTAGGGTCGACTTTCTCTGTAAATATCAAACTCCTCATAGACTTATAGACCTGTGTACACTCATAAACACATTAGTCCCTTAACCTATAAGTCTTCAATACACCAAAATCACTAAGGGGCACTAGATGCACTTACAATCTCCCCCTTTTTGGTGATTGATGACAATATAGGTTAAGTTTTCAACGGGGATAAACATATGAAGTGTAAATACTGATATTGAGGAATTTTATTGCAAGATATAGAAGAACTCCCCCTGAAGATGTGCATAGTGAGGAATTTGCGAGGCAATGCACATTTGAAGAGTTGAATCATGGAGATCTCCCCCTATATCTTGTAATTCATACACGCATTTGACATATAATATGAGGAATTTGAAATGCATGATGAAATATGGTGACTGATGTAGTTCAGCATGCGTGCATTAACATATAATGAGGAATAAGCATGCAGAGGAACACATCAAAAGTATCAGAGCACCATCGGGTTTAAGATTACAACTCGATCCAATAAAAGTTTTGGAAGAACGAGAGTTGTAACTTAGCAAAAAATGTTGTATATGGGCGTAAAAATAGACCCGCTTGAAGACTAACTCAAATTTATCCCCCTTTGTCATCAAATGACCAAAGGGATTGAAACCGAGGACTAACGCCTCAAGAATTTCAAGTTGATGAAGGAGCCAGGCGTTATCGTGGTCGGTTGTCGTAGTAGGGCCTGCCGCAGTTGTCGCCCAAGTCTTCATTTTCATCGATGTCGCGCGATGAAGAATAAGAGCTGGCCACCAAGGAAGGAACCTTGACCTTCTTGTATTTCTTCTGAGGAGGTGCAGACCAGTCAAATTCTTCCTTGAGACCCATTGTCTTCGGTTCTTACGTCTTTGAGACATTAGATAGAATAGCCTGTGCGGTTGAAGGTTTCATGGAGGTAGTATTGGTTTTTCTTCACTGCATTGTGTGTTGAGGTCATGTTGTGAAGAATTGAACCAAACTGATGCTTGACCCATTTATGATTGCGATCAACCTTCTGATGAAGACTGAGGAGTAACTCACGATCAGTCATCACCCTGGGTGCTGTGGCTTGAGGATTTTGCTTGGCTGAGGTATTGGCAGCAGAGTCATGTGTGGCAGAGTCATCATTGGTGGAGTAGGATGCAGCTTTGCGAAATTGACCATCCAATGGACGAATGCCTTCATCTATCACAGCAGTTGCCTTGCCCTTGTCATCAGCTGAGGAAAATGTTCATTTGAGAACTTCAATTGGAGGCAAGTAGCTGCAGTGATTCAGAGTATCAGCCTTGTAATTGAGTGAAGACCTTGTCCTGATGAATCTCATAATCCAAGGTGCATAAGGCTTCAGCTCAAAAGGTGACATAGCAATGTTTGCCAGAGTCCTCATGAAGAAATCATGGAAGTTGACGGGAACGCCATGAATGATATTAAAAAGCATATTCTTCATGATGCCAACAACTTCTTCATCATTTGAGTCGTGGCCTTTGATAGGACTCATTGTCTTCGTCAGAATGCGATAGACAGTCCGAGGCACATACAATAATTCCTTGACGAGGAATTTGGTTCGTGGGGCCTGCCACAGCTTCAAAGGCTTCATCAAGACTTGCATATAGTGATTTGTCGATTCAGGTTCATCAGAGATGCAACGTGCACCGTCAAGAGGAGGACTGAGAGGAAGGACACGAAGCAATTCAGTTGCTGGTGCCTTGTAGTGAGTATTTTCAGACATCCAGTCCAACACCCATGAGTTCACATCTTCAGCGTCTCTAGTGATATGCAGCGTCGCATAGAATTGAAGAATAAGTTCTTCATTCCAATCACAAATGTCAGTGCAGAAATTTAGGAGTCCCGCATCGTGAAGAACACTGAGGACTGGCTCAAAGCCTGGCAGAGATTCCATGTCCACATGAGGAATATGTGCATGATCGAAGACTTTGTCTTTGTTGAATAGCACAGAGGAATAGAAGTTGGCTTGACTAGCAGTCCAGAACCATCTATTCCTTATGCGAGCAGAGTCATATGGGTTGTAGTCAGTGAAGAATACATGCTCGCCGAAGAAATCTTTAGCCTTGAACTTTTGCTTTGTTGAGAATGGATTCTTTGGCTTTGGCAGTGGAGTGTAAGTGAGTTGCATCACGACCTCGGGAATCGCAATCTCAGGTTCTTCAGGCTGAGGAATTTCTGGTTCCTCTTCATGTGCAGTCTGCGTGTTCATAGGATCAGCAGCAGCAGGTTCTTCAGGACTAGCGGCTGGAATTTCTTCATGCACAGAGGGAGTGGGATGAGTTTCTTCAGAACCCAGTTGAACAGTTGGTGCAGGGGACTGAGGAATCTGTTGGATTGGGGTGAAGAGTGGAGAATTGGGATGTTGACTTTCCAAAAGTCATCGTTCATCACAGGCGTTGTGCTTCCAATATCCACATCTTCGTCTTCAATTTCCTCAACAGCAGCCTCTTCAGCTGTGAACTGAGGCATAGGCGAGGAAATGATTGGTGTTGAAGGGATTGCATCCACTTCAATTTCTTCATCAATCTGCTCTGACGAAGCAGCAGAATGATTTACTTCATCAGATCCGCTTGGGATCTCATACTCTTCATCAAAAGGAACAAGGTCCTTTGATGGCATGGTTGAAATTGGAACAGCATCAATGGGATTTTCAAAAGAGCTGGTCATAGGCTTCATCTTCTTTGGAGCTGAAGATTCTGAAGCACTTGATGCTTTCCTTTTCTTCACTGCAGCTCGCTCTGCAGCCTTGGTCTTCTTCACATCAGATGCAGATGGAAGGATTGGAGTTGGTGTAGGCGCGGGAGGAGCTGAGGAATCTGGTTGACTTTCCTCAGGCGCAACTGATGCACTTGCCCTGATTTCATCAGTTTCTTCAGGCGCACCACAAGTGGATGCCCTGGCAATTTCTTCAGCGGCTGGAATGGAGTCATCAGCCCTGGAACTAGCATTTTCTTCAGCAGGCTGAAAATCATCAGTGTCTTGGCATGTTCTTCAAAGAGTGAGCAGAGGCTCCACCGAGGAATTTCTTGTTGCGTTGGGGCTGCAACATTTGTGAACTTCTTCGTCAGGTTGACGAATCTGACTTTGGCTCCTTGCCAATCAGCATAGTAAGCATCAAAGTTTTTGTTGAGGGCTTGGATTTCAGTCTGAACCTTGAGAAGGTCCTCAGGTGTCATTCTGACAACGTTTTTCTTCAACAGTTTCTCTTTTCTGTACTGCGATTTCTTGATCTCTCTGGCCTTATCATATTTCCATTTCTCCTCTTGGATGAAATGAGTCAGCATGTGACTTTGGCCAGGTGTCAACTTGAAGTCAGGCATAGGAGTGTTTGGGTCCTTGTGCCAGAGATCAATATAGTCTAGGATCGCTTTTGGATCCAATAAAGCATGCACAGTGTGCCTTTGGCTCTAGCGGCCCTTACTTGCCTATCTCTGATGATTTCCGCAAGTTCATCATCATCAGCTTCATCGTCAGATGGCACTTGGAAGGCGACCTGTTTCTTCTTTGGACTTGGCCGAGGACCTCGTCCAGCAGTTACCTTTTTCTTCAGCAGAGAGGGGCCTGATGAAGAATTTGGTGCAGCTGAGGAACTTGCTGAGACACCAGAGGCAATAGAGATGCCTGCAGTCCTTTGGCACGTGGCCAGATGCACAGGTGCTGAGGACTTTTTCGGAGCTGCTGAGGACTTTGTAAGAGCTGAGGATTGGGAGGAGCAGGAGCAGCATGAGGAATTGGCCGTGAGGGCATTGCTGAGGAAATTGGCCGTGAGGGCACAGCTGGTGAAGCACTTGGCTTGTGTGCGGGCTTCTTTGCCTTAGATTTTCTTGGCTTGACAGCGGCCTCAGTGGCAGCAGCAGTAGCAGAGTCCTCATTAAATTTCCTCACTGCTTCTTTGGCTTGTCTCGTCAACTTGGTTTGGCGCTTGGCCCATTCTTCAGGAAAGTCCTCACCACGCTTGATGTTGGTGGGGTCGACTTCTTGGCAGTGCCAATGGAGCTCTTGGGCATGGAGGATTCAAATAATTTCTTCATGTACTTTGGAGTAACATATTTGTACTCCCTCCATTCCCTTGCCCATCTTCTTTCAATCCTCTGAATGCGCACCTTGCACTGATTTTTGTTTTCCTTTCCAAACTTGGCTTCATCAAAAAGCAATAGTCGTAGATAAGTCCTCAGGTATCTCGAAAGCAGTCATGACCTCAGGCCTCTTTCCTCCTTTCTGTGGCTTCTTTCCTTCTGCCATATTCTTCAGCTGAGGAATTTGAACAATTGAATTCTCTAAATTAGTATGCAACTTTTCTTCGAGGAACGCTGCAAATGAGTTAAGTTGATGAGAACCTAGTGATTCAGCAGCGGACATGAGTACCTGTGAACAGAGTATAGTTGCGAGGAATTTGGAGAGGTCATATGCGTTCTCAGAAGGTTTTCCAAAAAGAACTAGTTTGAGGAATTTGACCAGATGAGCCTTGAAGAATTTTACTAAGCGATCTTTGTCTTAGGTTCCAGAGTTGTATAGATCGAGGATCCACACAATTGAGGAATCTTGAAGAAAAATCATTGCTTAGAGAAACGAATCAAGAGCATATTTCGTTTGAGGTGTTCATATGTGTGAAGATTTGAAGAATAAACACCTTTGAAGATTTTCAGGAAGGTTTGAGAATCAAAGCGAGTAATAAAAGTAACTTTTAATTACCCGAACTGAAGAACACGACGAACTGAGAAGTGTAGATTAGAAGTTCGTCAGCCAGATCTCCCACGCCTAACTCGGTGGAGGAAGACAGCTACGGCGGCGGCGAAGTGAAGATTTCATGATCGGGCGCTGAGTACGACGGCGACGAGGTCGAGGCAGTGAAGCTCTTTGAGGGAGTCCTGGACTAGGGGGTGTCCGGATAACCGAACTATCATCACGGCCGGACTCCAAGACTATGAAGATACAAGATTGAAGACTTCCTCCCGTGTCCGGATGGGACTTTCCTTGGCGTGGAAGGCAAGCTTGGTGATAGGGATATGTAGATCTCCTACCATTGTAACCGACTTTGTGTAACCCTAACCTATCCGGTGTCTATATAAACCGGAGGGTTTTTAGTCCGTAGGACAAACAACAATCATACCATAGGCTAGCTTCTAGGGTTTAGCCTCCTTGATCTCGTGGTAGATCTACTCTTGTACTACCCATATCATCAATATTAATCAAGAAGGAGTAGGGTATTACCTCCATCGAGAGGGCCCGAACCTGGGTAAAAACATCGTGTCCCTTGTCTCCTGTTACCATCCGCCTAGACGCACAGTTCGGGACCCCCTACCCGAGATCCGCCGGTTTTGACACCGACATTGCTGCTTTCATTGAGAGTTCCTCTGTGTCGTCACTGATAGGCCCGATGGCTCCTTCAATCATCAACAACGACGCGGTCTATGGTGAGACTTTTCTCATCTTCGTATTCGGCGGCTTTTCACTGCGGCCAATTCGCTTGGCCATCGGGAGCAGATCGAAAGCTACGCCCCTGGCCATCAGGTCAGATTTGGAAGTTTGAACTATACGGCCGATGTCCGCGGAGACTTGATCTTCGGCGGATTCGAGCCACAGCCGAGCGTGCCGCACTGTCTCGATGGGTATGATCTAGCTCTGCCACCGAACAGTGCCCTGGAGGCCGCACCAGCATCCGCTCCTACCCTTAATTCGGAGCCGGATTCCCTGATCAAGGACGAGTGGTTGGACACCGCCTCGGGGGCTACGATCTCTATGGCGATTGAGACGAACTCCATCCCTGTCCTTTGCGAAGACCTTGACTTCAGGGTGCCGGACTCCTCTCCGGACTCCGAACCCTCCGCGCCCCTGCCAATCGAATCCGATTGGGCGCCGGTCATGGAGTTCACTGCCGCGGACATCTTTCAAGATTCGCCCTTTGGCGACATCCTGAATTCACTAAAGTCTCTCTTTATCCGAGAGCCCGGCCGGACTACGGACAGAAGGTTGGGATACGGACGACGAAGAAATTCAACGCCGACCCACCACCCACTTTGTAGCCACTGCCGATGATTTAACCGACATGCTCGACTTCGACCAAGACATCGACGGTATGGACGACGATGCGGAGACGACCAAGACCCAGCGCCTACAGGCACCGGAAGGCCACCTCGTCATACGACATATACATGGTGGACATCCCAAAAGATGGGAACGGCGATGGAACAACGGAGGATGACCCTCCAAGAAGCAACCAAGCGCGGACGCCAGCGGCGCCGCTCTAAATCCCGCCACAGCAAAACGGTGATTCCGCACGGAGATAATAACACCCGGACAAGCAGTCGAAGACAACCCCTCCAAAGATGACTCAGCGCAGGAGGAGGGAGAAGCAAGTCCGCACGACAAGGCGCGTAAAGAGAGGTAGAGGACGATAATTATCGCCTCCCTCCTAAGATGAGGCAAGCCTCGACGACGATTTAATTTGTCGTGCTGAGGATCCCGCCAAACAGGGCGTTTTAAACGCAGGCTTATAGCCACGGCAGCAGCCTCAAGAAAAAGCAGCAACAGCTTAGAGCTGACCAAGACCTGCTAGGCGACGGATGGATGAAGTCCTTGCAGCCAAGAGTATGAACTCAACGCCCCTCCAAAAGCTACCCCAAACGCAGGCTGTTGCCTCGATCGAGGAGGAAGCACCCAAGTCACCAGCGACGACATGGCAGACCGGCCACCCGTGGCATGACAGAGAATCCTCTCGGCCCTCCGCTCAAGCCACACCCGGACGCCGCTCAAAAGTACCAAGGCACGGCAAACGCTACCGGACTTGCGAGATATATTGGAGGATAAGGCAAAACATACAAGATCGATCTCACGGATCGCGTGGGCGTAACGACTCGGGATGATTACCGTCGCGCGGATACAGCAAACCCGGCGGGCCGAACACGAGAGACAAAGCTCATCCGAGCTACGTCGTGATATAGCCCAATCTGAGGCGCCGACACCCACTATGCTTCATGATGAAGTAATGGATCATCAAATCTCGAGGGCTTCAAACCCGTAAACATCGAATCATACGATGGTACCACAAATCCTGCGGTCTGGATCGAGGACTATCTCCTCCATATCCACATGGCCCGCGGTGATGATCTACATGCCATCAAATACCTCCCACTCAAGCTTAAAGGACCAGCTCGGCATTGCCTCAACATCTTGCCAGCAGAATCAATTGGTTGTTGGGAGGACCTGGAAGCCGCATTCCTTGATAACTTCTAGGGCACATATGTGCGACCACCAGACGCCGATGACCTTAGCCATATAATCCAGCAGCCAAGAATCGCCGACAATTACGGACACGGTTCCTAACAAAGAAAAATCAAATCGTTGATCGTCCGGATGCGAGGCCCTTGCAGCCTTCAAACATAACATCCGCGACGAATGGCTTGCCCGGCACCTAGGACAGAAAAGCCAAATCCATGGCAGCCCTCACAACACTCATGACCCGCTTTTGTGCGGGAGAGGACAGCTGGCTAGCTCAAGCAACAACTTGGCCAAACACCACGATAGTTCGGATACCAAGGACAGCAACGGCAGGTCGCGTCGCAACAAGAACAAGCGCCGCGTTAACGGCGATAATGCTGAAGATACGGCCAATGCCGGATTCGAGGCTCTAAACCCGTCAGCGGAAGAAGCCATTCAAAAGAAATACCCAGGCCTGGCCCAACTTGGACCGAATACTCGATCGCTTGTGCTAGATACATGGCACCCTCGAAAAACCAGCCAATCACACCAACAAGGATTGTTGGGTGTTCAAGCAAGCAGGCAAGTTAAGTGCCGAACTCAACGACAAGGGGATGCATAGCGACGACGAGGAAGAGCCCCGCCGAACAATAGAGGATGAAGGGTTTTCCCACACAAGTGCGGACGGTGAACATGATATACGCAACCCATATACCCAAAAGGGAGCGGAAGTGCACTAAGGGACATATATGCGATGGAGCCACGCCCAAGTTCAACCCATGGTCTTCCTGCCCGATCACCTTCGATCAAGGGACCACCCCACTAGCATCCGCCACGGCGGTTTCGCCGCATTGGTTCTTGACCCAATTATTGACGGATTTCACCTCACCGAGTCCCGATGGACGGCGGTAGCAGCCTGAACCTGCTTTATCGAGATACATGTGCAAAATGGGCATAGACCCTCAAGGATTAAACCTACAAAGACGACCTTCAAAGGCGCCATACCGGTGTAGAGGCCAATTGTACAGTGCTCGCTTACACTCGAAGTGGTCTTCGGATCCCGGATAACTTCCGGGCGAAGAGTTAATCTTCGACATCGCCCCGCTCCACAGCGGCTATCATGCATCGCTTTCGACGAACCGCATTTGTAAACTTCAATGCGGTGCCGCACTCACGATACCTCAAGATCAAGATGCCAGCCCTCGAGGAGTAATCACGGTCAATGGAAACACCGAACGCTCTCCGAATGGAGGAGCACACGGCGTCCTCGCGCGAAGGTGCAAAGCAGCCTCTCACAAAGAATTCTCGAGTCCGCCACTAAGCGCCCGGACACCGCCAAGCGCCCGGAGTAACCTACAACAAGACCGCCGACACGATTCAAGCATCGCCAGAGTAATCCGCCCCAACCCCAGCCCTCGTGAAACCGCGGCGGTATTACGCGTACATAACTACGCCCGAGATACCATGGGCATAAGGAGGGCATGACCATGGCACGCCTAATGCGGCTCAACCGCACCACGGGCTCCCGATTGTGTCATTCTTTTTCTTTTTCTTTTTCTTCCTTTTCTTACTTTCAGACTCCGCTTTCAGAAGTCATGTCCGCACTAGAATCGCCGAACTCATGATGCAACAGCCGGGAAGCGTAAAGTTACGCCGAGTGTTCAGTGGTCTCTATTACGAGCATTATACCTGTTTTACATACCATCCCGCAGCTTACCCCTGGAGGGGGACATGTTAGATAGTCCCATCCCTTGCTTATCGCACTATTTGTATCGTTTTGCCTTCATTGCAGTACCTTTTTGAATAAACAATACATAGCTTTTGCCTATTATTGCACTCCTTTCTTTCCTATTTTATATGTTCATTTCATGACATGGTGCACCCGTACACTTTGGTACGGCCAATACAGCAGGGGCTTAAGTACCCCAAAATTATGGTGTGATAAATCCGAACACTTTCACAAGTGCGGCACCCCGAACTTATTGCATTATATGCATCGGCTCGAATCATGTCTTGGGTCGATAGTTGGGTTTGCCTGCCCCGTGTTTTGGTACCTTATGTTCCGTTATATCGGCTAAGGTAGCACCGGAGAACCATCGCGATTGTGCCCCAGTTGAGCTGGGTTGAGCACCTCGAGGAGAAAGCTAAAACTGACCGTCATGATAGGGCGAGAGTCGGTCGCTGTTCGAGAGGTTTTTTCGGTCCCTAAAGACTTATGCCGCTTAGAGCGAGGAACCGAATTGTCCGCCAAGGCGTGATAGCGCCTCAACTCGGTCTTCCGAATACTAGGGGCTTCACTAAATTTAAAATTATAGAATTCTATGGCTAAGTGAGAGTGTTCAAGCATTATAAGTCCGGTTGCCTTGTTCGCTATGCTGAACGCCTCCTCGATGGACCCAAGAATGGGAACAAGAGCGCTCAAGTTTATCCCAACACCCCAAAGACTTGTGGCATGGGGCTGAAGCCAACGACTTGCCATCTCTCAAATTTGATAAACGGCCGCATGTAAGGTAATATTTTAAATTAACAAGCGTTGCTTAGCGATATGAACAAGTTTTCAGATGCAGGATGACACATGCAGTCTATTCAAAATTACAGCTTTGGAGCACTCATCCGCTATACGGCGGGCACCCTTCAGAGGCCCTCATAGTACATTTCGGGCGTATGATGCTCCTTGCCCTTCTAAGGGTCTGTCCGTCACAAGCTTCTCCGCATCCAGCTTGCCCCAGTGCACTTTAGCATGGGCAAGGGCCCGACAGGCACCTTCAATGCAGACGGAGCGCTTGATGACTTCAATCCATGACAAAGGCCCACCAGCCGCTGCACTAAGCCAAGTAGCTCCCAGGCATGGCTTCCAATGGCCACAGCCGAACTATAAGGCCCTTCATGGCCTTTTTGACGACCTTGTGGAGCTCGACCAGCTGCTTCAGCTGGTCGCTCATGGGCACCGGACGTTCGGCCTCAGCATATTGAGACCAGAACACCTTCTCCGTCGAGCTCCCCTCCTTGGCGTGGTAGAACGCGGCAGCATCTGATACACTACGAGGCAGATCTGCGAATGCTCCTGGAGAGCTCCGAATCCGGGTAAGTAATAGGTAATTCACTTTCACATTCTTGCTCTGCATAAAGAATGCTTACCCGCCGCGATCTTCTTTATTGCCTCAATCTCCTGGAGGGCTTTTTGGGCCTCGGCCTTAGCAGCTTTGGCACTCTCAAGAGCCGAAGCAAGCTCGGACTCTCGGGTCTTGAGTCACGCCCAAACCCTCATGTTTTTCCACGAGCTCGGAGCTCTTGCCGCATTCTCTGCCAGCTCGCCTCCCCTTCCTCGCTCGGTGCGCCCACGGCCGCTTTGTTTTTGGCCACGGACGCCGCTTCCTTCGTGGTCGCCACCTTGTTCGTGGCCCCGCAGATACATGTTATTCCTGTTATTTTTGCAACCAAACCTTTCTATAAGGTATTTTTTAATAAGGTATTACTTACCTTCCTTGTCCTCGAGCTGCTTCTTGGCAAGGCCGAGCTCGTTCTCGGACCGCCGAGGCTCGCTTCAATGCATTGACCTCCAGCGTCAAGGCGGCAGAGGTCAGCAGCGCAGCCTGCATTCCCATATTGACACACTTATGTTAGACTCCTGCAGATATCTTTTTAGATCCTTAGTCCAGCTTTTCTTTCCAACACCGAACTAAGCATCGTGGGCTACCGCCTATGCGTAATATTTTTACATATTCTAAACTTACCTCAAAGCCTGTTAGAAGGCTGGTACAGTTTCATCAGCCCGCTCTTGGCGAATCGAACTTTCGGATCACCACACTCATAACAAGGCGGTGCTCCTCCTCGATGGAGGCGCCTGCGCCTCCAAGAAGCTATCCGGTGCCTCTGGTTGGACGGAAGACACCGGCGTCTTACCCTTCTTACGAAGGGACCACTTGCCGAACTCCGGAACCGCTAAAGGTTCTGGCATGGAGTCCGGACGAGGGTCGGGCTTAGAGCCCCTGGGGGTCTCGCCCCACGCTGAGTCCGGAGGTTGCCTTGCGGCGCCTCCTGCGCCACCTCCTCTTGACTAGGCCCCCCTTGGGGCACCACCGCAGCGTCGCCCGCAGCGTGAGGCGATGAAGCGGCCGTAAGTGAAGTACTCTCCATTTCCGACGAACTCAAGGACCCGCTCGACGAAGCGGCGAACTCGCCCTTGGGCGGGCTGCATGATTGTTCGGCATTAGAGAACACTATGCAATAAAAAAGCCATGGGTATCCGGACACTTACGATCTCGCCAGGGCTTGGCCCTTGTTGGCCAATCCTCCTCGCTCGTTGTCGACGCTGGTGGAGAAGTCCGGAGGAAGGGTTCTTCCTTCTGATTCCCTCCGCCTCCCGGTTGGGGCGGCCTTCCTTTTCCTCTCCTCCCCACCGGGGAGAGGTTTTTTCCTCCTCCTCGCTCGGGAGAACATTCTGCTTCAGAATCGGCAGCACCAGCGCCGGGAGCTCCTTGAGTTCCGTTGCCTCCTTCTTAACCTTCTTCTCCGGCACCACATGAGGTACCAGAGCCAGCAGCCCGTCAATCGGGCGTCCGCTGGGTCTTCGGCAAAGGAGCCGGACAAGTTAACCTGTTCGGACGCCTTCAGCCAGTCTGTTAAAGGTTAGGGAGTTTTAGATCCCGCATAGAGTCAAACTATGAAAAAGAGTCCCATAAAGGGCAAAATAACTCACCTCGCTGGCTTGATGTCTGCGAGCTGAATCCGCGATCTTGATGCGGATGTGGAGCCTCGGCGCCTTGAACAGCACCTTCCGGTATCTTCGCACGTAGTGTCAAGAGCCTTGTCGAGTGGGGTGCTGTGCCGGATCGAACTCCCACAATTTGAAGGCCCGTTGTTGGCATGGGAGAATCCGGCGGATGAGCATCACCTGGATTACGTTGACAAGCCTGAGATTCTTGTCCACCAGGTTTCAGACGCATGTTTGGAGTCCGGATAGCTCGTCTGAATTCCCCCACGTCAGGCCCGTCTCTTTCCATGATGAGAGCCGTGTAGGGAAGCCAGATCTGAATTCGGGGGCCGCCGCCCATTTGGAGTCGCGCGGCTGGTGATATAGAACCACCCCGATTGCCACCCCTTTATTGTCTCCACAAAGGAGCCCTCGAGCCATAGGACTTTGGCCATCTTGCCAACCATGGCACATCCGCACTCCGCTTGACGACCGCCCACTACCTTCGGCCTGACGTTGAAGATCTTCAGCCATAAGCCGAAGTGAGGCTGGATGCAGAGGAAGGCCTCGCACACCCACGATGAACGCCGAGATGTTGAGGATGAAATCTGGGCCAGTCATGGAAGTCTGTGCCGTAGTAGAACATGAGCCCCGGACAAATGGGTGAAGTGGAAAACCTAGTCCGTGGAGGAAGTGGGGAGAAACACCACCCTCTCATGGGGCCCGGGGTTGAATGAGCTGCCCGCGTCGGGCAGCCGATCGCGCGATGTTGCCGGACAAGTATCCGCCTCCGCAGCTTTGGATGTGCCCTCCGTGACGGAGGAGGACATCCACCGCCTCCCGCTCCGGACATAGTTGGAGAAGGTTGAGGTGGGGTGTGCGGACTTGGGCGCTGGAGCTCGAGTGCGCGGAAAGGAGGAAGAAGGCGTAGGTGAAAAGGCGGATCCTTATCCCCTTATATGGACGGACGGAGCTATGCGTCCCCCACCAGCCTGGTAAAACTCGCTTATCTCCCAAGCGCCGTAATCAATGGCACAGATGGGTTACCCACGTCCGTATTGATGAGAATCCTGGAATAAGGGGGCACGATCTATGCTTTGATAAGACGTGCCAAGGAAACCGCCTCGCTAAACATGCTGAGGTGGAACAGTAAAAAACGATTCATGTGAAGGCCTGGCCGTGGTGCGATGTCACGCCGCAGAATACGTCAGCAGATCTGTGCAAAAGTTATTCTCTCTACGGTGGTATGTGGAACTTGTTTTGCGAGCGGACACTATCCCGGTGTTCAAAACCTTCTATGAACTATTCGAGGAGGAACCCGCCTTGCAATGCCGAAGACAATATGCGCCCGGACTCGTCATCATTGAAGCCTGGTTCAGGCTACCGAGGAGTCCTCGACTAGGGGTGTCCGATAACCGAACTATCATCACGGCGGACTCCAAGACTATGAAGATACAAGATTGAAGACTTCGTCCCGTGTCCGGATGGGACTTTCCTTGGCGTGGAAGGCAAGCTTGGCGATACGGATATGTAGATCTCCTACCATTGTAACCGACTCTATGTAACCCTAACCTATCTGGTGTCTATATAAACCGGAGGGTTTTTAGTCCATAGGACGAACAACAATCATACCATAGGCTAGCTTCTAGGGTTTAGCCTCCTTGATCTCGTGGTAGATCTACTCTTGTACTACCCATATCATCAATATTAATCAAGCAGGAGTAGGGTATTACCTCCATCGAGAGGGCCCGAACCTGGGTAAAAACATCGTGTCCCTTGTCTCCTGTTACCATCCGCCTAGACGCACAGTTCGGGACCCCCTACCCGAGATTCGCCGGTTTTGACACCGACACTCTTCCTCACCGGCGACGATGGAGTAGCAGCGGCGCTAGGGTTTGAGAAGCTCGAGAGAGAGAGAGAGAGCGGTCGAGCGGAGTAAAGGAAGTGAGGAAGGGGAGAGGGGGTACATATAGCCACAGTGAAAAACCGTTCGCCCGAAGATTTTGGACGAGCGTGCCCCTGACCCTTCTCATTCGCTTGACATGTGTCACCCACGAACTGAAAAGTGGAGATCGTGTTAGATCGTGGGTGAATAGATAAGTTTATCGTGGGATGCGGAACGGTTTGAGCGGCAAAGCCGAAAATTTGGATAAGATAAGTTAAAAGTTCCGCTTCGCAATTTCTTCAAATGACAAGGACACAAAGAAGATTTTGAACGAGTTTCAAATAGAACGCACATGAAGAATTTGTGAATAGCTTGGGTTGAGTATAGCATAGAGGGGAAGGGTCCGATCACATTCACTTAGCGTAAAAAGCAACTTGAAGAAATAGCCATAAGTGAATGATGTAGAGGATATAAACCCATATATATATATATATATATATATATATATATATATATATATATATATATATATATATATATATATATAGTCAATGAAGAAAGACAACGGAAACAGTGAAGATTTTGCAAAGTTGAAGAATTTGAAAAACTCAAGAATTTCAAAAGCGAGGAAAAACTCAAATTGAAGATTTTCAACTTTGGTGGTGGCGTGACCCATCAGATAAGAATGATGATTTCAGACACCGCGCATAATTGTCGAGGGTTCTCGAGAATCAAATTATTCATTAATTTCTTCACACTTAGAGTGTTATTCTTCATTGATTGAAGAAAACGCTTTCTTCATGTGTTGCACATCTAAGTCATCAATTTTGCATAAGTGTCGGATGTGTGTCCTTTTCAAAGAACATTCAAGATTCTAAGATATTTAGCTCACACCGCAACTTGCTAAATCTCTTCTCATCCAAGGGCTTTGTGAAGATATCGCTAGTTGTTCTTCAGTCTTCACATGCTCGATGGAGATGTCGCCTTCAACACATGATCACGAAGAAAATGATGATGAATCTGAATGTGCTTTGTCTTCGAGTGCTGAAATGGGTTGTGAGCAATCTTGATGGCACTCTCATTGTCACAAAGAGAGAGGCACATTCTTCATGTTGATGTCGAGTCCTTGAGAGTTTGCTTCATCCACAGCAATTGAGCACAACAAGAGGCAGCAGCAATGTACTCAGCTTCCGCAGTAGACAGTGATACGCAGTTCTGTTCCTTCGAGGACCAACAGGCCAAAGATCGTCCGAGGAAATGACAAGTACCAGATGTTGACTTGCGGTCCACACGATCACCAAAGATAGTCGAGTCGTAATATCCAATGAGATCAAAAGTAGAGCCCTTGAGGTACCATAATCCTAGTGTTGGTGTGTGAGCTAGATATCAAGAATATGCTTCACACCTTTATGGTGTGATTCCTTCGTGTAGCTTGAAATCGGGCACACATGCAAACACTAAGCATTATATCCGCCTAGATGCACATAAGTACAATAGAGAACCAATCATGGAGCAGTATACCTTGTGATCAAAGTCAATACCATTTTCATCAAGGCATAGATGGCCATTTGTGGGCATAGGAATTTTGACGCCTTTGCAATCTTGCATGCCAATTTCTTCGTAACATCTTTGAGGTATTTCTCCGAGATATGAATATGCCATTGTGTTGTTGATGAATTTGAAGACCTAAGAAGAATTTCAATTCTCCCATCATAGACATTTGGTATTCTTCACTCATCATATAGGCAAATTCATCACTATAACGTTGGTCAAGACAGCCAAAGATAATATCATCAACATATATTTGGCACACAAACAGTTCACCATCATATGATTTAGTAAAGAGAGTAGGGTCGAGTGAACTGGTGTGAAGCCATTCTTCACGAAGAATTCCTTCAATGTATCATACCACGCCCATGGGGCCTGTTTGAGGCCATAGAGGGCCTTGTTGAGTCTCAAGACTTTGTCGATTCTTTGGATCTTCAAAACCAGGGGTTGAGCAACATATACTTCTTCCTCAAGCTTACCATTGAGGAATGCACTTTTCACATCCATTTGATATAAAGTGATATTATGATGGTTAGCATAAGCAAGTAATATGCGAATAGCCTCAAGTCTAGCAACAGTGCAAAAGTTTCATCAAATCAATTCCTTCAACTCGTGTGTAGCCTTGAGCTACAAGTCATGCCTTATTCCTCACCACAAGGCCATTTTCATCTTGCTTGTTGCGGTAGATCCACTTTGTGCCAATGATATTATGCTTGCGAGGATCTGGACGTTTGACCAGTTCCTGACATTGTTGAGCTCGAATCGATGTAATTCTTCTTGCATTGCCTGAATCCACTCAGGCTCGTAAATGCTTCATCTACCTTAGTGGGCTCTGTGATAGAGACAAAAGCATAGTGCCCACAAAAGTTAGATAAATGTGAAGCTTTTGAGCGTGTGAGAGGACCCGGTGCTTCAATGTCATTGATGATCTTGTCAACTTGCACTTCTTTTGCAACGCGAGGATGAGCTGGTTGTCGTGAGGAATTTGATTAGCATTTTCTTCAAAGACCATTTTCTTCAAAGATTATCCTCAGTGCATCACCGACGTTCTTCAAGTTCGGAATGAATTCTTCAGAGATTCTTCAAGAGGAATTACATCCTCAAGAGCCTTGAACTTGATAGATTCCTCGGTGCTGGTTCATCTATCACAGAAGGTAGGTGCTCTCTTTGCGAGCCATTAGTTTCATCGAATCAAGACATCTACAGCTTTCAACAATCTTGTAAAGAACATTGTTGAAGACTCAGAGGTGTGCGAGTCCTTTCCATAACCAAGCATAAAACCTTCATGTGCTTTCGGTGCAAATTTAGCATTGTGATGAGGATCTCTAATCCAGCATTTAGCAATCAAGACTTTGAAATAACTCACATTGGGTTTCTTGTCGTTGAGGAGTTCATAGGCAGTCTTCTTGAAGAATTTGTGAAGATATACTCTGCTGATGATGTGGCACGTAAAGATCAATTGCATCAATCCAAAACGACGAGGTGTTTTGTATTCATCAAGCATAGTGCGAGCCATCTCAACAAGAGTTCTGTTCTTGCGCCCACGACGCCATTTTGCCGAGGAGTATAGGGAGCAGATAACTCATGAGTAATACCAAGTTCATCAAGATAGTCATCAAGACCGAATTCTTGAACTCAGTTCCATTGTCACCCCGATGTGCCTAATCTTCACACCAAAGTTGGTTGAAGCCCTCGAGGAAAATCGCTTGAAGACTTCCGCACTTCATGTTTGTAAGGAACAATGTGTACCCATGTGTAACGAGAGTAATCATCAACAATAACAAAGCCATATAGAGATGCATCATTAGTGACCGATGAGTAATGATTAGGACCAAAGAGGTCCATGTGAAGCAATTCAATGGATGAGTAGTGGTCATGATAGTCTTCACTGGATGCTTGGCCTTGGTCATTTTTCCAGCTTCACAGGCTCCACACAAGTGATCCTTGAGGAATTTGACATTCTCAATGCCAATGACATGCTTCTTTTTCGCAAGCGTGCAGTAAATTCCTCATGCTCATGTGACCAAGTCGTTGATGCCATAGCCAGCCTTCAAGCTTTTGCAAGTAGACACACGGCTGGTTGTGGTCCCAGAGAGAAATCAACAATATACAAGTCTCCTCTCCTAAAGCCTTCAAGACTTTGGAATTTTCAGCTTCCATGATCACAACACAACGATACTTGCCAAAGACAACAACCATATCAAGATCACAAAGCATTGAGATCGACATGAGGTTGTATCCTAAGGACTCAACAAGCATGACTTTGTCCATGTGTATGTCCTTAGAGATCGCAACCTTACCAAGACCCAATACCGACTTTTGCCTTTGTCAAGAAAGATGATATGCTTCAGATGTGATGGTGATAAGGGAGCATCCATCAATAGATTCTTGTCACCAATATGTGATTTGTACATCCACTATCGAGGACCCACTCATTGGCTTTGGGTTGATCATCCTGCAGATGAATTAGTGCAACTTACGATCTCATATACTTCATCGGAAGAATATGATATCAATTTCATCGATGAATTTCATCAGCAAAGATAATGTATAAGCAAGATGAGGACGTGTGAAATGAAAGTTCATTTCTTTATGATTAGCCTGCGCCCTTTCGTGCATTTTTGTCGTGCCCCAAAGAAATTCTTCAGACGTTAAAGCACGCCCGGAGACCTGACCTCAGAAGAGATTAGTTCTTTTCTTCACCACCCACATCTCAAGGGTGGAAAGAGTTCATCACTCTGCGAGCTCCATATGAGAATTGTGGCATAGAAGCCAATCCATTTCGCTTCACATAAGAGAGGTTAGGTAAGCATATGAATAAGCAGAGAAATTCTTTGAGGACTTATGAACATATTGGTTTGAAGAATAATGCACATATTCATAGCCCTTAGCTCTACCCTGCGAAACAAAGTTGTTAGCACGATGATAATCATATGAGGACTTTGATCCTTTTGAGGAATTTGGTCCGTATGAGGATTTGGATCCATATGAAGAATTTGGTCCATATGAAGAGTTTGATCTGGGGTTCCTATTCTTCACAGGTGGTGTCATGAGGACATTCACCTGAAGACTTTCAAGGCACTTCTTGGGAACCCAGATTTTCTTCATAGGAGAACCGTTCATGCAGTTAGTGCCAACATATCTAGCAAATACTTCACCATTCTGATTTTTGAACAGTTTATAGTTGGAGTCAAATGACTTATCAGAAGAATGAAGAGATTCACATGTAAAGCCAAATAAGTTAGATGGATCAACTGGAGGTCCCTTTGCAGCAACCCATGAGGTTTTGGGGTACTGCTCAGGCTTCCAATATGTTCCATCGGCATTGAGTTTCCTCTCAAAGGCAATACCCTCTTTCCTAGGGTTCCTATTGAGGATCTGCTTTTTAAGCACGTCACAAAGAGTCTGATGCCCTTTGAGGAATGTACAATTCCTTCAGCCCTGCATCGTCAGTGATACTAGCAATGTCCTCAGATGAGGAATTAGTGATAGCAGAGGCAGGTGAAGAATTTGTAACAGTTGAAGCATTTGAACATTTAGGTGAAGAATTAGCGATTCACGCTCAATGCACTTTAAGCATGGAGGAACAAATTCTTCCTGAGAAGCGCTGATTTGTTGAGCAAGTAATGAATCGCGCTCCTTCGAAGATCTTCATAACTCACTCTTAGCTTCTCAAGATCTTGCTTCTTTGAAGAAATTCATAAGAAAGCTTCTCATGATCGATAAGAGAGAGTTATGATGACCTTGAAGGTGTCAAACCTAGACTCAAGTCTCAAGATTTTCATCCGTGGCTTTAGTGCGATCCATTTCTTCACCTAACATATCATCACTTTTATCTAGCATGTTTTGAACCTTTTCAAAAGCCCTTTGTTGTTTTACAGCAATCTTAGCAAGTTTTGAGTAGCTGGGCTTGAGATCTTCATCAGATTCATTTTCACTAGATTCAGAGGAGGTATATTTGAGTACCTTGGCACCCTTTGCCATGAAACAATAGGTGGGAGCGTAGTCATCACTATCTTCATCAGCTTTGTTGGTGAGGTCATTTTCTTCAGAGTAGAAGATGGACTTGCTGACGAAAGCAGTAGCGAGAGCCAAACTCGCCACACTAGACTCGGATTCTTCTGATGCCTCCTCTTCCTCATGTTCCTCAGATTCAGTTTCAGAGTCCATTTCCTTGCCAATGAATGCATGAGCCTTCTTGGAGCTACTCTTCTTGTGAGAAGAAGATTTTGAGGATTTTGATGATGAAGATTTCGACGATTTCTTCTTCTTCTTAGCGTCATCAGAACTGTAATCCTTGTATTTCTTCTTCTTTAATTCCTTTTCCCACTGAGGACAATCTTGAATGTAGTGACCAGGTTTCTTGCATTTGTGGCATAGTCTTCTCTTATAGTCACTGGATGAGGAATCACTGCTCCTTGAGGATTTTCCAAAGCGACCACGCCTTGAGAACTTCTCGAATTTCTTCACGAGCAAAGTGCTAGCTCCTGCTCAATTCTTCAGATCTCCAAGGCTACTACCGAGTCTTCACAATCAGATTCGCATACACAGCCTTGGCCTTCGTGGCACGTGATTTTCCATAGCTAGAACCATAGAGATCTCTTTTTGAGAAGTCGGAACTCATGAGTATTTAGCCTCTCGAGGATATCACTGGATCAAGTGACTTGTAGTCAAGACGCTCTTGTATCATTAGTGCGAGTATCAAATGAGGAATCAAGCGATCTCAATAATTTCTTCACCACCTCATGGTTGGTGATGTCAAGGCACCAAGCGCTTGAAGCTCATTTGAGATGTCATGAGGCGATCAAGGTTTGTTGAACATTTTCATTGTCGAGTCTTTTGAAGCAGTTGAAGAGATTCCGAAGAACATCAACTCGGGAGTCACGCTGAATTGAGACTCCTTCATTCACTTTGGACAGCCTATCCCAGATAAGCTTAGCAGTTTCCAAAGCACTCACTCTTCCATACTGTCCTTTACTCAGATGGCCACATATGATATTCTTCGCTTGAGAATCGAGTTGCTTGAATCTCTTCACATCGGCAGCGCTCAAAGAGGGTGAGACAGAGGAACACCATTTTCCACAACATACCAGAGATCGTTGTCAATTGCCTCAAGATGCATTCACATCTTGTTCTTCCAGTAGGGGTAGTCCGTCCCATCAAAGGTAGGACACCCAGCTGAGACCTTGATCATACCTGCGATCAACATAACTAAAACTCCAGGTGGTTAAACCAAAATCACACAGAACAAGGGAGTACCTTGCTTTGATACCAATTCAAAGTGCGTTATATCGACTAGAGGGGGGGTGAATAGGCGATTTTTATGAATTCTTCAATGAGGAATTTGCCGTGAGGAAATTCCTAAGTGAAGAACTACTTGCAAATGAATGAGTACTCGTAAGTAAGCATATGAGAATGCGGCATGGTCATCATGATGAAATGAAGACAATCAAAGAGTACGTAAAGCGTAAACACAGGATAGCACAAGATGAAGACAAACATATCGAGGAAATTGAATCGAGGAAATTGAGAAAGTCTTCACCAAAGTCTTCAAACACAGATATGAACGAACACTCAACACATTAATGAGGAAATGAAAGAGTTAAGGAAATAGAACCAGTTAGGTTGGTGAAGACAATGATTTGGTAGACCAGTTCCAACTGCTGCCCTCGGCTTGTACGTCTGGTTGGAGCAGCTGAGTATTTAAACTCGAGGACACACATCCTCGACACCCAATCGGCTGAGCACGCAGCTCAGACACCAAGTCCTCACCGTATTCTCCTTGAACTAAGGTCACACAGACTCGGCCCAATCACTCGTGGTAAGTCTTCGTGCAACTTCCAAACCTTCACAGACTTGGTCACTCGGCAATCCACAATTCCTCTTGATGCTCTAGACCATGACGCCTAACCATCTGGAAGAAGCACAGTCTTCAAAGGTAACAAGCGTCGGATCCACGCAGGATCAATATCTTCATGATGCTCAATCACTTTGGGTTTGTAGGGTTTGGTTTTTGGGTTTTCCTCACTCGATGATTTTCGCCAAAGTCCTCTGAGGATGGGTTGCTCTCAAATGACAAGTGTCAAGTTCTCTCTGAGCAGCCGACCAGCTAGTGGTTGTAGGGGGCGGCTATTTATAGCCTAGGGAGCAGTCCGACATGATAAGACATAAATGCCCTTCAATGTTATGACCGTTAGGTGGATAAGATATTTTGGGACAGGTGGCAAGAAGACAAAGAACGGTCGGAATTTTGACTCTCAAATTCCTCGTGGCTATCATGTTCTCATCGTAGGCAATCCAGACTTGGCGAATTCCTAACTCCTCGGTCAGAACAAATTCTCAAATACTGTAAGAATTTCGCCTCACATCAAGAAATTGATCGAGCAGTATGAGATTTCCAAAGGCTTCACTCAAGGGATTGGTAGGTGTAGGATTTTGAGTTGAGCATCACATGGAAATTTTTCCTTAGTATTTCCTCGACCCCTTTAACAAGACGGTGTTTCCTATGACTCAAGAAAGAGAAAACGAAACTACGAAAACAAAAGTTTTCACGCTTCATGTTCCCCAAATGAATACCAAGTCTTCAAGGTCACATCAATTTCTTCACTTTCAAAGTCTTCGAAAGTCTTCGAATAACAAAGTCTTCAAATAAGAACTTCATTTTAGGGTCGACTTTCTCTGTAAATATCAAACTCCTCATAAACTTATAAACCTGTGTACACTCATAAACACATTAGTCCCTTAACTTATAAGTCTTCAATACACCAAAATCACTAAGGGGCACTAGATGCACTTACACTTCTTCTCACTCTTCGTTTGCAAGGCGGCGAACCTCGAGGCCCTAAGGGCGATCAGGTCGACCTAGGGCAGCCCATAGCCGCCGCGCACCCTGACGGAGTCCCTCCCAGGCATGTGGGGTTTCGCATACCGCGCTTCCGGACAAATCTCTTTCAACGTGAGCTGTGATGTATCACCCCGGTGAGAGCACACGAGGACGCGTTCGTGTGTGAACACCAACATAGAGCACGCCAACATAAATGAGAACCACCAGCAATCCCGCCATCCCCGCGGCCGCACCGCCACGCCTACAAAACTATTGCACCTCGCACACAAAAAAGAACCTCGCCGTCGTCATCCACACGCGCTGCGAGGAGGGAAAAGAGAAGATGGATGGCGACAACTATGGCTTGGGTCGCCCTCACAAGAGCAGCGCATTTCCAAATAACTTATTTATATTAAGCATTGCTTGATTTGGGTGCATTTCCAAATTTGTCATTGGCCTGTATCATCGCACTTGCGGATTTGAAAAGTGACTGATAAATCGAGTAAACTCTCCTTTTAATGCATCCTATAAAAGTTTATCAAAAACATGGGACACCATGCATGTTGTATGTGCAGAAATGATACTTATTTTGCTTTGTAGCATGGCAATTTCTCTCTTAATTCTACTGTTTTGATCAACAGGGTTGTTGCAGCATGGAACTTCATTATTACATTTGAGAAGAACGTTATACCAACTACGATATACACATTATTCCACTCAACACAAATTGAGGAAAAATAACTCATTCTACTTCTTAACAAGCAAGGGCCCTACATTATCACCCGTTGCTTTGTTGTGCTTCACATGGCTTCCATCACACAGTGGAAATGTTCCCGATCTCCAGCACCTTGTGGCAAACACATGAATCAAAGTCAGTAATCATTCATTTAGAGGAAAATGAGTAATAGTTGGAACTTCGAAATGGTATGCAAATCAAGTATTCCAAAGGAAAATGAACTCTGTAATGCAGGCATCAACAGCATAAAGACCATCAATTGGCTGGTCCCCGCAGTTTGGGTCAATAAACACTATTAATAATTTGTTTGAAGTATCAACGAACTGGGATTCAGCTTGCAAATTCTAGTATAGTTCAGCAGAAATAGTTATAAGAGTGCAATTGTTTTGGATGAAGTAATAACGGGTAATTCATCGGAACATTTTTTTCTTACGAAATGCAACAGTGTTGCATTATCCTTGAATTAAGAAGGTTAACCAACAGCAACAGAGTACAGTTAAACTTAAATTGGCTCTCACCAGGAGAGCAACAGTATCAGGATAAATATAACAGTGCACAAAACAATCATGAAGATTTATGTATTTTCTTTACCTAGTTTTCTACCTTTGGGCATTCTAAGGCTTAAAATTTGCTGATCATAGGATCAATTCAGTTACTGAAGGTAAAAAAACTCAGTATAGCAGTCTAAATTTTGCTTCGCACACCAACTTGGGATACCGTAGGTGATCAACCAAGCCCATTTATTAAATTTATTGTTCTTGCAGAGTCCACTCAAACCTTTAACCAACTAAATTTAGATTAGAGACAGTTGCCCGTAGCAGTCCAAATCTTCCTCTTACAACAAATCAAATTACCATTCGATTTACCCATGTAAATTATTTGTCGCAGGTTCCTGCCAAGGTTGTAGTTAGCTAAATTAAAACTGGAGATGGAAAAATGCCATCAAAACAGTACAATCAGAAAAGTTGCCATCTGTCTGGACCCGGATTGCATTAAGAACCAGCAAGTTCTTGTTCTATGCAGAGGCCGGGGTGATCCTTCTTTTCTAAATAAAAAAGCAAGTTCTTGTTTTGCAGAGCACCCTTGAAAAAGAACCAAAGTTCTTTATCCTCTTGGATATCTCAAAAGGTTTTTCCTCTTCAATGATAATCGCTTGTTTAATGAAGTCAGAACATTGTTTCGACATGATTTTTTTGCGCAGTTAAACTGCATACTGCATATGTACTATGTTAATGGTGAGTGAACTGGCATACCCTGCAACGTGTACGCGGCTGACTAAAAAGGCTTCTCGCACCACCAAAGATGAAGTACTCAGAAGTAAATAGCACGACGGGGAACTGTACCGGCAGTACGGGGTGAGCGGCTTGGAGAGCTCCCCGGCCAGGACGGTGTCGACCACCTTGGCCTCCTCCTTCCGGATGGCCGGATTTATCCCGCTCCCAGCAGCAGCGGTGTCTGCCTCGGCACGCACCGCCACCATGCCCCGTCGGGCCCGGCCGCGGCCAAGGCCTGGCGCCGGCGCCGGCGCGGCAAGCGGGAAGGTTAGGCGGCACGAGGTGGCAGCGGCCGCGGAGAACAGGGTCGCCATGGATGAAGGTTCTTGGTGGCTGCGGCCGGCGGTGTTTCTTGGTTGGTCGGATTGGTTTGGTGGGAGTTGTGGATGGATGGATCGTCTGTTTGCTTGAGTAGGCGTGGCCGCGTGGGGGAGGATTTGGGGTGTGTGGCGAGCACACGCGCTAGCTGACCGGTCACCGGCCCCGTCGGTCGATCCTTCCAGCGAAGCGTCGTCCCACCCCGAATCGCTCGCCACGCGTCCTGCGCGAGAGCTATATCTCGCCTAACGCGGGCTAGCTTCTGGATCGCCTGAAGCTTCCGGTGACCGTACAATCTTGGGCCGGCCAACTTCTTAGCGCTCGCTCACGTTTTTGTTCGCTCGTTCGTGGGCGCCCTACGGGGAATCCTATAAGAATTCAAAAAATGTTCATTGATGTAAAAAAAATGTTCATCGAATTCAAATTTTGTTCATCAGATTTAGAAAATATTCATCAAAATTGAAAATTTATCCACCGACAAAAAAACAATCATTAAATTCAAAATTTGTTCAACATTGACAAAAAATGTTCATTGAAATCAAAATCTGTTCATCCATTTGTTTTCAAAAAGAATTATTGAATATAATTTTTTTCATCACGTTAAAACAATTCATAGAATTCAAAATTTGTTCTTCAAGTTTAAAAAATGTTCATCATTATTAAGAATGCTCATAAAGTTTTTCATCAAAATAAAAAAATAATCGTGCACATTTTTTGAATTCAAGAACTGTTTGTGACAATTCAAAACTCATTTTTTTAAGTTTTAGAACCCTTTTAGTCCCGAATTATTTTAACATAAAATAAAATAAAAACGACAGAAAAACAGGGAGCGTCCGTCCCCGCGCATGGGCTAGCCCAACATGGGGCGCGGGGGGCTGGGGATGCCCGCTTCCCCGACCGCACCGCCGCCATATAGGAGGTCCCCGCCGAAAAATCCTATACGACGCTTGCTGCGTCGTCAGAGCATCTCCAGCCATTGAGCCCCTAGGGAGGCATTTTTTCGCCGCTTGGGGGGCTGTCGGCGGAATTTTTGGCCTGGGGTGAAAATGTTTCCAGTCATGTCCAGCCCCAAGCCGTGCCCAGGCCGCGCCCGCCCCAGGCCACGGCCGGCCCGGCCTAACTGCCAAGCTCGAGCAGTGCAGCATGCGCGCGAGCGTGAGCCGGCGGAGCAGAGGAGCCACGGCTTCACCGACGTAGTCTCTGTCCTCCCTTCCGTCTTCGACGTCGTCTCCCTTGTGCGCTGCGCGGAGGCCGCCAAGCCGCTGCGCCGCGCCATCCTCGACCGGGGCTTCCTCCACCTGCTGGACCGCCTCGTTGGCCTCGCTCGAAGCTGCCCTCAGCCGCGCCGCCGACGGGTCCGCCGCGCGGTAGTAGTTGAAATCCACCGCCACGGAGTCCTCCGGCTGGCCCAGCCACGCCTCCGACCTCCGAACGAACCGAACCAGGAGGCCGTTGTAGACGTCCACGCCGCACATGCTGTCCGGGTTGAGGTCGCGCAGATTCTTCACGTCGAGGACGAAGGACTGGAACCGCGCCGGCGAGAAGATGGTTGTGCTCTCGTAGAAGAAGAACCACTTGAACCTGGGGTCCCACGCGCACGCCTTGAGCCCGGCTGGAGGCCGGCGTGTAGGAGATATGCCCTAAAGGCAATAATAAATACTATTACTTATCTCCATGTTCATAATTATGTTTATGTTCCATGCTATAACTGCTATGGTTCTCGAGTCTGCAATAACACGAGGCTCGGGGGAAGACTCATATGCACGTGTGGAATAATAAACGGTAAGAAGTATTCCTAGTCTGGCCTCTAAGACTAGCTCAAGTGTTGCATGATGATTCTGTTTTCCTGGTCATGGGCATGTCTATGCTAGCAACTTTGAGGGCAAAATGTTAAGAGAACATTTGTGTTGAATCGACCCGGATTGATGTTATTGTAGGATCGAAAGTATGTCTAGAGGGGGGGTGATTAGACTACTTGACCAAATAAAAACTTATCTTTTTACCAATTTTAGTCTTTGGCAGATTTTAGCTATCTTAGCACAACTCAAGCAATCTTAACACAATTCAAGCAAGCATGCAAAGAGTATATGAGCAGCGGAAAGTAAAGCATGCAACTTGCAAGAATGTAAAGGGAAGGGTTTGGAGAATTCAAACGCAATTGGAGACACGGATGTTTTTGTCGTGGTTCCGATAGGTGGTGCTATCATACATCCACGTTGATGGAGACTTCAACCCACGAAGGGTAACGGTTGCACGAGTCCACAGAGGGCTCCACCAACGAAGGGTCCACGAAGAAGCAACCTTGTCTATCCCACCATGGCCGTCGTCCACGAAGGACTTGCCTCACTAGCGGTAGATCTTCACAAAGTAGGCGATCTCCTTGCCCTTACAAACTCCTTGGTTCAACTCCACAATCTTGTCGGAGGCTCCCAAGTGACACCTAGCCAATCTAGGAGACACCACTCTCCAAGAAGTAACAAATGGTGTGTTGATGATGAACTCCTTGCTCTTGTGCTTCAAATGATAGTCTCCCCAACACTCAACTCTCTCTCACAGGATTTGGATTTGGTGGAAAGAAGATTTGAGTGGAAAGCAACTTGGGGAAGGCTAGAGATCAAGATTCATATGGTAGGAATGGAATATCTTGGCCTCAACACAAGGGTAGGTGGTTCTCTCTCAGAAAATGTGTATTGGAAGTGTAGGTTCGTTCTGATGGCTCTCTCCACAAATGAAGAGTGGGTGGAGGGGTATATATAGCCTCCACACAAAATCTAACCGTTACACACAACTTACCAATCTCGGTGGGACCGAATTGAGAAACTCGGTCGGACCGATTCAGCAAATCTAGTGACCGTTAGGATTTTTGGTGGGACCAACATGCAACTCGGTAGGACCGATATGGTTAGGGTTAGGGCATAACGTAATCTCGGTGAGACCGATTACACAAACTCGGTGGGACCAATTTTGGTAATAAGCTAACCAGAGTTGGTCGGAGTAAACTCGGGGACCGATTCGCTCATTTCGGTGAGACCGAAATGTTACAAAAAGGAAACAAAGAGTTTACATTGCAATCTCGGTGGGACCGATCGCTCATCTCGGTGGGACCGAAACATTACGAAAGGAAACAGAGAGATTACAATCCCATCTCGGTAAGACCGAGATCCCTATCGGTGAGACCGATTTGCCTATGGTTTGTTGCAGTGGCTATGACATCTGAACTTGGTGGCGCCGGATAGAAAGAATCGGTGGGGCCGAGTTGGACTTTTGGTTTAGGTCATATGTGGATGTGAGAAAGTAGTTGAGGGTTTTGGAGCATATCACTAAGCACTTTGAGCAAACAAGCCATTAAGCAACACCTCATCCCTCCTTGATAGTATTGGCTTTTCCTATAGACTCAATGTGATCTTGGATCACTAAAATGGAAAATGTAGAGTCTTGAGCTTTGAGCTTGAGCCAATCCTTTTATACTTAGTATTTTGAGGGGTCCACTTTCCTCATCCATGCCATGCCATTCATTGAGCTTTTCCTGAAATATTTATCTTGGAATAATGTTAGCTCAATGAGCTATATGTTGTTAGGAATTACCAAAAACCACCCAGGGATAGTTGCACTTTCAATCTCCCCCTTTTTGGTAATTGATGACAACATATAGATCAAAGCTTCGACAAATGATAATAAGAGTGAAAAACATTGTCGCTTTGAGAAGTATGTGATAAGCAAGAGCTCCCTTAGATTTGTGCATAGTTTAAGATTTGCTTTGGAATACAAATGCACAAAGGGTTAGGCTCATTGGTTACTCTTCCATGTCACATACATCTTGGTGGAGCGCTCAAAATGATAACAATAGAATACATGCACTCATCACCAAGCAAAGTGAATGATCATATAGAGATAAAAGGATAATGTCATCCAACAAGCATTAATGTAGCATATGATCAAACACATGATCATCCAAGTATCACACAGACAGGAAGTATCTCAATCAATCAAACAAAGTTCAACCACAAAAGCAAGAGAGAATAAAAAACGCACTCTCTCGGAGCCTATGATCTATACATTTTTCTCCCCCTTTGGCAACAAGTTACCAAAAAGTTCATAGAAAATGCATAGCACTAAATCGTCTCTCAGGCTTGATCTTTAGGTGGTGGTGTAGACAGAACGCCAAGGACTAAGGCATCAGTTGATGTAGATGGAGCTGGTGGAGTAGGTGCTGGAGCTGGTGGCACCGTAGCTGTAGCTGGTGCAGATGAAGTGGCTCGTGTCTGCATCGCACCGCAGTGACCTCTGAGTTCTAGGCACTCTGGCAAATGCCTTAGTGGTTGCCTTGCCCTTCCTCTCCTGCATATCATCCTGAAGTTGCTCAACAACAGACTGGATCTGTGTTACCTTCACATCCATGTCATAGAACTTCTGCTCCATGATCCTCTCCAAGCTCTCCTGGTTTTGAGTCAAGGTGGCCAGCCCCTTCTCAATCCTCAGAGTGGATGCAATCAAGTAGCCAAGTTGATCATGTTTGCTCTTCAAGAAGTACTGAGATTCCTCTTCCATCGTTGGCATCTTGGCAGCCTTCTCAGTCCTTGCCTTCTCCTTCTTTGCTTGAGCTTGCACAGAAGATGGTTCATCTTCATTCATAACCACTTGGTTGTCCTCAAAGTCTAGATAGATAGGCATGTGCTCCTTGTCCAACAAGTATGTGCCAGTGCCCATCTTGGAGTTAATCATCTCCGGATCTGTGGGGCATACCCACAACTTCTCTTTGGTCGTGAATGTCCTCTTGATAGTTTCAACTATAAGACTCATGACCTTGAACTTTTGTGGCACATCAAATAAGTGTAGCAGATTTATTGCATGGCCACCGATCATGTTGTGATCACCGACTTGGGCAAGAGAGTGTGCCCGAGGATCCGATTAATGGTTGACATCTGACGATGAAGGTAATGTCCTGATCCAAACTTGTGTGATTCTATAGCAGCATCTGGGATATCCTTGTACATATGTGCCATAGTGTTGTGATCCATCTTCTTCTTGGCATAGACATCCAAGCCATCCTCTTCCTCCTTAGGTGCATTGATTAGATTAGCCCATTCTTTAATTGTTGATTGGTACCTAGTACCTTCAGACATCCATACTATCCTTCCATCTGGATAGAAGTGTGCTGTGGAGTAGAATTGCATTATTAGCTCATCATTCCACTTTGTGAGCTTCTGCCCCACAAAGTCTGCCACTCCACAAGCACTGAAGCTGTCATACACACCAGGATAGTGTTCTTCATTCTCCTTGATGTATTCCCAGTTGACCCATCTCATGTCACACACTATTGGCTTCTTGTCCAGCAGAATTGTCTCATAGAGGTCCTACTGTTCCTTTGCGTGGAACCTGTAGTCTACAACAGTTCTCCTTCTGGTGGCATATGGATCTGACTCTCTCCATAGCCTTAATCCTGAGTCCTTCCTGATCTTCATGTTCTCAGCTACAGGATGGGCATCATTATGATCTGGAATTTTAGGCTTCAATTTTCTCAAAACATGTGTCTCATCATCTTATTCTTCAGCAAGAGTTTCAGGCACTGGGGCCTTGTTCTTCTCAGCAGCTAGAATGTTCCTACTACTCCTCTTGGGTGCAGTCTTGGGTTTGGAGGCATCCTTGGGTGCTACTTTGGGCTTTGATGAAGCAGCCCCTGACCTAATGGCATCACCCATAAGCTTCTGAGCTTTGGGTGCTGGTGCAGCATCCTCTTCTTCTTCCTCCTCTTCCATCATGGAAGGCTTTCCAATTACTCTGGCCATGGTCTTTTTGACCCTTTCCTTCCTCTTCTTCCCTTCTGCAAAGATCCTCTTTGGGTTCAGCTTCCGAGATGCTTGAGTGGAGGTTCGGCTTTAGACATGGGCTGTCTTCCTGCTGGCCTTTTGGTCTTCGAGACTGACTTAGTTGTTGCAATGAGCCATATTCTTTCTTGAGCACCTTCTTCTTGGAAGTGGCCTCATCCTCAATCGCCACATAGTCTTCACCCTCAGTTATGAGGTTCTCTTCTTCTGCCCCCGTGGCAGCTTTGGGTAGGTTGCTTGGGGTGCTCCTGCTGCCTCATCATAGCTGCTAGAGGGACTAGTGCCCTCACTCATGTGAACCTGCTCCTCTTCCCTGCTCGGCTGTCACTCGATCGGACATATTGCAAACACCGACAACAGACCACGTGAGTAGATATAGATGAGATAGAGTGGATGAGCATCACAAAATACAGAGGTTTTGCAAAGAATGAGTCAAAACTTAGTTTTAGTTTTCCACGAAGCATTCCGGATCTACCGATTTCTAAACTCGGTGATACCGAAGCAGCTTTTGGAACCTAAACTAGTGAACTCGGTCAGACCAAGTCACAGTTCGGTGGCACCGAGACTACTAGGGTTTCACAAAGTCCTGAACTCGGTCACACCGATTTGCAATTCTCGGTCAGACCGAGAGTTACATGTGCAATGGCCTTAGCCGAATCGGTGGTACCGAGTTCCACAACTCGGTTGGTCCGAGATAGTCTCGGCGGGAACCTAACCCTAAATTTTCAATTCATCTCTAATCTACGGAGTGTTTTGACTGGATAGGATAGTTTCAATCATGGCAAGATTCATGGCTAACACAATGTGCTAGGAATCAGATGACGATAGCTGATACGTCTCCAACGTATCCATAATTTTTGATTGCTCCATGCTACTTTTTCTATTGTTTTGGACTATAATGGGCTTTATTTTCCACTTTCATATTATTTTTGGGACTAACCTATTAACCGGAGGCCCAGCCCAGAATTGCTGTTTTTTTTGCCTATTTCAGTGTTTCGAAGAAACGGAATATCAAACGGAGTCCAAATGGAACGAAAACTTTGGGAACGTGATTCTCTCACCGAACGTGATCCAGGAGACTTGGACCCTACTCCAAGAAGTGCCAGACGCGGTCACGAGGGTGGGGGCGCGCCCTCCCCCCTGGGCGCGGCCCCGTGCCTCGTGGGCCCCCTGACGCTCCACCGACGTACTCCTTCCTCCTATATATACTCACGCACTTCAACAGATCGGGGACGGAGCCAAAAACCTAATTCCACCATCGTACCTTCCTGTATCCACGAGATCCCATCTTGGGGCCTGTTCCGGAGCTCCGCCGGAGGTGGCATCTACCACGGAGGGCTTCTACATCAACACCATAGCCCCTCCGATGAAGTGTGAGTAGTTTACTTCAGACCTTCGGGTCCATAGTTAGTAGCTAGATGGCTTCTTCTCTCTTTTTGGATCTCAATACAATGTTCTCCCCCTCTCTCGTGGAGATCTATTCGATGTAATCTTCTTTTTGCGGTGTGTTTGTTGAGACCGATGAATTGTGGGTTTATGATCCAGCTTATCTATGGAAAATATTTGATTCTTCTCTGAATTCTTTTATGTATGATTAAGTTATCTTTGCAAGTATCTTCGAATTATCTGTTTGGTTTGGCCAACTAGATTGGTAGTTCTTGCAATGGGAGAAGTTCTTAGCTTTGGGTTCAATCGTGCGGTGACCTTACCCAGTGACAGAAGGGGTTGCAAGGCACGTATTGTATTGTTGCCATTGAGGATAACAAATGGGGTATTTATCATATTGCATGAATTTATTCCTCTACATCATGTCATCTTGCTTAAGGCGTTACTCTGTTTTTAACTTAATACTCTAGATGCATGCTGGATAGCGATCGATGAGTGGAGTAATAGTAGTAGATGCAGAATCGTTTCGGTCTACTTGTCACGGACGTGATGCCTATATACATGATCATTGCCTGGATAACCTCATAACTATGCTCAATTCTGGCAATTGCTCAACAGTAATTTGTTTACCCACCGTAGAATACTTATGCTCTTGAGAGAAGCCACTAGTGAAACCTATGGGCCCCGGGTCTATTCTCATCATATCAATCTCCATCACTTTATTTACTTGCTTTGCTTTTACTTTTACTTTGCATCTTTATACCAAAAATACCAAAAATATTATCTCTATCAGATCTCACTCTCATAAGTGACCGTGAATGGATTGACAACCCCTAAGCGTTGGTTGCGAGTAGCTATCGTTTTGTGTAGGTACGAGGGACTTGCGCGTAGTCTCCTACTGGATTGATACCTTGGTTCTAAAAAACTGAGGGAAATACTTACGCTACTGTGCTGCATCATCCTCTCCTCTTCGGGGAAATCCAACGCAAGCTCGAGACGTAGCAATAGCACAGTGATCAAGTTCATACCCTAGTTCGGCGATGAACTCGCTACAGCGACAATGGCGGGGATGATTACCATTGACGGCGGCGGAGACCAGCGGCAGGAGGCAGCTGGCGACGAGGAGGACGATCCGGAGACCCTGGAGGCAGAGCGGGCTGAGCGCGGGCGAAAGAGTTCGGAGAAAATTTCCAAAATTTTGCCCGTGGGTATATATAGCCCGACCCTGTCGGTGTGACCGAGTGGAAGAACTCGGTGGCACCGAGATGCATAACACAAGCGATTACAGCAACTCGGTGTGACCGAAAAGTTCAAATCGGTTGCACGAAATTGAAAACCTAGATCGACTTAGTGATCTCGGTATGACCTAAATGGATGAATCGGTCGGACCAAACGCACAAAGAAGTTTTGGAAGTTTAAGTCTATGATTTAATCGGGACTCGAGTGCTCCTCACACGAGTGGTTCAAATCTGACTTGATCAAATTTTGTGATGTAGCATGAATAGAGTTTGAGACGAGAAGAGCATAGATAGCTAGAGAAGGTTCTTAGGCATTCTTGTCCATCCACTTGGCAAAAGAAAAAGAAAACAATCAATCAAAACAACAAGTGGATGTCCTCGAATGAGTAAAATATGGAACCAACATGCTCACACAATGAAATGGCAAATGAAATATGTGGCAAAGCATGCACAACCAATTCTAGCATCTATCAAGCAAATTGGCGATGACTAGGTCATCTATATATGAGCATATTGACTTAGGAGTCAAATGAGAACATTTGATCATAGGTCATACTCATCGTTTAAGCTCAAGTGGGGTTACCACTTCTACATAATACATTGTTGTGTTCACACCATTAGAGTTGCTTTAGCTCAATTTCTTAGAGTAAAGCTCCCCCTAGATGTGAGATCCCCCCTTAGAGAGATAAACTAACCTTGGGTTTTGTTGATGATTGATACATCTCCAACGTATCTACTTTTCCAAACACTTTTGCCCTTGTTTTGGACTCTAACTTGCATGATTTGAATGAAACTAACCCGGACTGACGCTGTTTTCAGCAGAACTACCATGATGTTGCTTTATGTGTAGAAAAGAAAAGTTCTCGGAATGACCTGGAAATCAATGGAGGCACTTTTTATAATTTATAAGAATTATTCGGTGGAAGAAATACACCAGGGGGCCCAGGGCCTGTCCACGAGACAGGGGGGCGCGCCCCCGCCCTAGGGCGCGCCCCCTATCTCATGGGCCCCCTGGACCTCCTCAGACCTCAACTCCAACTCCATATATTCCGTCTCGGGGAGAAAAAAATCAGAGAGTAAGTTTCATCGCGTTTCACGACACGGTACCGCCGCCAAGCCCTAATCTCTCTCGGGAGGGCTGATCTGGAGTCCGTTCGGGGCTCCGGAGAGGGGGATTCATCACCGTCGTCATCATCAACCATCCTCCATCACCAATTTCATGATGCTCACCGCCGTGCGTGAGTAATTCCATCGTAGGCTTGCTGGACGGTGATGGGTTGGATGAGATTCACCATGTAATCAAGTTAGTTTTGTTAGGGTTTGATCCCTAGTATCCACTATGTTCCGAGATTGATGTTGCTATGACTTTGCTATGCTTAATGCTTGTCACTAGGGCCCGAGTGCCATGATTTCAAATCTGAACCTATTATGTTTTCATGAATATATGTGTGTTCTTGATCCTATCTTGCAAGTCTATAGTCACCTATTATGTGTTATGATCCGACAACCCCGAAGTGACAATAATCGGGATACTTCTCGGTGATGACCGTAGTTTGAGGAGTTCATGTATTCACTATGTGTTAATGCTTTGGTCCGGTTCTCTATTAAAAGGAGGCCTTAATATCCCTTAGTTTCCGTAAGGACCCCGCTGCCACGGGAGGGTAGGACAAAAGATGGCATACAAGTTCTTTTCCATAAGCACGTATGCCTATTTACGGAATACATGCCTACATTACATTGATGAATTGGAGCTAGTTCTATATCACCCTATGTTATAACTATTGCATGAGGAATCGCATCTGGCATAATTATCTATCACTGATCCGGTGCCTACGAGCTTTTCACATATTGTTCTTCGCTTATTTACTTTTCTGTTGCTACTGTTACAACTACTACAAAAACCCAAAAACATTTATCTTTACTTTTGCTACCGTTACCTTTATTATCATACCACTTTTTCTACTAAACAATTTGCTGCAGATACTAAGTTATCCAGGTGTGGTTGAATTGACAACTCAACTGCTAACACTCAAGAATATTCTTTGGCTCCCCTTGTGTCGAATCAATAAATTTGGGTTGAATACTCTTCCCTCGAAAGCTGTTGCGATCCCCTATACTTGTGGGTTATCAAGACCAATTTATGGCGCCGTTGCCGGGGAGCATAGCTCTATTCTCTGAGTCACTTGGGATTTATATCTGTTGATCACTATGAAGAACTTGAAAGACGACCAGACTACTATTTTGCCCTCAACTACGAGGGGAGGTAAGGAACTGCCATCTAGCTTTGCACTAGATTCTCCTTCCGTTATTAGTAAGCTTGCGACACCTAAACCCGCTATTGCTATGAGTTCTGATATGTCGCATGTTATTGATGATGCCACTTCTGCTATGCATGATGAAACTACTTCTGTGCGTGATATTACTTTGCCATAAGGTGAATTTCTAGATGAACAACTTGCTAGAGTTAGAGGGATGAAATTATCAAGATCCTATTATCGATGATAGTGATGATGAAGGTTCCCCAATGATTATGTTTTACTGTTGTTCCTAAGGGTTATGTTATGCATGAAAAAGCTGCTCTGGAAATCCTTGCTTGCAATGATAGGAATGATCTTAAGAAATTATTAGCTAAATGGAAGCAGCAGTCTCTTAATGCTAGAATGAAACCCGACCCTGCTTTTGCTACTTCACCTATTTGTGTTACTGATAAGGATTATGAATTCTCTGTTGATCCTGATATTATTACTTTAGTTGAATCCGATCTTTTTTATGGCCTTGAACCTGAAACTGTTGTGGCACATCTTACCAAGTTGAATGATATAGCCACCTTGTTTACTCATGATGAGAAGTCTCGCTATTTATATATCCTTAAGATATTTCCGTTCTCATTAAAGGGTGATGCTAAGACTTGGTACAATTCTCTTGCTCCTGGTTGTGTGCTTAATCCCCAGGATATGATTTATTACTTCTCCGCTAAATATTTCCCTGCTCATAAGAAACAAGCTGCCTTGCGGGAAATATATAATTTTGTGCAAATCAAAGAAGAGAGTCTCGCACAAGCTTGGGGGGGGGGCTTCTCTGGTTACTTAATGCTTTGCCTGATCATCCTCTTAAGAAAAATGAAATACTTGATATCTTTTATAATGGACTAACCGATGCTTCCAAGGACCACTTGGATAGTTGTGCTGATTGTGTTTTCAGGGAAAGAACAGTCGACGAAGCTGAAATATTATTGAATAATATGTTGACTAATGAAAATAATTGGACTCTTCCCAGCCAGTTCTCAAGTAATTCCTGAACCAATTGAGCCAACTCTGAGCCTATTCCTAAACCCACTCCAAGAAGAGAGGTGTTTCATTTCTCGATCTGAAGATATGCAAGAGGCAAAGAAATCAATGAAAGAAAAAGGTATTAAAGCTGAAGATGTTAAGAATTTACCTCCTATTGAAGAAATACATGGTCTTAATTTACATCCTGAAGAACCACATTGTCTTGATAACCCGACACAGGTAGTAAATGTAAATTCTCTCTATAGATATGATAAAGTTGAAATACCCTCTACTAAAATTCACAGCCCATGCTTAGATGAATTTGATGACTTTATGGCTAGACAAGAAAGTTTTAATGCTTATGTTGGTAGAGAGTTAAAGAATAATGCTTTCGAGATAGGACGCGTAGGTGATAATCTGGCTAGAGTTAAAGATGAACTTCACCGCGTTAGCAAATATGCTTCTATGGTTGCTACTCAAACTGAGCAAGTACTTAGAGCTCAAAATGATTTGCTTGATGAATTAAATAATAAAAATGACTTTGCTATTAGAGTGGCTACTAGAACTGGTAGAATGACTCAGGAACCTTTGTATCCTGAAGGCCACCCTAAGAGAATCGAGCAAGATTCTCGGAGAAATAATTTAGAGGCACCTAGTTCTTCTAAAAAGAAGAAGAAGAAAAATGATAGAACTTTGCATGCTTCTAATGAACCTACTGTAGACACACCTGAGAATCCCAATAATATTTCTATTTCTGATGCTGAAACTTAATCAGGTGATGAACATGAACCTAGTGATAATGTTAATAATAATGTTCATGTTGATGCACAACCTAGCAATGATAATGATGTAGAGATTGAACCTGTTGTTGATCTTGATAACCCACAATCAAAGAATCAACGTTATGGTAAGAGAGATTTTGTTGCTAGGAAGCACGGTAAAGAAAGAGAACCATGGGTTCAGAAACCCATGCCCTTTCCTCCTAAACCATCCAAGTCAAAGGATGATGAGGATTTTGAGCACTTTGCTGAAATGATTAGACCTATTTTCTTACATATGCGCTTAACTGATATGCTTAAAGTGAATCCTTATGCTAAGTATATGAAGGATATCATCACAAATAAAAGAAAGATACCGGAAGCTGAAATTTCCACCATGCTTGCTAATTACACTTTTAAGGGTGGAATGCCAAAGAAACTTGGAGATCCGGGTGTACCAACTATACCATGCTCTATTAAAAGAAATTACGTTAGAACTGCTTTATGTGATCTTGGAGCAGGTATTAGTGCTATGCCTCTCTCTTTATATCGTAGACTTGAATTGAATAAGTTGACACCTACTGAAATATCTTTGCAAATGGCTGACAAATATACTGCTATACCTGTCGGTATTTGTGAGGATGTGCCTGTTGTGGTGGCAAATGTCGCTATCTTAACGGACTTTGTTATTCTTGATATTCCTGAGGATGATAGTATGTCTATTATCCTTGGTAGACCTTTTCTTAATACCGCAGGGGCTGTTATTGATTGCAACAAAGGCAATGTCACTTTTCATGTTAATGGTAATGAGCATATGGTACACTTTCCAAGGAAACAATCTCAAGTTCATAGCATCAATTCAATTGGAAAAGTTCCAACTATCATTTTTGGAGGTTTTGAATTTCCTCTCCCTACTGTCAAGAAAAAGTATGATATTCTTATTGTTGGGGATTTTCATATCCCCGTTGAGGTAACTTAGTGTTATTCGAAATTTCTCCGGTTCCGTGTTATTCGGAATGAGTTCGTTAACAAGACTTGATCAACCTTGTTAATGGGTTCATTTTGATGATCACGAGATGGATGAAACTAGAAGGCACAACCTTCTGTACCCTCTTTTTACTTTCTGTTATTTAGATTAAATAAAGCAAAAATAATATTATCCGTCTGTTTTCTGAATTATCCGTGCTTTAAAAAATAGCCCGAAAATAAAAGTGCTCCAAATGCCCTGCAAATCTAGTATGATTTTTTCTGGAATATTTGAGGATTTTAGGCACTGAAAACACTCCAGGAGGGCCAAGCACCAGCCACGAGAGAGAGAGCACGCCCCCACAGGGCGCGCCCCTGCCTCATGGGCCCCTGTGGCTCCCTCCACTTATGCCAGCACCACACACTTCATCTTCTACCCAAAAAAATCCCCATCCAGCTCAAGCACGTGTTCTAGCTCTTCTTGCTGCGATTTTCGATCTCCTTGCTCAAAGCTCCATTCACAAAACTGCTTTGGGAGATTGTTGCTTGGTATGTGACTCCTCCATTGGTCCAATTAGTTTTTGTTCTAGTGCTTTATTCATTGCAAATTTTTGCTGCATAGGTGACCATGTTCTTGAGCTTGCATGTTAAATTTTTGAGGTCCCAAGCAATTCCAATGCATGATATAGGCTCTAGGCATTTGTAGGAGTAGTTGCTATCAATCTTGTTTAGTTTCATGCACTTTTATTTTGAAGTTACTAAAATTTCAGAAATTTTCAGAAAAAGAAATATGCTTAGAAGAATGTACCAAGGAGGTTCCTCGGCAAAGAAAGGGCCAAGGATTGCTATACGTGAGCAAGATGTTGAATTGCCGAGGGACGCAAACGTACGGGCTTGTGAGTGGTCATCCGATGATTTTATGGTCGAAGCAGGCTTCAAGGAGGAATGTGACGCATATGTGCATAATGCCGAGCTGGAGGACTTCTTACAAGATAAGTGTCTGCAGTACTATCAGTTAACTGATTCTTCTGTGCGGAGGTTTAGATACAACTGTTCGCGTAATTCTCCTAGTGTCATGTTTGATATTTGTGATACATCTTATACCATGGATTGAGAGGATTTCACAACTGCTTGCAAACTTCCACAGTGGGGTAATATTAATGATCCTCCCAAATCTGAATTTAGAGATTTCCTTGCTAGTATTACTATGGGAGAATCTAGGGACGTAGCACAAGCTACCATAGGGAGCATTCATTTTCCTGCTATACATTACTTTGCTCTCTTGGTAGATGCATTAACGGTAAGGACGAATATGTCACATGTGTGCTCCTGATCTTTCTGTCCTCAAGAGTGTTGTGTCAGGTTATAAAGGTTATAACTTGGGGGCAATATTTGCACGTAGGTTGCAAATTAATAGTAGAAAGGGAGATTTATTTGGAGGAATTTATGCAACCCGTGTGGCTAACATTCTTAATATAGCTCCACGAGAGGGGGATATGATCCTACCCCCTGTTTATTTGGATAAAGAAGCTATGTTCCAACATCATTTTCTTGAGAGGAATGGACAATTCCTCCATTATCGACTAATCTATGACAGACGCAACGTCGTCCCTGTCCTGCCCCCTACCTTTTTGATTATCAGGCAAGAGGAAGATACGTTGTCACCAGGGAGGAAGCAACTGAGTATGAGAGAGGAATGGAGGCGGCTCGCCAACACGCTGCCGCTCATGAGGCGATCGCCTCAGATCTCAAGACAACCCGGCTTCACTTATGGATATCAGCCAGGCGGTCCTTGGTACTAGACCAACTTAGCCAAAAGCCTAAGCTTGGGGGAGTACGTATTTCTCACCGACTTTACATTCATGCTCACACACTAGTCGTCGGTGCTCATACTCTTTCATTGTATTATCCATGCTAGTTAAATTTATTTTTCTAGTTTTCTTCTTGTGTGCTTGATAAACCTTAGGAAAAACCAAAAAAAAATTAGTTAGTTTAATTTCCAAGCTGGTAGTTCATACGTCTCCGTCGTATCTATAATTTTTGATTGTTCCATACCAATATTATTCAACTTTTATATACTTTTGGCAACTTTTTATAGTATTTTTTGGGACTAACATATTGATCCAGTGCCCCGTGCCAGTTCCTGTCTGTTGCATGTTTTTTGTTTCGCAGAAACCTAATATCAAACGGAGTCCAAACGGGATAAAAACGGACGGAGATTTTTTTTGGAACATTTATGATTTTTGGGAAGTAAAATCAACGCGAAACAGTGTCCGGGGTGGCCACGAGACAGGGGGCCACGCCCCAGGGTGGCAGGCGTGCCCTGGGCACTCGTGGGCCACCCGTAAGGCAGTTGACGCTCTTCTTCTGGCGCAAGAAAGCTAATTTTATGAGAAATATCTGGGCGAAAGAATCACCCCAATCGGAGTTACGGATCTCCAGATATAAAAGAAATGGCGAAGGGGAAGAATCAGAGAACACAGAAACAGAGAGAGACAGAGAGATAGATCCAATCTCGGAGGGGCTCTCGCCCCTCCCAAGCCATGGGAGCCAAGGACCAGAGGGGAAACCCTTCTCCCATCTAGGGATGAGGTCAAGGAAGAAGAAGAAGAAGGGGGCCTCTCTCCCCCTTGCTTCCGGTGGCGCCGGAGCGCTGCCGGGGGCCATCATCATCACCGCAATCTTCACCAACAACTTCACCGCCATCATCACCAACTCTTCCCCCCTCTATGCAGCGGTGTAACCTCTCTCTTACCCGCTGTAATCTCTACTTAAACATGGTGCTCAACGCTATATATTATTTCGCAATGATGTATGGCTATCCTATGATGTTTGAGTAGATCTGTTTTGTCCTAATGGCTATTTGATGATCAAGATTGGTTTGAGTTGCATGTTTTATTATTGGTGTTGTCCTATGGTTCTCTCCGTGTCGCGCAAGCGTGAGGGATTCCCGCTGTAGGGTTTGCAATATGTTTATGATTTGCTTATAGTGGGTTGCGTGAGTGACTGAAACACAAACCCGAGTAAGTAGGTTGTTTACGTATGGGATAAAGGGGACTTGATACTTTAATGCTATGGTTGGGTTTTACCTTAATGAATCTTTAGTAGTTGCGGATGCTTGCTAGAGTTCCAATCATAAGTGCATATGATCCAAGTAGAGAAAGTATGTTAGCTTATGACTCTCCCTAAAATAAAATTGCAATAATGATTACTGGTCCAGTTATCGATTGCCTAGGGACAAATAACTTTCTCGTAACAACAATCTCTTTACTAAAACTAATTTAGTTGTGTCTTCATCTAAACAGCCCCTACCTTTTATTTTCGTGCTCTTTACTTTCTTGCAAGCCTATCCTATCACACCTACAAAGTACTTCTAGTTTCTTACTTGTTCTAGGTAAAGCGAACGTCAAGCATGCGTAGAGTTGTATCGGTGGTCGATAGAACTTGAGGGAATATTTATTCTACCTTTAGCTCCTCATTGGGTTTGACACTCTTACTTATCGAAAACTGTTGCGATCCCGTATACTTGCGGGTTATCAAGACCTTTTTCTGGCGCCGTTGCCGGGGAGTCATAGCGTGGGGTGAATATTCTCGTGTGTGCTTGTTTGCTTTATCACTAAGTAATTTTTATTTGCTATTCTTAGTTGTTCTCTATCTTTAGTTATGGATATGGAACACAAAATACCAAAAAATTAGAGATACTTGCTACTCATGTAGATGGGGTAACTCCTAAGACCCTCGATTCTCATTATGTGAGAGATATTATGTACTACTTTGATAATCCTGAGAAAACCCCACTCAACTTTATAATGGGAGACACGTTGGATCAACGTGAATACTTTAGGGATTATCGCTCGACACAAAAAGGGAAACTATTATGGGATCAATTTATTATGTTGCGTTGGTATGCCTGGAATCTATGCTTGAGATATGATATTACTTGTTGCTCTAGGATGGAGGCTCCACACCTCCCCTTTTCATGCAAATTTAACGATAATGAAACCTTAGCTTCTTATGCTAATGGTATATATGATTACTATGATGTGGAACAAATAGAAGAATTTGTTGCTTTTAAGGCTGCCTATGATATTGAAGCTTTGTTTGAAAAGTATGAAGCTTTTGATGATGATGGTTATAGGCCGGAAAATCTTGCTATACTTGGATATTTCTATGAAAATTATGAATACAATTACTATATTAATGCTTTTATGAAGAAAGTCAACGTTGTCCAAGAAGAGATTAATATTTTGCAGGAAGTTATGGAAGAAGAAATTGATGAAACAGTGAGCTCATTGGATGAAAAAGATGACGAGGAGAGCGAAGAACAAAAGGAGGAAGAGTGGATTAGCTACCCGTGCCCACCTTCTAATGAGAGTAACTCTTCAACTCATACATTGTTTAATTCCCCTTCGTGCTTACCGAAGGATGATTGCTATGATGATTATTGCTATGATCCCTTGAATTTGTTTGAAATATCCCTTTTTGATGATGCTTGCTATGCTTGTGGCCAAGATGCCAATATGAATTATGCTTATGGAGATGAACTTGCTATAGTTCCTTATGTTAAACATGAAATTGTTGCTATTGCACCCACGCATGATAGTCCTATTATCTTTTTGAATTCTCCCTACTACACTTTATCGGAGAAGTTTGTGCTTATTACGGATTATATTGATGGGTTGCCTTTTACATTGCACATGATGATTTTGATAGATATAATATGCATGTGCTTGCTGCTCCTACTTGCAATTATTATGAGAGAGGAACTATATCTCCACCTCTCTATGTTTCTCACATGACAAAATTGCAAGAAACTATTTATATTATGCATTGGCCTTTACTAGGTGTGCATGAATTGTTCTTATATGACATGCCGATGCATAGGAAGAGAGTTAGACTCTATCATTGCTTGATATATGTTGCTTTGTGCTCACTACTAAATGCTAAATCATTGCTAATTAAAATTGGCTTTGATATACCTTGGGATCCGGGTGGATTCACTACTTGAGCACTATATGCCTAGCTTAATTGATTTAAAGAAAGCGCTGCCAGGGAGACAACCCGGAAGTTTTAGAGAGTCATTTATTTCTTTTGAGTGCTTTCATATAGTTTAAAAACAACAAAATAAAGAGGGGAACCCAAAAACTTTTCAAAAAGGAAAGCGAAAGTGAGAAAGACAAGCATTGTTGAAGTGGGAGAGCTCCTTGAACTTTGTTCATGCTCACGGCAACTTTGTGAATCTTGATTACAGAAACTTTTCAACAAAAATAATTATCCCCTTATACAATTCCATTGTATTATAAAAATAATGTGCCAAGGTTTGCCTTTAGGATGTTTACAATGCTTGTTGGTTTGTACGGTGCAGGACAGAAATTTTGGCTGTAGTGCGCGAATTTTAATTTTTTACTGGAACATCAAATGGTTCTGATTCTTTCTGCACTATCTTGTCGTACAACTTTTTTATTTTTCCTAATTTTGGTAGAATTGTTGGGGTACCAGAAGTATGGTTAATGTTCAGACTGCTACAGACTGTTCTGTTTTTGACAGATTCTGTTTTTTGATGCATAGTTTGCTTATTTTGATGAATTTATCAATTTATATTAGTGGATTAAGCCATGGAAAAGCTATATTACAGTAGACACAATGCAAAAACAAAATATGAATTGGTTTGCAATAGTACTTAGAGTGGTGATTTGCTTTATTATACTAACGGATCTTACCGAGTTTTCTGTTGAAGTTTTGTGTGGATGTAGTGTCTAATCGAGGATGTCTCGATATGAGGAAAAGGAAGAGAGGCCAGAGCTCAAGCTTGGGGATGCCCGAGGCACGCCAAGTAAATATTCAAGGAGACTCAAGCGTCTAAGCTTGGGGATGCCTCGGAAGGCATCCCCTCTTTCTTCAACAAGTATCGATATGTTTTCGAATTCGTTTCGTTCATGCATTATGTGCAAGTCTTGGAGCGTCTTTTGCATTTAGTTTTCACTTTTATTTTATGCACCATGCTGGTATGAGATAGTCCTCGGTTGATTTATAGAATTCTCATTGCACTTCACTTAAATCTTTTGAGTATGGCTTTATAGAATGCTTCATGTGCTTCACTTATATCATTTGAAGTTTGGATTGCGTGTTTCTCTTCACATAGAAAACCGCCATTTGTAGAATGCTCTTTTGCTTCACTTATATTTGTTAGAGCGTGGGCATATCTTTTGTAGAAAGAATTAAACTCTCTTGCTTCACTTATATCTATTTAGAGAGATGACAGGAATTGGTCAATCACATGGTTAGTCATAAAATCCTACATAAACTTGTAGATCGCTGAATATGATATGTTTGATTCCTTGCAATAGTTTTGCAATATAAAGGTGGTGATATTAGAGTCGTGCTAGTTGAGTAATTGTGAAATTGAGAAATACTTGTGTTGAGGTTTGCAAGTCCCGTAGCATGCACGTATGGTGAACCGTTATGTAACGAAGTCGGAGCATGAGGTGTTTATTGATTGTCTTCCTTATGAGTGGCGGTCGGGGACGAGCGATGGTCTTTTCCTACCAATCTATCCCCCTAGGAGCATGCGCGTAGTACTTTGTTTCGATGACTAATAGATTTTTTCAATAAGCATGTGAGTTCTTTATGACTAATGTTGAGTCCATGGATTATACGCACTCTCACTCTTCCATCATTGCTAGCCTCTTCGGTACCGTGCATTGCCCGTTCTCACCTCGAGAGTTGGTGCAAACTTCACCGGTGCATCCAAACCCCGTGATACGATACGCTCTATCATACATAAACCTCCTTATATCTTCCTCAAAACAGCCACCATACCTACCTATTATGGCATTTCCATAGCCATTCCGAGATATATTGCCATGCAACTTCCATCATCATCATATACATGACTTGAGCATTTATTTTCATATTGCTTTGCATGATCGTAAGATAGCTAGCATGATGTTTTCATGGCTTGTCCATTTTTTGATGTCATTGCTACGCTAGATCATTTGCACATCCCGGTACACCGCCGGAGGCATTCATATAGAGTCATATCTTTGTTCTAGATATCGAGTTGTAATATTGAGTTGTAAGTAAATAAAAGTGTGATGATCATCATTATTAGAGCATTACCCCAGTGAGGAAAGGATGATGGAGACTATGATTCCCCCAAAAGTCGGGATGAGACTCCGTACGAAAAAAAAGAGAAAGGCCAAAAAAAAAGAGAAGGCCCAAAAAAAAGAGGGGAAAAAAGAGAAAAAAAGAGAGAAAAAGAGAGAAGGGGCAATGTTACTATCCTTTTACCACACTTGTGCTTCAAAGTAGCAACTCGTTCTTCATATAGAGAGTCTCTTGAGTTATCACTTTCATATACTAGTGGGAATTTTCATTATAGAACTTGGCTTGTATATTCCGATGATGGGCTTCCTCAAAAGCCCGAGGTCTTCATGAGGAAGCAAGTTGGATGCACACCCATTTAGTTTCCAGTTTGAGCTTTCATACACTTATAGCTCTAGTGCATCTGTTGCATGGCAATCCCTACTCCTCATATCTTTTAATGGGCATCTTCATAGCCCGTTGATACGCCTAGTTGATGTGAGACTTTCTCTTTTTTTTGTCTTCTCCACATAACCCCAACCATCATATTCTATTCCACCTATAGTGTTATGTCCATGGCTCACGCTCATGTATTGCGTGAAAGTTGAAAAGGTTTGAGAACATCAAAAGTATGAAACAATTGCTTGGCTTGTTATCGGGGTTGTGCATGATGTGAATGCTTTGTGTGGTGAAGATGGAGCATAGCTAGACTATATGATTTTGTTGGGATGAGCTTTCTTTGGCTATGTTATTTCAATAAGACATAATTGCTTGGTTGGTATGCTTGAAGTATTATTGTTTTTATGTCAAAGGATAGATTATTGCTTTGAATCACTCGTGTCTTAATATTCATGCCATGATTAGACATATGATCAAGATTATGCTAGGTAGCATTCCACATCAAAAATTATTATTTTTTATCATTTACCTACTCGAGGACGAGCAGTTATTAAGCTTGGGGATGCTGATACTTCTCCGTCGTATCTATAATTTTTGATTGTTCCATGCCAATATTATTCAACTTTTATATACTTTTGGCCAATTTTTATACTATTTTTTGGGACTAACATATTGACCCGATGCCCGTGCAGTTCACATCATTGCATGTTTTTGTTTCGCAGAAACCCAATATCAAACGGAGTCCAAACGGGATAAAACAGACGGAGATTTTTTGGAATATTTATGATTTTGGGAAGTAAAATCAACGCGAAACAGTGTCCGGTGGCCACGAGACAGGGGCGCGCCCGAGGCAGGCGCGCCTGGGCTCTCGTGGGCCACCATAAGGCGGTTGATGCTCTTCTTCCGCGCAAGAAAGCTAATTTTATGAGAAATATCTGGGCGAAAGATTCACCCCAATCGGAGTTACGGGTCTCCAGATATAAAAGAAACGGTGAAGGGGGAGAATCAGAGAACGTAGAAACATAGAGAGATAGATCCAATCTCGGAGGGGTTCTCGCCCCTCCCAAGCCATGGGAGCCAAGGACCAGAGGGGAAACCCTTCTCCCATCTAGGGATGAGGTCAAGGAAGAAGAAGAAGAAGAAGGGGGCCTCTCTCCCCCTTGCTTCCGGTGGCGCCGGAGCGCTGCCGGGGGCCATCATCATCACCGCAATCTTCACCAACAACTTCACCGCCATCATCACCAACTCTTCCCCCTCTATGTAGCGGTGTAACCTCTCTCTTACCCGCCGTAATCTCTACTTAAACATGGTGCTCAACGCTATATATTATTTCCCAATGATGTATGGCTATCCTATGATGTTTTGAGTAGATCTGTTTTGTCCTAATGGCTATTTGATGATCAAGATTGGTTTGAGTTGCATGTTTTATTATTGGTGCTGTCCTATGGTGCTCTCTGTGTCGCGCAAGCGTGAGGGATTCCCACTGTAGGGTTTGCAATATGTTTATGATTTGCTTATAGTGGGTTGCGTGAGTGACTGAAACACAAACCCGAGTAAGTAGGTTGTTTACGTATGGGATAAAGGGGACTTGATACTTTAATGCTATGGTTGGGTTTTAACTTAATGAATCTTTAGTAGTTGCGGATGCTTGCTAGAGTTCCAATCATAAGTGCATATGATCCAAGTGGAGAAAGTATGTTAGCTTATGCCTCTTCCTCAAATAAAATTGCAATAATGATTACCGGTCCAGTTATCGATTGCCTAGGGACAAATAACTTTCTCGTAACAACAAACTCATTACTAAAACTAATTTAGTTGTGTCTTCATCTAAACAGCCCCTACCTTTTATTTTCGTGCTCTTTACTTTCTTGCAAGCCTATCCTATCACACCTACAAAGTACTTCTAGTTTCTTACTTGTTGTAGGTAAAGCGAACGTCAATCGTGCGTAGAGTTGTATCGGTGGTCGATAGAACTTGAGGTAATATTTATTCTACCTTTAGCTCCTCGTTGGGTTCGACACTCTTACTTATCGAAAATTGTTGCGATCCCGTATACTTGCGGGTTATCACTAGTAGAATTAAAATGAAAACCCAAAAAAGTTTTCTAGTTCTTCTTCTTACTTGTTGGGAGCTTTCCCGTGTAAATAGTTTTATTTTATTTTCTTTCTTTTGGGGGTCGAGAAGACCATATTGAAAATGCTTAGTGGCTCTTGTATGCATGAATGTTTATTGAACTTAGAGCCCATATTACCCTGTCTTCTCTCTTGAGTTGAATGCTTGCAGATTCCACCTTAGTCCAATGCACGTGCACTCTTATTATTATACACATCGTTCGGTCGTGTGAGTGAAAGGCAATAATGACAATATTTGATGAACTTATTGGGATGAGAAAAGCTGGTATGAACTCGACCTCTTTTGTTTTTGTAAATATGATGAGTTCATCGTTTCCGAGTCAGCTATTATGAAGTAAACATATTTGCAATGACATTTAGAGATTATAGTTGCTTGTGCCATGCTTGATTAGCTATGAGTTATAATGGTTTACCTTGCGTGCCAACATGCTATTAGAATGATTATGATATGGTATGATGGGATGGTATCCTCCTTTGAATGAATTGAGTGACTAGACTTGGGACATGTTCACACATGTAGTTGAATCAAATCAACATAGCCTTCGTGATATTTATGTTCATGGTAGATTATATCCTACTCATGCTTGTACTCGGTGTGAATTAATTTTAATGCATGTTCACGACTGTTGTCGCTCTCTCAGTTGGTCGCTTCCCAGTCTTTTGCTAGCCTTCACTTGTACTAAGCGGGAATACTGCTTGTGCATCCAAACTCCTTAAACCCCAAAGTTGTTCCATATGAGTCCACTATACCTTCCTATATGCGGTATCTACCTACCGTTCCAAGTAAATTTGTATGTGCCAAACTCCAAACCTTCAAATGAAATTCGGTTTTGTATGCTCGAGCAGCTCATGTACAACTAGAGCTGCCTATATCTTCCATGCTAGGTGGGTTATTCTCAAGAGGAGTGGACTCCGCTCCTCATTCACGAGAAAGGGCCGGTAATCGGGATGCCCAGTCCCATGATCCAAAAAGATCAAAACTAAATCAAAATAATTGCAAACAAAACTCCCCCTGGGACCCCTTGAATGTTGGAGGCACTCGTTGTTTCGAGCAAGCCATGGATTGATGCTTGTGGAGGAGGGGGAGTACAAACCATTACCATTCTGTTTGGGAACTGTCTATAATGCATGTAGTATGGAAGATACAGCCATCTCATAGTTGTTGCGTTGACAGCGAAAGTATGCCGCTCAAAATGTTATTCAATCTCTATTTTAAAATCGAGCTCTGGCACCTCTACAAATCCCTGCTTCCCTCTGCGAAGGGCCTATCTATTTACTTTTATGTTGAGTCATCATCCCTTCTTATTAAAAAGCACCCGCTGGAGAGCACACTGTCATTTGCATTCATTACTATTGGTTTATATTGGGTATGACTTGACTGGATCTCTTTTACCATGAATTACAATGTTTAGTCAGTCCTTGATCTTTAAAGGTGCTCTGCATTTATGTTTTGCAGTCTCAGAAAGGGCTAGCGAGATACCATTTTGTTATGTCATGTTGTGATTATTTTGAGAAAGTGTTGTCATCCGAGTTGTATTATTATGGCTCGCTAGCTGATTATGTTATTGATATGAGTAATTGTGAGACCTATGTGTTATTGTGAGTATGGTTAGTTCATAATATTTGCTGAAACTTGAATGCTGGCTTTTCATGTTTACAACAACAAGAGCAACAGAGTTTGTAAAAGTTCTTCTTTATCATTTTCAGTTTATCAACTGAATTGCTTGTGGACAAGCAAAGGTTTAAGCTTGGGGGAGCTGATACGTCTCCAACGTATCTACTTTTCCAAACACTTTTGCCCTTGTTTTGGACTCTAACTTGCATGATTTGAATGAAACTAACCCGGACTGACGCTGTTTTCAGCAGAACTACCATGATGTTGTTTTATGTGTAGAAAATAAAAGTTCTCGGAATGACCTGGAAATCAACGGAGGCACTTTTTATAATTTATAAGAATTATTGGGCGGAAGAAATACACCATGGGGCCCAGGGCCTGTCCACGAGACAGGGGGCGCCCCCCTAGGGCGTGCCCCCCTATCTCGTGGGCCCCCTGGACCTCCTCCGACCTCAACTCCAACTCCATATATTCCGTCTCGGGAGAAAAAAATTAGAGAGAAAGTTTCATCGCGTTTCATGACACGGAGCCGCCGCCAAGCCCTAATCTCTCTCGGGAGGGCTGATCTGGAGTCCGTTCGGGGCTCCGGAGAGGGGGATTCGTCGTCGTCGTCATCATCAACCATCCTCCATCACCAATTTCATGATGCTCACCGCCGTGCGTGAGTAATTCCATCGTAGGCTTGCTGGACGGTGATGGGTTGGATGAGATTCACCATGTAATCAAGTTAGTTTTGTTAGGGTTTGATCCCTAGTATCCACTATGTTCTGAGATTGATGTTGCTATGACTTTGCTATGCTTAATGCTTGTCACTAGGGCCCGAGTGCCATGATTTCAGATCTGAACCTATTATGTTTTCATGAATATATGTGTGTTCTTGATCCTATCTTGCAAGTCTATAGTCACCTATTATGTGTTATGATCCGACAACCCCGAAGTGACAATAATGAAGATACTTCTCGGTGATGACTGTAGTTTGAGGAGTTCATGTATTCACTATGTGTTAATTCTTTGGTCCAGTTCTCTATTAAAAGGAGGCCTTAATATCCCTTAGTTTCCATAAGGACCCCACTGCCACGGGAGGGTAGGACAAAAGATGTCATACAAGTTCTTTTCCATAAGCACGTATGACTATTTCCAGAATACATGCCTACATTACATTGATGAATTGGAGCTAGTTCTATATCACCCTATGTTATAACTATTGCATGAGGAATCGCATCCGGCATAATTATCCATCACTGATCCGGTGCCTATGAGATTTTCACATATTGTTCTTCGCTTATTTACTTTTCCGTTGCTACTGTTACAACTACTACAAAAACCCAAAAACATTTATCTTTACTTTTGCTACCGTTACCTTTATTATCATACCACTTTGCTACTAAACACTTTGCTGCAGATACTAAGTTATCCAGGTGTGGTTGAATTGACAACTCAATTGCTAATACTCAAGAATATTCTTTGGCTCCCCTTGTGTCAAATGTGGGTTGAATACCCTACCCTCGAAAGCTGTTGCGATCCCCTATACTTGTGGGTTATCAATGATGACTTCATGTAGGTGTTGAAGATGTGGATGCTCAATGTTGATGTAGATCATTTGGAGCAATCCTTTGGAGTGAGTTGCACTTTCAATACCTACACGGGTTAGTCCCACAAGGAACAAACAAGGATATCCATAGACATAGAGTGATGCACACACTAGATGATGTCTATGAGAGCATTAGGTTACCTTGTCCCTTGTCTTACCAACAAGAGGGTTTGTGACTCCTTAAACTAGTGCAAGATGTGGAAGTTGATAGTTTCATGAGCTAACTTAAGAGTGTTTAGTTCTTTAGTTAGAAGCTCAATCTTCTCCTTATCATTGTCATTCGTTTTATCTTGATTAGCATGATTAATTGACGTTTCATCATAGTATTCATCACTAGAGTTGTCAATAGGTAAATCATCATCACCTAACAAGTCATCTTCATCACTATTGAAATCAACATACTCGGGATGTGTTACCTTTGGACCTCTGGCCATGAAGCATCTTCCAATTCCTTCATTTGGTGAATCAAATATGTCGTAGGAGTTGGTTGACACAAGTGCTAAACCGGCAACACCTTCATCTTGAGTATATTCGGAGTCGGAGTGATAGCTTCTCTCGGAGTGATTGCCGGAGTCGGAGCCGGATACCCATTCACCAACATGAGCTTGATGTCTTTGTTTTGTGTAGCTCCCTGATGACTTGTCCTTCCTTTCCGAATCCTTGCTTCTCCGTGAGGGTCTTCGTTCATAACGATCATTTCTACTCCTTCTCTCTCTTGGTGGTGATTCTTCTCTTCTACTTCTTCTTTTTGGAGAATCTTCTCTTCTTTTGTAGGGTGTCATACACTCATTGGAATAGTGTCCGGGTCTTCCACAGTTGTAGCAATTACGCTCTCGACTAGAAGATCTTTTGTCATTGTAGGACCTTGACTTGGAGCTTCTCTCTTTGCTTCTACTCTTGTAGAATTTGTTGAAGTTCTTCACCATTAAGCTCAATTCTTCATTGAAGGTTTGTTTCTCACTTGATGATGTGGGGGCTTCACATGAGGCTTTGTAAGCACCACTTGATTTGTTGTGAAGTTCCTCCTTATCCTTGAGTAACATCTCATGAGCAACAATTCTTCCAATGACTTCTGTTGGCTTGAGATCTTTGTAATTGGGCATCATTTGGATCAATGTGCACACGATATCATATTTTCCATCCAAGGCTCTTAGGATCTTCTTGATGATGAATCTGTCGGTCATCTCTTCACTTCCTAAGCCGGCAATCTCATTCGTGATAAGAGCAAGCCTAGAGTACATTTCAGCGACACCTTCACCATCCTTCATTTTGAACTTGTCAGGTTGACTTTGAAGCACATCCAACTTGGATTCCTTGATGGAGTCGGTACCTTCATGCATATCAATCAAAGTATCCCAAATTTCCTTTGCATTCTCAAGGCAGCTGATTTTGTTGAATTCTTCGGGGCACAATCCGTTGAAGAGGATATCGCAAGCTTGAGCGTTGTATTGCAGCATCTTCAACTCTTCCGTGCTAGCTTCACGGTTTGGTTCTCTCCCATCAAAGAATTCACCTTGCAAGCCAATACACACAATAGCCCAAACGACGGGGTTATGTCCAAGAATATGCAATTTCATCTTACGCTTCCAACTAGCAAATAGTACCATCAAAGTAAGGACCTCTACGGTGATAATTTCCCTCGCTAGACACCATACTCTCCTAGGTTGTGAAACCAAGGCTATGACCACCAAAAGCTATGGAAATCAAAGCAAATGGAGACCAATGCTCTGATACCACTTGTAGGAAATGAAAGTATGTCTAGAGGGGGGGTGATTAGACTACTTGACCAAATAAAAACTTATCCTTTTCCCAATTTTAGTCTTTGGCAGATTTTAGCTATCTTAGCACAAGTCAAGCAATCTTAACACAATTCAAGCAAGCATGCAAAGAGTATATGAGCAAGGAAAGTAAAGCATGCAACTTGCAAGAATGTAAAGGGAAGGGTTTGGAGAATTCAAACGCAATGGAGACACGGATTTTTTTGTCGTGGTTCCGATAGGTGGTGCTATCGTACATCCACGTTGATGGAGACTTCAACCCACGAAGGGTAACGGTTGCGCGAGTCCACGGAGGGCTCCACCCATGAAGGGTCCATGAAGAAGAAACCTTGTCTATCCCACCATGGCCGTCGCCCACGAAGGGCTTGCCTCACTAGCGGTGGATCTTCACGAAGTAGGCGATCTCCTTGCCCTTACAAACTCCTTGGTTCAACTCCACAATCTTGTCGGAGGTTCCCAAGTGACACCTAGCCAATCTAGGAGACACCACTCTCCAAGAAGTAACAAATGGTGTGTTGATGATGAACTCCTTGCTCTTGTGCTTCAAATGATAGTCTCCCCAACACTCAACTCTCTCTCACAGGATTTGGATTTTGTGGAAAGAAGATTTGAGTGGAAAGAAACTTGGGGAAGGCTAGAGATCAAGATTCATATGGTAGGAATGGAATATCTTGGCCTCAGCACAAGGGTAGGTGGTTCTCTCTCAAAAAATGTGTATTGGAAGTGTAGGTTCGTTCTGATGGCTCTCTCCACGAATGAAGAGTGGGTGGAGGGGTATATATAGCCTCCACACAAAATCTAACCGTTACACACAACTTACCAATCTCGGTGGGACCGAATTGAGAAACTCGGTCGGACCGATTCAGCAAATCTAGTGACCGTTAGGATTTTTGGTGGGACCAACATGCAACTCGGTAGGACCGATATGGTTAGGGTTAGGGAGTAACGTAATCTCGGTGAGACCGATTACACAAACTCGGTAGGACCGATTTTGGTAATAAGCTAACCAGAGAGTTGGTCAGGTAAACTCGGTGGGACCGATTCGCTCATTTCGGTGAGACCGAAATGTTACAAAAAGGAAACAAAGAGTTTACATTGCAATCTCGATGGGACCGACCGCTCATCTTGGTGGGACTGAAACGTTATGAAGGGAAACAGAGAGATTACAATCCCATCTCGGTGAGACCGATTTGCCTAGGGTTTGTGGCAGTGGCTATGACATCTGAACTCGGTGGCGACGGATAGAAAGAATCGGTGGGGCCGAGTTGGACTTTTGGTTTAGGTCATATGTGGATGTGAGAAAGTAGTTGAGGGTTTTGGAGCATATCACTAAGCACTTTGAGCAAGCAAGCCATTAAGCAACACCTCATCCCTCCTTGATAGTATTGGCTTTTCCTATAGACTCAATGTGAGCTTGGACCACTAAAATGGAAAATGTAGAGTCTTGAGCTTTGAGCTTGAGCCAATCCTTTTATCCTTAGTATTTTGAGGGGTCCACTTTCCTCATCCATGCCATGCCATTCATTGAGCTTTTCCTGAAATATTTATCTTTGAATAATGTTAGCTCAATGAGCTATATGTTGTTAGGAATTACCAAAACCTCCCAGGGATAGTTGCACTTTCAGTTATACTATGAGATTCATTCGTCACAAGTTTATGGTTGATAGCACAGAGATGGTTAATGTTTGCATAATTCCTTAGACCATGAGAGTATCGAATTTCTTCATACTTTCTTCATGAACTATGGGGTTTGTTAAACGTCATCCGTAAATGGGTGGCTATTACGGCGGCTTACGGGTTCATGGAAAATTGTGTCAAGTAACTTGATAGCTCAAGATTGGGATTTGCTCCTCCGACGATGGAGAGATATTCTCAGGCCCTCTCAGTGCTACAGTATCCATCATCGTCTTGCCAAACACAGTTTGATTTGATCACAGGGATGCCGGAACACGGAAACGAGAAAAGAGAACAATACCGGTAACGAGGTAACTAGCATAGTGGACAAGTTGTTGATCCATGGGAATGCCAACATGTCTCACCTTGGGTATTTGTAACATATCGCGAAGCAACAGGAATAGCACACGGCAACTGGAGGTTCACTCAAATATTCATTCCTGTGGGTATAGGGGTCAATATGGGTGTCCACGGCTCCGATGTTGATCATTGATTGGAAAGGGTTCCGGTCATGTCTATACTTCACCGAACCTATAGGGTCACACGCTTAAGGGTCATCTATCTGTTGAATACTAGACAAGGAGTCTGAGACAAAATCACCGGAAAAGTTCCGGACACCGGAAAAGTTTCGGACACCGGAAAAGGTTCCGCAGAGAGAGGTCATCGGATGAGTTTCGGTGAAACTGAAAAGTTGTTTCAGGGGATACTGTTAAGTCAAATTGGTTTCGGCACATGCCTGATAATTCTTGGAGGGTGCCAGAATCATTCTGGAATTTTCCGGGATAATAACCGGGTATGCTCCGGAGATGCCGGAACCACTTCAGATGTTTTTCGCACATGAAATTCACTAATCTGAAATTGTTTCGGAACAAATCCAAAATCATTTTAGTGGGTACTGGAATAATTCTAAGACCCACAGAAATATTTTTGGATTTAATGGACGCGAAAAATTGTCTTCATGAATAGTAAAAACGCATTCTTGTTTGCTTTGCGCAGATGAAAATCACTAAACTGAAATTGTTTCGGAACACGTTGAAAATTATTTTAGTGGGTACTAGAAAAGTTCTGATCCCACATAAATATTTTCAGTTCGAACGGACGCTGAAAAATGTTGTCATGAATAGTGAAAGTGCTTTTTGCTTGGCTTCTTGGAGAAGCCACCTTGAGAGCCTTTTGTTATTATCCCCTTGGCTTCTTGGAGAAGCCACCCTTGGGCTTGGCCTATAAATAGGGGTGGAGGGGGCTGCCTAAAGACACATCCCTTGCTCTCATACACATGACATGCATTATCTGGCTTCTTTTCTCCCTCCCACGAAAAGAGTTTCGTAGAGCCGTAAGGCTGTCTGGGTTCCGGCAGGAACTAGTTCTGGACGGTGGTGCCCTGCCGGATAGATGAAACCGTATATGTGCAACTCTGTAGAGAGATCGTAGTTTCGGTCTTAGTTCGTGATTGCCTCCCGAAGGGCTGTCTGTGTGACCGACCGAGTTTTGAAGGTCCTCCCGTAGGTCTGTCCGAGTGACCGTTCGAGTTTCGAAAGTCCTCCCAAGGGCTGTCCGCGACACCGTCCGGGGGGCCGTTCGACCGCCTCCCGGAGGGCTGTCTTAGGAGCAGATAAGGGTATACATCCTCGCGGTTGGGAGGTTGTAAATCCTAGCTGCGGGGATCTGCACCGCCGATCGTCATCGACTCTACTTCCCGCTGCGCTACGAGTCGGTAACGAAAAAGATCAAACCATGTATGCAGTCTCCATAGTGGTCCTGGGCTGGTGTGTTGGTCGGGAATTTTTTTCCTGCTGCGTTACCCTACAGTGGTGTCAGAGCCGTGCTATGCGTAGATACAGGTTACAATCTAGAATACATGGAGATGTATGGGTATTGCATAATATAATTTTGGAGTAGATGAGATCTATTGCTGAAAATTATTTATGCGGGTGACAGATGAAATCTGTTACCCGACGTTCTTGTTGCTTCCCTAGAATTTGCGTTTGCTCAATCTCGAGACAGCACAGTGGAATTTGACAAAGTTCTGGCAATCCGTGATCCTGATTGATCATGGAAGTGCTATCAGTTCTTTGGGTTCTGCCGTAGTCAAAAGAAAGATGAAATTCGCAGATGAAAGGGCGTTGCAGATATGATCCGCACTGGGGTCATGCGTATGATGAAGTTTAGTATCGGGCTCGAGATTTAATTATCTCATGTTTCATACACCCCGAGATGTTAATCTAGCAATTTGAATAATCATACTTGATGATAAAACGTTGGTAGCTGCGGTTTAAGTCGAAACCTTAGAAGCCACGAAAAACAAGTTTTTGCATGAACCGATTAGAAACGTCTAACTTGGTTTTGCAGGAGGGTTTGCATGTGCATGTGATGTGGTATAGCAATGCTCATATTCAATTTGATTATGTATGAGATGACTATATGATGTAATTAACATGACATGAGTGTCATGATTCAGCATGATGGCTGGAGCCATATGATTGCACTTTAATGACCTGCGTGTCAACCTTAAGTAATGCATTTATTTTATCCGCTATGGAGATAGCGATATTATCTGGTGCATCGAAAAGGTGGTGGCAATCTTCACGAAGGTGAACACTGACGCGAATGCCGAAGACGAAGAAATGAAAGACTTCTCCGTCAGAAAGGGATATACCATATCATGCTATTATGAATTGCGTGAGATGTTTATCCCTTATGGTGCACCCTTCTTGATTGCGCGGTAGTTGCTTTTTATTAGGGTGATCTCTCACTAAAATATCAAGTAGTTAGTGTTCTCCCAAGTGTAGCACCGTCACGATACCTATCTTTTCGGGGTGCGCCATGGATGCATGGGTACGAACGATTAGAGAAGTGTGAGGCGGGTGAGGTCAGACCTCGCAGCAAGATCACTTGGTTGTCGTGACGTTCATGGCAGGATCGTCCTGAGCTCGGAACACACGCATCGAAAGATGAGCAAGAGTCACATAGAGATGTGATCGGCAAGTTGGCCTGCCGATTAAAATTCCCATTATGAGATGATGATTCTATGGCGATGAATTGAAGTCTGGATCTTGTATCACTCAAAATTAATTATGAGAGATATTGATTTGAGTGGGAGCGCACTGTTGAATTAACATGTTTAATTCTCAGTGCAATTAATTATGAACACTGTCTAAGTGTTTCTTGCAAAATAGTTGTAGAATAATGGCTCGCGTTTCCACCTTCCCTGTTAAAATTGAATAGCTGTTAAATATCTGGTTAAAATTTTACGATTGGTAACGTAATGTGAGGATTGTCCTCAAAAGTGCCGAGAAGGACTTTATCCTGTCGCATGCTTTCCGTATCCTCCCGCTAATGCTATGGATCATGTGACTCTCGTCCTTCGATCCAAAAGCTAGAATTCTATTACGGTCAAGTGGAATATGTTTGCTTCCATGAAGCCCAAACTTCGAAAGTTGGGATAGTTATATGATATTCATGGAACTGAAAATTATTTTCAGATACAAACAAACAATGTTTGTTTGCAAGTATTAGTAAAAGTGTTTACTATGCATTTGACTGTTGGGAAAGGGATCCAGAAGAACGCCTGTCATATAATGAAAGGTGAATAAAACAACAACTTAAAGAGAAAGGAAGTGTCCGAAGGGTGTTAGTATTACTTACACGCCTAGGAAGTCCGGGGCTAACGCCACTCTTAAGTTCGGTTCTTCTTTTGCGAGTAGGAGAATTACTAAAAGTTAAACTGTTAGAAGTATAAAGGCAGAAAGAAAGATGACTGGAATATCCAGCTCATGTATGAATGTCATACAAGTTTTTGATGTATAGTAGGCTGGTCAAAGATATAGTTCTTGGGAATTATGGTTAAACATGTTAATCACTAATTCTTGGGTATTGTGAGTTAATCACAAAGATACCCGCTCGATTGCATTCTGTGACGAATCAATGTAAGAGCTACTATGGCCTAAAAGGCTAGCCAGAAATGAGGTTATGGTACACACAGGGAACATAGTAAATGTTACTATACCTTCCATTGGTGTATTGCCGTCTGTATTTATTTTCATAATTCATTTAGAGTTTTACAAACTCTAGCCCATTGCATAAGGTATCTTGCAAGAAGAGGTTGTTCATAAGAGAACTTTTAATGTTCGATGTTATCAATAACACAAGGGCCATACTTTCATATATGAATGAGGTGTATGTTATGAATATTGATAATAATACAATACCTCTGGGTTTACTTTCATAATTCCATTTTATAGTTTTATACACTCTAGCCCATTACACAATGTTTGTTGCAAAAGAATTGTTCATATAAACAACAATTGTTGTTAAGTATTATGAATAACATGAAGGGCCATGCTTCTATCAAAGATGGGATGTATGTTATGAATATTGATGGTAATATGATACATCCATAACACTGACGCTAAATGTCGCAAGACTAAAAGAATACCACACAAGTGTGGCACTACATTTGGTCACATTGGAGAAACCCGCATGGAAAATTCCATTATGATGGATTTTGAAGTCCTTTTGATTTTGAATCATCTGACACTTGCAACTTTCCTCCGAAAAGTGAAGTGACTAAAATACCGTTCACATTCCATAAGGAACGAACAACAAACTTATTAGTGATCATACATTTTATGTGTGTAGTCTGATAAGTGTTGTTAGTGGTGGATTTATTTATCTTCCGAAATGACTCAAGTAGATATATGGATATTTACTTGATGAGACGTAAGTCTGGATCTTTTGAAATCATTCGAAAGGTTTTCAAAAATGAAGTAGAAGTTATTGTAACAAGAAAATTATGTTTCTACAATTTGATTGCACAAAGGAATATTTGAGTTACATGTTTAGCGAATGTCTGATGAGTTGTGAAAGGGGTTTCATAACTTGCACCTCCCGGAACACCACTGCAAGTGAAAAGTCCGTGGAGATGTAATCTAACCATTTATGACATGGTAAGATCAAACATGACATAAATAAATTTGCCATTATCCCTTTTAAAGTGATGCTTTAGAGATCATGGCTTTTACCTTTGAAAAGAGCTACATCGGTCTGTTGAAATGAAGCCATGGTATGGTACGCCCAACCATGTTATATCTTTTCTTAACATTTGGAATATGGGGCTTGTGTAAAAGGTTACAAACCTATTCCAAATCAGACAAGTGCTACTTTGTAGGTTATACCAAAATGTTGGGTATTCCTCCCTCAGTATACCGAGGCAAATAGTTTTGCCGCAAAACGGTGTGCTTTTAAAGAGAATGGTTCTTTCAAAAAGGTGAGTGGGAGAATAGTGCAACTCGATGAGATAAACAGTATCTTCATCATCAGATCAAAGGAAAGAGACCTTGGAAGTAATTCCAGAGTTTCCTAATGTGACTGATACGGAAGTCTCTACAATAAAATGTATGAACTTTGGTCGAACTTGCAGCTGAACCACGTAGGCAAGGCTCATGCAAACCTCTCAGGTGCGCAAACAAGATATTGTTGTTAGACAACATTATATCTACGATACACAAGGAAGCGTTGATGGACCCTGACTCCATAATTGGCTAAATGCCAATACAACCCGAGTTAGTTTCCATATAAGTGATTCAAGATTAAAACCTTGATACACCTTTCGGAAGACTTAGAGTCTAACGAATATTTATGGAACTTAAAACTGATACGGATAAAAATGTTTTATCCATAAAGCTCGACTTGTTGAAATAACAAGTTCAAGAGTTGACTACGATGAGGTTGTTTTCATCGTAGCGATGCTTAAAGTCGGTTCGGGTTGAACTAGCAATTAATACATATTTCAATCATGAGATATGAAACATGGATGACAATAGGATTTCCATCTGATGGAAATGAAACCAAGGACTTGCATGTGTTACAGTCCAAGGCATTTTGTCTATCCAGAGGATACTAGTAAGGGTGCAAACTTGAGTTCCAATGATGGACGTAAGAGAGCAAAATGGAGTTGGAATCTTCGTGCTTTGATGAAATGGTCAAAGGGTTTGACTTCATCAATGGGTAACGAAGATGCTTGTAATTCAAGAAAGTAAGTGGGAGCGTAATAATATTTCTAAAAACCTTGTGTGCTTGACACATTGTTAATTCGAAATAAATTTCTTGACACGAATTAGGACTTCATTTGAAAATAGTTTTTTGATGAAGTGCTTAGGCTAAATAGCCTCAATATTAGGCATAATGATATATGGAGATAGATTTACCTAATAGGGCTAAGAAATAAATACGTATTGACAAGATGCTAAAATCGTTTAGCACTAAGAACGACAAGGAGTGATTCTTGCCGAAGTCACATGGAAAGAGTTTTTGCAAGAATCAGTGGTCCCAAAACACTGATAAACAAAATACATGATGCAGATTCCACACACTTTTGTGTTTGGATTAATCATGTATTCCATGGTATGTAAAACAACCAGATATGTCCGATACTCCCAAGGTGTTGCGAGTATGGATACTAAAGTGATCAAAGTACTGATCATGGGACAACAGTGAAAGATGTCATTGAGTACTAGAGTAAGTACTCATGATATGTTTTCTCGCAAGCGGAGATCATGAAGAGTTCGTTGTAAAATGTTACATCGATACAGTCTTCATCTTTTCTCCATTCGATTTTTGATTTAAGTTAAGGGTTTTGTGTAATACACAATATGGTGGCACGGTAGTTGGAAATTGTTCCCAACAGGAAACTGTGGCGAATTCTATAACAAATGACTAAGTATGTTGACGCTTTAGAAGCGACAAACAGGATGTTGAATCATATAGTTCATTCATGAACTTAGTATGGTTCCAAGATGGCTTTTGTCCATGGGACACTACTGCAGGTAGTTTCTCCATAACTCAGTCTGAGGAATCCAGGTTCGACCTGTGATTCACATACATAAAAGCCAAGTCCACACAAAATATGAATTTTGTGAAAGCGTGAAAACATGAGGATATGCAAAGATATACACGGAGCTGAACTCGTCAGATCCAATGGACATCAAGCTATACCATATGCGAAGCATTTTTTACACCGGTATGCCATAGTTGTAAAGTGTATTAGCATTAACTAGATTATTGACTCTGGTGCAAGTGGGACTCTGTAGGAGATATGCCCTAGAGGCAATAATAAATACTATTACTTATCTCCATGTTCATAATTATGTTTATGTTACATGCTATAACTGCTATGGTTCTCGAGTCTGCAATAACACGAGGCTTGGAGGAAGACTCATATGCACGTGTGGAATAATGAACGGTAAGAAGTATTCCTAGTCTGGAAAAGTTTCAGACACCGGAAAAGGTTCCCCAGAGAGAGGTCATCAGATGAGTTTCGGTGAAACTGAAAATTTGTTTCAGGGGATACTGTTAAGTAAAATTGGTTTCGGCACATGCCTGATAATTCTTGGAGGGTGCCGGAATCATTCTGGAAGCTTTCTGGAATTTACCGGGATAATAACCGGATATGCTCCGGAGCTGCCAGAACCACTTCAGATGTTTTTCGCAGATGAAATTCACTAATCTGAAATTGTTTCGGAACAAATCCAAAATCATTTTAGTGGGTACTGGAATTATTCTAAGACCCATAGAAATATTTTCGGATTTAATGGACCCGAAAAAGTTTTCTTCATGAATAATAAAAACGTATTCTTGTTTGCTTTGCGCAGATGAAAATCACTAAACCAAAATTATTTCGGAACGTGTTGAAAATTATTTTAGTGGGTACTAGAAATGTTCTGAGCCCACATAAATATTTTCAGTTCGAACGGACGCTGAAAAATGTCATCATGAATAGTGAAAGTGCTTTTTGCTTGGCTTCTTGGAGAAGCCACCTTGAGGGCCTTTTGGTATTATCCCCTCGGCTTCTTGGAGAAGCCACCGTTGGGCTTCGCCTGTAAATAGGGGTGGAGGGGCTGCCTAAAGAGACATCCCTTGCTCTCATACACATGCCATGCATTATCTGGCTTCTTCTCTCCCTCCCACGAAAAGAGTTCCGTAGAGCCGTAAGGCTGTCTGGGTTCCGGCAGGAACTAGTTCTGGACGGTGAAGCCCTGTCGGATAGATGAAACCGTAGTGTGCAACTCTGTAGAGAGATCGTAGTTTCAGTCTTAGTTCGTGATTGCCTACCGAAGGGCTGTCCGTGTGACCGTTCGAGTTTTGAAGGTCCTCCAGAAGGGATGTCCGAGTGACCATTCAAGTTTCGAAAGTCCTCCCGAAGGGCTGTCCACGACAATGTCCGGGGGGCCGTTCGACCTCCTCCCAGAGGGCTGTCTGAGGAGCAGATGAGGGTATACATCCTCGCGGTTGGGAGGTTGTAAATCCTAGCTGCGGGGATCTGCACCGCCGATCGTCATCGACTCTACTTCCCGATGCACTACGAGTCGGTAAGGAAAAAGATCAAACCATGTATGCAGTCTCCATAGTGGTCCTGGGCTGGTGCGTAGGTCGGGAAATTTTTGTTTTCTGCTGCATTCCCCTAAACTGCGGGCGCGGAGCCCGACGTCTGCATCCTCCCCTGGATCCCCATGACAGGGTAGCCGGTGAACAGCTGCCCGTCTTCTCCGCAGCCCGTTGCCGATCAGCCACTTCGCTAGCCGCGCTCGCGAGCCACGCCGCCGCCAGCGCCGCCCGCCGCTACCCATACGCTCGCAGTCGCGCCCTCAGCCGCCGCTGCTTCGCCGCCAGCGCGCTTCGCTTCATCGCCCACGCGCCCTCCTTCCACGCCGCCATCCTCCTCGCCCGTCGCGCCCGCTTGCGGCGTGCGTCCGTGCCCAGGCCGCGCGCACGCCGTCCCGTCCGCTCCCTGGCCTCGCCGTCTTCCGTCCGCTCCCTGGCTTCTAGCTCGACCTCGATGGCGGAGGTTGAAGAAGCGCGCAAGCAGGCGACCACGACCGCGTGCAGTGAGCTCCGGCCCGGCCACGCCACGGCCACACGCCAGCGGACGAGCTCCCGTGGCTCCGCGACATCGACGAGCTGCCGCGGCTCCGGACGCGCGCGCACAAGCAGGCACAGGCGGCCCCGGCGGCGAGCACTGCGGCAAGCAGATGACGAGAGGAGAGAGAGAGAGAGCTCGTGCGTGTGTCAGGTGAAAAGTGAGGGGAGAAATGGTGTTGCCAGGCTGCATGTGGGCCTTTGCATGCATAAACAAATCGCCGGCGCCCCCATATGCCTTCGAGGGGGCTGGGTTTGGGGTGGGACTACCAACGCTATAATTTCACGAATCCGACGGAAAAGTGATTGTGGGGGGCGTTAGTGGGGACTTGTTTCACTGCCGGCGGTGAAAAAGTGATCCTGGGGCCCTCTTGGGGGACTAGTGGAGATGCTCTAATGTCAATGCTTCGCACACGGGGTGCGTGAGCGAACGACGCAGTGGGCTGGCCCAACTACTAGCGATGCTTTTTTCTTCTTTTCGTTTTTAGTTATTTCTGTTTCTTTTCTTATTTTTCAGTTTGTTTTCTTTCTTTGGTGTGTTATTTATTTTTCTTTTTCTTTCTCCTCTTTTTTTTCAAAATATATCAAATTTTGTTTGTGTTTCCATAAAATGTTCAGTTTTCAAAAAAATGTCCTCAAAATTCAAAATTTGTTCTCTTTACACAAAAAAGTTCAAAAGTTTTGAAATTCATATAATATACCAGATTTCAATTTTTGTTCACATTTCCAAAAAATGTCCGTGCTTCCAATTTTGTTTGGTATTTTTCGAATTTGTTCTCCGATTAAAAATTTGTTCTCAATATTCAAAAAATGTTCGTGCTTTAAGAAATTGTTCGCGCTTCCAAATTTGTTCTCCGTTTCAAAATTTGTTTCTCAAGATTCAAAAAACTGTTCATGCTTTAACAAATTGTCTGCACTTCCAAATTTGTTCTCCGTTTCAAAGTTTATTCTCAAGATTACAAAAAATTCGTGCTTTAAAAAAAATTTCATGTTCAAATTTTGTTCCCTATTTCCAAATTTTGTTCTCAAAATTCAAAAAATGCTCGGGATTTTAAATTTTTTTTAGAATTAAAAAATTCAGAATTTTTCAAAATTTGGTCGTTCTTGTTCGTAATTTCTTAATTTGGTCCATAATTGAAAAAAGTGTTCGATAGGAATTTTGTTCGTACTGTCTTAAGCAACGTTCAGTTTTTGCCACTCCTTTCAGTTCTTTAAATCCGGCACTACAAGTTAGTCAACAACTATCTTTTGTCGCACTGGAAAAGCTAGTTGCCTGCATAGTAGGAGATCAACGGTTCGAGTCCTAGTTCTCGCATCTGATTGCGAAGCGACCGCAATTTGCCGCAGAACGCGACGAATAGGAGCTCCCCGTCCCCGCCCCTATGTCTCGGGGTAGGAACCCTCACTTAAGGGGAGATCGACATGGCCCGGCCCAGGAGCGCGGGAGGGCAACCCCTCCTTTTCTTTTTACGTTTTCTGTTTCTTGTATACTTTATGTTTTTAATTTTGTTCATATTTCCAAATAATCTAAATATATTCCGTATATGAAATGTTGACCAAGCATTTGAAAACATTTGGAAAATGTTGACCAAGCATTTGAAAAATGATAAATGCATATAGAAAAATGTTTATCACGTATACGAAAAATGTATAAAAATTGATCATGTATTAAATATGTTAATCAAGGATTTGATTTTTGTGAAAAAGTGTTCAAATATGTTGATAAAGCATTTGAGAAATTTCTAATGTGTATTGAAAAAATGTTGACCGTTTATTAAAAATGATGATTTTTAATCATGCAGATAAAATGTTAATCAAGAATTTAAAAATGTTGTTTTGAAAAATGGTGATCAAGCACTTAAAAATGTTAAATGTGAAAAGAAAAATGTTGACAATGTATTAAAAATGATGGTTTTTATCATTTACAGAAAATTGTTAATCAAGCATTTGTAAAAATGTTGATCAAACATTTGATAAATGTTGAAAGTGTACAGAAAAATGTTGACCATGTATTAAAAATGATGATTTTTATTTATAATGTATATAAAAATATTAATTAAGCATTTGAAAAATGTTGAACAAGTATTTAAAAATGTTAACCAAGCAATTGGAAAATGTTAAATGTGTAAAGAAAAATTGACCTTGTATTAAAAAATGTTAATATTGGATTTAGAGAAATGTTAATTGTGTATAGAAAAAATGGTGACTTTGTATTAAAAAATATTAATGTTGCATTTAGTTAAAATTTAATCAAGCATTTGAAAAATGTTTAAAATATGTATAGTAAAAATGTTTACCATATGTTTGAAAAAAATGTTAAATTGGTATTGAAAACGGGATTTCTATTTCTGCGCCCCTCCTTCCTTAGTTGTGCTCAGTTTTGCCCAACCCTCAAACTTTTACTCACTTTTGCCCTCCACCGCTCACCCTATGCTCATAAAGATCCAAACGGAGCCTTGTCGTATGGTCAAGTCGTATGGTCAAAGCAGTTGACAGTTATCTTCTCAGTTACTGACGCGTGGGGACGGAGATCTTAGGATGGGTGGGTCGCATATGATAGGTGGGCCGTGGCCGTGACAGCTTATGACGAGTGGGACCTGCTCATTGACCTATCACTTTCTTTTACCTAAATCAGTCCGACCGAGGGTGTGCCGCCGCATCCCCCATCCAGCCCCACACCCTTGCCCCCTCATAGCCCCACCGCCCATAGCCCCTCCGGCCACTCCGACCTTCTACCTAAGCTTTGATGGTGCAGCATCGTGGTGCTAACGGGCAGCCCTTCCTCCCATCGCCGGATCCATTGGAGATTGTTGGTCGACTGGTATGTTTGTAATCGAAACCCTAGCAATTAGGATTCTCTTTATTAGTCGATTGAATGGGCGATTGAGCTATTAAATTGTCATGCATCGAGTTGCTGCAGTTAGCAATCAGTGTGGACATCTATTTAGGATTGAATTCCTGTCAGCGGTGCTAGTGGCAACTAGCTTTCAAATAGAAACCCTATAAATTAGGTTTTCTTGAATGGAGTCCATTTAGATCATTTTGTGGTGAATTTCATCTGAATAATCCAATTGGTTTTTAATTCTTTGATTTGTAGTTGGTGTTTGATTGACGGCAAGCAGGTCAAAGCTGGAAGAGGGCGATGGATTTGCTTTGCGCCGAGGATGATCTTTTGCTGGCCAAGTGCGAGGAGATATGCTCCTAGTTTTCGAGCGCGAAATCTCTCGTGGTGCACGCGATGGGCGTGGCATTGGAAATGATGAGGGACGAGCGGAAGCGGTTACTTCCTAAAGGCAAGGGGGCAGTCCCAATTGAGATTCTCCTGTGGGCAACGGCAGAGGCGACGGAGTCTACAGATCGTCGACAGCAAGCCCGCTGGTACAAGTACCGCTCTCGCCTCTCCTCGACGAATCCAGAGGCGAAAGGGTCGGTGAATTTGCATATTATCCATGGCGTCGATGAGGTGATGTAGGAGGAGGAGGATGAAGAAGAGGTGAGTTGCCGGGGTTGCAGATCATCGCACACGAGGCTGCACAAGAGGAGGGCTATCAGGGGGGTCTGAGATCATAGCACAGGACGAGGATCCAGAAGAGCGATGATCTCCAAACCCCCCTGATCTTCCAAATTTTTCTACCTACTAGTTCACACAAGATGGCTTCATGCGCAAGAATTATAATTTTTAGGCTTTTTCATTTTCTTTGATTTTTCCGAAAATGGGACAAAATTTGAAATGTAAAACTTTGGTTGTCCCAAGTGGATGTACCACCAACATTAGAGCATAAAATGATTTTTTTCCAATTTTCAGTAGCAAGGTACAACACACTTGTAGTTCAGATTTGAGAAAATAGCAAAATTCATTGTTAATGCAGTAAATCATGGAAATATAGCAGTAGTACTATGGAATTCATGAAACTTGGTCAGTGGGCTTCCAATATGGTCTACCTTCCATGAAAAATGATAAGACCAAGTTTTATAAGTTATTTCAGGTACTTCCTTCACAAAAAAGCATTTCTGGCACTTGAAAAATGGAAATAATATTATTTTTCTAACAAATGATTTTTATTATAATAAGATCATCTATACTTACTTTGTGAAACAGATGAACAAATATCAAATCATTATCTCCTTCACAAAGCGAGCATTGATGTTCTTATTACAATAGTAGTTTGTTGCACATGATCCTCTCTGCTATTTAAGTAGGTCGGCGAGGCTCTCGTGCGGTGATGCGGGACTAAACCACATCATTCAGTACGGTGATGTGCCGAAGAAGGGATGCTCGGGCGACGTACATCCATTTTGTAAAAATGTACGTAAACTATCCTAGTAAATCCCATCTACGTAAAAAATCCATACTTTCTATATATATATATATATATATATATATATATATATATATATATATATATATATATATATATATATATATATATATATATATACATAAACACTATTCTGATCACGGGATCAGAATAATATTCTAATCACAACCTGAACTTCCTGAGTAACGCGCCTCACCTTCTCTGTGAACTAGGTTGAACTTCCCGTAACACTAACCAAATAGGGCTTGCTATATATCGTTGGAAAGCTATGGACACTAATATCATGACCCAACTTAAATTTTTGGCAAAATATAAGCGGTTTAAGAGCAGTTTTAAAAACCGTTTTTTCTTCGCACAAAAAACGTGAATTGTATTTTCGATCGCATTTCTAAACCGTTTATCAGAATGAGGCATATAATATGGCTTTGGAAAGCTGCTGCAAAACCGCTCCTTCCACATGTTGAAAGTTTTTTCTAATTCCATATGGTTAAAGAGTAATTTGAAAAAACGTAAAATTTCGTAAACCGAACAGCTGAGTTCGTTTTTTCGATGTCATTCCTAAACGGCTAATCCAAAGGAGGCATATGATATGGCGTTGGAAAGCTTATGAAAATGCGCTACTTTTTCATCTTGAAACTGTTTTTCTAATTTTGGATGGTTTAAGAGTAATTTAGAAAATGGTCAAAGTCCTAACAAATTCGTATTTTTGAGCTAATTTTTTAACCGTGCGTCCGAATGCAGCAAATGATATGGCGTTGGAAAGCCTGAACAAATGCGAAACTTTTTGGTATGTAGTGTTTCTCCCAATTCTTTATGGTTTTAAGTCAGTTTCGAAAATGGCAAAAAACATATTTTCGCCATAATTTCTACGAACTTTATCGGAATTGGGCAAATAATATACCGTTGAAAAGCTACGGAAAATTCAAAAAAATTTCATGTTGATGGTTTTCTCCGATTCTTACTCGTTTTCAAGTAATTCCCAAAATAGCGGGATCATTCGGTCTACCGCTACCGCGAAACAGATTCTTCGAAAATGCACCGTGTGAAGAACCTGAACTACTCGGTGCGTGTACCTGAACTTCACTCTGTTTTTCACGTGAATTTTTTGCTCGTAGATCTTCATCCACTGCTCGTAGCTCTCCATCCCACTCACGAGAATTGAGCGGGTGATATACCAATGGAAAGCTGCTGTAAACACGCAACTTTCCCGTGTTGATCATTTTTTCATACTCGCGACGATTTTGAAAGTTTTTCATCTGAAATTCATTCAGCGTAGTAGTTGAACTTCATGTTATTTTCACGTTGAACTTCTTTGACGTATTTTTGTTTGTACACGCGCCTGAACTTCCCTCTATACGAACCCGACCTTTATCGGAATTTTGAAAACCGTTTTTTCTTCATACAAAAAACATGGATCGTATTTTCGATCGCATTTCTAAACTGTTTAGCAACTAAATATTCGTTTTAGATAGGAATCTCGCTCATAGGCGGATTTGGCACTCGGGTCTTGAAGAACTCGCGTTTTTTGTGATTTTACTGCCTGAGTTGTTCGACCTGAACTTCCCCCTGTGCTAGGTTGAACTTCCCGCAACATTGCCCAAATAGGGCTTGCTATATAGCGTTGGAAAGCTATGGACACGATTATCATGACCCAAGTTAAATTTTTTGCAAAATGTAAGCAGTTTAAGAGCAGTTTTGAAAACCGTTTTTTCTTCACACAAAAAACGTGAATCGTAATTTCGATCGCATTTCTAAACCATTTATCGGAATGAGGCATATAATATGGCGTTGGAAAGCTGCTGCAAAAACTGCTCCTTCCACATGTTGAAAGTTTTTTCTAATTCCCTATGGTTAAAGAGTAATTTGAAAAAACGTAAAATTTCGTAAACCGAACAGCTGAGTTCGTTTTTTCGATGTCATTTCTAAATGGCTAATTCAATGGAGGCATATGATATGGCGTTGGAAAGCTTATGAAAATGCGCTACTTTTTCATCTTGAAAGTATTTTTCTAATTTTGAATGGTTTTAAGAGTAATTTAGAAAATGGTCCAAGTCCTACCGAGTTAGTATTTTCGGGCTAATTTTTTAACCGTGCGTCTGAATGCAACAATGATACAGCATTGGAAAGCTTGACCAAACGCAAAACTTTTTGGTATGTATTGTTTCTCTCAATTCCTTACTGTTTTAAGTCGATATTAAAAATGGCGAAAAACGTATTTTTGCGGTAATTTCTACAAACTTTATCGGAATTGGGCAAATAATATACCGTTGAAAAGCTACGGAAAATGCGAAACTTTTCCATGTTGATGGTTTTCTCTGATTCCTAGCCGTTTTCAATTAATTTCAAAAACGGTGGGATCATTCGTTCCGCTTCTACCGCGAAACAGATTCTTCGAAAATGCACCGCGTGAAGAACCTGAACTTCTCGGTGCGTGTACCTGAACTTCACTTTGTTTTTCGCGTGATTTTTTTGCTCGTAGCTCTTCATCCACTGCTCGTAGCTTTCCGTCCCACTCACGGGAATTGAGCGGGTGATATACCGATGGAAAGCTGCTGTAAACACGCTACTTTCCCGTGTTGATCATTTTTTCATACTCGCGATGGTTTTGAAATTTTTTCATCTGAAATTCATTTAGCGTAGTAGTTGAACTTCCTGCTGTTTTCACGTTGAAGTTCTGGGACGTATTTTTGTTTGTAATTTTCTTACCCATTCGTAAGTGTTACACAAATAATATTCCTTTTGTACAAACGTCTCTCACAATAAATTTTTTAACTTTCTCCGACCAACGACTTGAACTTACACAAATGATATTACCGTCGTTTCGAGGTAAATTAGAAAATGGTGAGATCATGATTTATGCGTTCATCATGAACGGAAATGCAATTCGCGGAAGTAGTTGAACTTCCGAGCATGTCATTTGAACTTCACTGCTTTTTGACGTGATGTTTTTCGCCCGTAATTCTCAAACCACTTACCCTAATTGAGCAAATGATATACCGATGGAAAGCTATTAAAAACACGCAACTTTTTTGTGTTGATGAGTTTTTCATACTCGCAACGGTTCAAAATATATTTTTGAATGCGTAAAACAACGTCTTTTTTGCCTGTTTTTTACATGTAACTGAAGGTCGGACGACTCACATTAGAGATCTCGAACTTCACCGTGAGTAGCACATGAACTTCTTGCAACAAAACCTTTTTAAGCTTTTTGTTTTCTATTCTTATATTCCTATCTGAAACGCATTTCGTGTCGTAGTTGAACTTCCCGCTGTTTTCATCTTGAACTTATGTCATGTATTTTTGTTCAACCTCTCTCACAAGAATTGTTGAACTCCCCCGAACAGAGCACCTGAACTTCTAGCAACGATTTTTTCCATTTATGAGTTGATTTTAAAAGTGCAAAAAATGGGGTTGTGTATTTTATTTTTTGAACAGGTAAATTGTTAATAAACTCTGAACTTCTGTGTTATTTCAATTTGAACTTCAGCTTTTTATATTTTTTGAGTAAAGAATTGTTTTCGATTTTTAAATAAACAACAAATTTGACTACCTTCTCAATATGAACTTCATCATTGAAAATTTAACAAAAACGGATATCTGCGAAAATCCTAGATTTTTTAATAAAGATCAACACTTTGTAAACTTTTTTTAGTTGTTCTTTTTATTTCAATTTGAAGTTCTTCATTTTATTCTTTAGTAAAGAGAAAAAATCTGAGCTTTTTATATACGTCGAACTTCTCTGTTTTTTTTATTTTGAACTTCTCAATTTTTATTTTTTTAGCAACGAGGAAAATTTGAGTTTTTAAATTAACACTTCTTAGGGGTCCTTAAACTGAACTTCTCGGGGTTTTTTGAGACGATGAAAATCAAATGATTGTTTTTTCTAAATTGAACTTCTAGTACTTGAACTTCTCGTTGTTTTAACTATGAACTTCTGTTACATTTTTGTGTATACGTCGAATTACATACAATTGAAGGTTGAACACCATTTTTTTTGTCGTTTTAAAACATGTAATTGGAGGTCGGACGTCCCGCAATGTAAATTCTGAGACGTGCATGGGGGTGCAGGTGAACTTCTTGCAACAAATCTGAGTTTTTTATATTCTTCGAACTTTTATGTTATTTCAAATTGAACTTCACAATTTTTTTCAGTAAAGACTTTTTGATTTTTAGATATACATCAAATCTGACTTTTTTATCCAATTTGAACTTTGTGGTTGATACTTTAATAATAACAGATATTTGAGTTTCTTAAAAGGTAAAATGCTATATTTTTTAATAAACATCAAACCACTTTGTTATTTTAGTTTGAACTTATAGTTTATTACTCCCTCCGTTCCATAATGTAGCGCATATAGATTTTCTACAAAGTCAAACTTTATAAACTTTGACCAAGTTTATAGAAAACTATTTATATCTACAATACAAGATGTATATAATATGAAAGTATGTCTTGTGATGTATCTAAGCACATGTATTTGGTATTCTAGATGTATATGATTTTCTCTATAAACTTGGTCAAAGTTTATAAAGTTTGACTTTAAAAAAAATCTATATGCGCTACATTGTGGAACGGAGGGAGTAATAAACAAGAAATTTCTATTTTAAATTTTTTAGTTACTCCTTTTATTTTAATTTGAACTTATTCATTTTATTCTTTAGGAACGATAAAAATCTGAGTTTTTAAATTTTTGATTCATCACATTTTTCTCATTTTTTAGTTTATACTAATTTTACTCATTTTGTTATATCCGAACTCTGTTCTTTTTAATAATTGGACTTCTCATTTATTTACATGAGTTGTACGTGTATGTTCAGAGTAGCATCTGCTACAGAGATTACGTGTGAAGCGGGAGGAGAGTTGCTTGCGAAGCGAAACCAGGCCGTGAACCTCGCCCAAGTCTTGGCCATCTCTAGACAACAAGACTACGCCCACTTTCCTCAACGAGTTTCTAGACTAGCAAAACAACCACACTAGCACGTATATAAAATACTTGCAGTGACAATTCCTTCACATTGAAATATTGAACAGTGAATAGTACTAGTAACAAAGAAAACATAGCTTCATATGCTCGTATGCACTCTGAACTCTGTTCCTTCACATTTTACTATATCTGAACTCTGTTCTTTTTTAATAGTTGGACTTCTCATGTGATCCCCATGTGAACTAAAGAAAAAATGATGCATAATAACACACGCACACATATCTTGCTGGATCAACAACAATTGCGTTTCTCACGCCAAGCATTATCCTCTGTAGGCGGAAATTGTTGTACACTTGAACACATATCTCTGAAACTGATGCATACCAAGTTATGAAAAAAGAAATTTTGCAAACATAGTTGACTAAATCAATGAAACACATCAACTAACACATTACACACTCGCAAAAAATAGAGCTAGATATGCCCGTATGCACGTCACAAAGACACACGAAACAAAGGCCATGTCTTCCCGGAGAGGAAACAACGCCAACCCTGCTATAACTTCATGCAGGATTCATCAGGTAGCCGGCCTTGAAACGCAACTGCTGTGCTGGATGACCATGAGTCAAATTGATGAGAGATGGCTGCCCGCGCGGACTGCCCACGAGCGAGGCGATGGACTTCTTGTGCGGAGGGAGAAGGCTATGATGGTGGTCACTCCGGAGGGCAGGCCGCGGCGCCATAGCGGACGGCGCATTGGCCGCATGGGCAGCATTGGACTGCCCAAAAACTTCAACAGTGCCTCCCAACTCCAGTCTAACAGCGCCGGTGACCTTGGATTGTGTGACGCCCTCGATTCAATCGTACACTAATCATGCACGCAAATGTGTACGATCAAGATCAAGGACTCACGGGAAGATATCACAACACAACTCTACAAATAAAATAAGTCATACAAGCATCATAATACAAGCCAGGGGCCTCGAGGGCTCGAATACAAGTGCTCGATCATAGACGAGTCAGCGGACGCAACAATATCTGAGTACAGACATAAGTTAAAAAAAAGGTGCCATAAGATGGCTAGCACAAAGCGGGATCTGAGATCGAAGAGGAGCAGGCCTCCCGCACAGGATCCTCCTAAGTTACTCCCGGTCGCCGCGTCGGTGGGCTGCACGTAGTAGTAGGCGCCCCGAGTAGTAGTCGCCATAGGCGGCGCGTCGCTCCTGGGCTCCATCGTCGATTGCAGCAATCGAGTAGAGATATGGGGAAAAGGGGAACAAGGCAACCGTGAGTACTCATCCAAAGTACTGCAAGCAAGGAGCTACACTACTTATGCATGGATATATGGGTAAAGGCCATATCGAAGGACCGAATCTGCAGAATGCCGTAATAAGAGGGGATAGCTAGTCTTAACGAAGACTACGCGGACATCTGCCTTGCATGCATGTAAGAGGACAACGGAAGTCCTCCAAGTAACATCATATAGCAATAATCCTACCCGCAATCCCTCGCTCATATCCCCGAGCGAGAGCGACCACCGTTGTATCCGCACTTGGAAGGGTGTGTTTTATCAAGTATCCGGTTCTAGTTGTCATAAGCTCAAGGTACAACTCCAAGTCGCCCTGCTATCAAGATCACGGCTATCCGAATAGATTAACTTCCTGCAGGGTGCACCATCTTACCCAAAGACGCTTGATCCCATTTGGCGGACACACTTTCTGGGTCATGCCCGGCCGCGGAAGATCAACACGCCGCAGCCCCACCTAGGCACAACAGAGAGGCCAACACGCGGTCTAAACCTAAGCGCCAGCAGTGTCCGGGCCCATCGCCTCGAAAGCACACACACGTTATGACGCTGCCGAAGCGACCTAGCCTAACAGCGCTCCACCAATCCGGCGCGCCGCGCTCGTCGTGACGTCTCAAGTATTTCGGTGATACCACGACGCGGGATACCCATAACTACTCCCCGTAGATGGTTAGTGCGTATAAGCTCGTAGCCAACCCAGATCAAATACCAAGACCTCGTTAAGCGTGTTAAGTAACCGCGAACGCCGAACAGGCCAGGCCCACCTCTCTCTAGGCGGTCTCAACCTGCCTGCCGCTCCGCCACAAAGATCCACTCATGGGTGCTCCATCACCCGACCGACTTTAGTCTCACATGTATCATGTATAAAGTATATGGTATATACCGTGATCACCTCCCGAGTGATCACGGCCCGATAGTATAGCACGCGCACGGACAAGAAAGTAGGGCCACAGATGAAAGTACTAGCATCCTATACTAAGCATATAGGATTGCGTAAGGTAACAATGGTTACAAGGACAAAGCTATGCAGCGATAGGAGTATCCGAAAACAAGAATATGCTATGCTACTCTAATGCAAGCAAGTGTAGATAAGAGTAGGCGATATCCGTGATCAAGGGGGCTTGCCTGGTTGCTCGCAAGAGAGAGGGGTCGTCAACACCGTAGTCGAACCGGCGGCAAAGCAGCTGGCGTCGGTCTCGTAGTCTACCGGAGAGAAGAGGGGAAGAAACAATGAATACTAAGTAAACATATGCATATTGATGCATGACATGACAAGAAGCGATGCTAGGCGTGCCCTAACGTGGTATGAGGGGTATACTTGGTTAGGGGGAAAACATCCGGAAGTTTTCCGGTTCCGGACGTCTGTCGATGATGAACCGGAGAGGAAAGTTTGCAGGTTCGATAGGTTAGAGGCGTGTGGTGGACGAACGGATCGCGTATCCGGATTCGCCTCGCTGCTCGAGCAACTTTCATGTTGAAATTATTTTAATCCGGATTACGGATTAAAAGATATGATTTTAAAAGATTTTATTAATTTCGGAATTTAATTAATTATTTAATTAATTTCGAAAATGCATTTATGACATCAAGATGATGTCATGCTTGACGTCATCACCAAACAGGTTGATGAGTCAACCTGACAGTGGGTCCCGCATGTCATTCTCTAATGACTAATTAACCTAATCAGATTTAATTAACATTACTTAATTAAGTTAATTAATGATTAGGTTAATTAATTCAGAATTAATTAGTCTAATTAATTACTCAATTAATTAATTAAGTAATTAGTTAGTTAATTAATTTTATTCATTTTCATTTTGTTTTTATTTCTGTTTTAATTAAAACGTTCTTTTTGTTTTTGGGGTGGGGGGCCTTGTCAAGGGCCCAAGGCCTAACGGGCATGCGGTTGATTCAGGCGATGCCCGAACCGATCGGGCGCGATCAAGGGGATCAGGCGCCATGGCCACGGGGCAGGCTGCCGAGGCCACGGGCGAGGCCGGGCGGCGAAGCGGCGCGAGGCGAGCCGGGCGACGAGCGAGGGGGGGGCTTAGGCTTGGGCGGCGAAAGCGTCGTCTTGGGGGAAACGAGGGCTCGGGGCGCCGCTTAGGGGCGCCGGAGAAGTCGCCGTCGGAGGAAGGAAGGAAGGGGAGAGAGGCCATGCGGTGGCGGGCGGTCGGATCCGGCAGGGGAGGAAGAGGAACGGGTGGGGGCGCGGCGCCGGTCAGCTGGGCGGCCGAGCCGGGCGACGGGCGGTCGGGACCACGGCGTCGAACGAGGAGAGGGGAGCCGGGTTCAGGTGACCGGAGGTGGGGTTCGGGCAGGGCGACGAGGCGAGGCCGGTGGCCGACTCGGGAGGGAGAGGAGAGAGCCTCACGTGGGGAGTCGGGTCTAGGCGGCAGCTCGATGGGGGGGGCGGCGACCGTGGGGGAGGAGGCGGGGAGCGCCTGGGCGACGGGTGGGCGAGGCCGAGCTCGACCACAAGGGGGTGCCCGCGTTTAGGCGACGGAGGGAGGAGGGAGCTCCCAGCGCGCGACGGGAGGAGGAGAGGGGGTTCGGGGCGCGGTGGGCGGGCGGCCGGGCAGGGCGAGGTGGGTGACGGCGGGGTGGTTCGGTCGGGTGGGATCTCCGCCCGATCCGGCGGGCGAGGGAGAGGGGCGAGGGGCGCGGGGGGGGGGGAATGGGATCGGCTAGGGTTAGCAGCGGGGGGGAGGGGTTATGCGGCGGGGGGCGGCTGGGCGATGGGCCGCCCAGGGGAAAGGGCACGGGCCAAGTGGGGAGAGGGAGGGTTGTCGGGCCAGGGGTTTTCCCTCTCGATTTATTTTTGTTTTCTCTTTTTATTATTTTTCTTTTTCTGTTTTTAGTTTATTTAAAATGCCAGAGCATTTTATAAAAATTAGTGCACCCCACCAATATTAGGTTAGTTATTTTAAACAGCCCCCGGACATTTTAGAATTTATTTTCGAAACCTTTTATCGTTTGTTCTAGTTTTGACTTTTGTTTTAGGACGGGTTCGAATCAACGAGAGGTTAATTAACATAACCGGGGTGATTACTGTTGCATAACCATCCGGGCGTTACAAATCTCCTCCACTACAAGAAATCTCGTCCCGAGATTTAGGAGGTAGAAGGAAAGAGTGCAGGATATTCATCCCGTAGACGATCCTCGCGTTCCCAGGTGGCTTCATCTTCAGAGTGATTCGACCACTGGACTTTGAGGAACTTGATCGCCTTCTGACGGGTGCGGCGTTCAGCTTGGTCGAGAATACGGACCGGATGCTTTTTATAGGAGAGGTCCTGCTGCAATTCGAGCACTTCATGGTCCACTGCTCGGATTGGGTCCTTGAAGCAGCGTCGGAGTTGTGACACGTGAAACACATCGTGAACCTGAGAAAGGTTCGACGGAAGCTCCAGTTGATAAGCCACTTTTCCACGCCTTTCCAGAATAGTGAAAGGGCCAATATAGCGAGGAGCTAACTTGCCCTTGATCCCGGCGGTGAGCACCCTTCATTGGTGTAACGCGAAGATAGGCCTTTTCGCCAAAGTTGATAGACCATGTCTTTGTGATGACGGTCATAATTACTCTTTTGACGCGATCGAGCAGTCTTGAGATTCTCGCGAATAATGCGGACTTGTTCTTCGGCATGTTGGATAATATCCGGACCAAGAGTGGACGCTCCCGCTTTCGACCAGTTCGAGGGGTTCGCACTTTCGCCCATATAACACTTCAAGGGGGCCATCTTCGACTAGCTTGATAGCTATTATTATAAGAGAACTCAGCATACGGGAGAGATTCCTCCCATTTCTTGCGAATGAGACGACACAAGCTCAAGCATGTCTTCGAGAATTTGGTTGACACGCTCAACTTGCCCTTGAGACTCATGGATGAAAAGCAGATCTTGAAAGATAAATGAGTCCCCATAGCTTCTTGAAAACTTGCCCGTAATCTTGAAGTGAATAAGCTGCCACGGTCCGAATCGATAACCAAGGAATACCGTGAAGTGAAACAATTCGACATATAGAGAGTCGCAAGCTGGCTAGCGTGATCGCTTCTTTGACCGCCGTAAAATGTGCAACTTTAGAAAGCCGGTCAATGACGACAAGAATAGCATCATTACCTTTCTGCGATTTGGGAAATCCAAAGGTGGCGAAGTCCATTTCAACATGGTCCCATTTCCATTCGGGAATAGAGATAGGTTGCAGAGTTCCAAAGAGGCCTTTGATGTTCTGCTTTGATACGACGGCAAACGCCACACTCGTAAACATAGCGAGCAATGTCCTGCTTCATATTAGACCACCGTAATCTCTCGATTTAATGTCTTGATACATCTTTGTACCGCCGGGATGGATACATAGAGGCGATCATGAGCTTCTTTCATAACCTTCGAGTCATATTCAGGTTTTCCTTCTTACACGGCACCACTAGGCGGCCTTTGAAGTACAAGGCGCCATCATCGGCAATAGTGAAGGATGAGGGATTTCTTTCCGATGTCTTGTTTAAGCTTGTAGACTTGAGTCAAATCCTGCATTGTCTTTATGGTGCCCACGAGATCGGGTTCAACAGCCAGGTATAGAGGGAACCACGGGAACAACACGGAGATTCATCTTTTGGAACTCCGGAGGAGGGGAGCGAGTGCACCGGAGGAACAATATGGAGGTTCAGCCTTCTGAATTCTTCAACAAGTGGGGGCTGAACTTTGTGAACTCAAGGTGGTTGCAGAAGACTTGCGCTCAAGGCATCAGCCATTACATTAGCCTTGCTCGGCGATAGGAAATACCCAAATCAAAGTTCGCAATCAGCTCCATCCATCTCTGTTGTGGAGGTTCAGGTCTGGCTGAGTAAACAGATACTTCAGACTTTGGTGGTCGGTGAAGATCTCGCAACGATTACGAGAAGGTAATGTCGCCATCGCTTTAGCGCATGAATGACGGCAGCAAGTTCGAGGTCATGAACTGGGTAGTTCTCCTCGTGAGGGCGCTGTCTGTCGAGAGGCATAAGCAACCACTTTGCGCTCTTGCATTAGGACACCGCCTAAACCTTGACGGATGCGTCGCAATAAATGACGAAGTCCTTCTTAGTATCGGGAGGAGCTAGCATCGGGCGCTCGTCAACTTGTCTTTGAGTGCTGGAAACTTTCCCGACATTTATCATCCCATTGGAATTTGACGCCTTATGCAACAAAGTTAGTCGAGGCACGGCAATCTTGGAGAAGTTCTCGACGAATCGACGGCAATAGTCAAGAGACCGAAAAACTTCGACTTGCTTAACGCTCTTCGGAGGAGTCCAATCGAGAATAGCCTGAACTCGCTCGGGGTTGACGGCAATACCATCCTTAGAAATGACATGCCCAAGATAGGTTACTTGGAAGCCGAATTCACATTTGGAGAACTTGGCATAGAGTTGATGCTCTCGTAGCTTTTCCAAAGACAAGACGAAGATGTTCAAGATGTTCTTCTTCATTCTTGAATAGATCAGATATCATCCAGATAAACCACGATTTAACTTGTCGAGGTAATCCATGAATATATAGTTCATCAAAGCAGAGAAGGTGGCTGGAGCATTGGTTGCCGAAGACATGACGGTGTACTCGTATGAACCATAACGAGTCACAAATGCGGTCTTGGGGATATCCTCCTCACGAACACGGATCTGGTGGTAACCCAACCTCAAGTCGAGTTTCGAGAACACTGACGAACCAGCCAATTGATCATAAAGATCATTGATCCGAGGAAGAGGATACTTATTCTGAATGGTAGCTTGATTTATAGGACGGTAGTCTTGGACCAATCGGTTTGTCCCATCCTTCTTCTTGACAAAGAGAGAAGGTGCTCCCCAAGGTGAGCAACTTGGGCGAATGAAACCGCTTTGAAGAGATTTGTCGATTTCCTCCTTTAGCTCAAGGAGTTCATGAGGCGGCATCTTGTAGGGACGCTTGGCTATAGGAGTGGTGCCTGGTTTCAAGTCGATGACGAATTCGACAACTCTAGCGGGGAATCCTCGAAGTTCTTCAGAAAGACGCCTTGGAAATCGCAAACGACAGAATGTTTTCAATTCCCTCGAGGGTGCGGCGCTCAATGCATTCAATGCATAGAGCCTTGCCTCGGCATCTTGAACCGCATTTAGCATTGTAGCTACGATTTCATCGAAGGGTGCAGCAGATGGACGGTCTTAGTGGCGCAAACGATTGACGCCAGATGCGCTTTCAACCAATCCATCCCCAAATGAGGTCGATGTTAGACGCCTTGAGATAATGGGGAGGCATAGAATTCCAACCCTTCGATTTCCACGGGACGCCGACGCCAACCATGGAGGTTTGACATTGTCCCAATGGGGTTTTTACCACTACCGAAGAGTTCATCTCTTCACACTTAACGTCGTGCTTGTATGCAAAGTCCTCGACATGAATGAATGCGATGCTCTGAATCGAATAAAACAGATGCGATACTGAATTTACGAGGAGTGTACCCATCACAAGAGCAGGCTGGTCTTGAGCTTCGCTCAGATCAACGTGGTTGGCCCGAGCTTGCCCATAAGACTTGCCGGTGTTGTTGCGGTTCGTTGTTTCCACGGCCAGCTTTGGAAGGGCCATTGATTCTGGTTCTCGTTGCATTCTCTAGCACGGTGCCTCGCTGTCCGCACCAAGCATAAGCCATTATTGGGTGTGGGACAGGAGCTTGGGGTGGTGGAGCTGGAAGCTTCGCTGCTTAGTTGTAGGCGCACAAGGTGTAGCATAGTTCTGCTTTGAAGCAGTGCATTCGGCCGGTACATGCTGTTGGGAATCCATATCTTGCGCTTCTGCGAGGACGGGCCCAAGATGAGCCCGTGTCACGGTTGCGCTGTTAGAACTCTGGTATTCCTGCGCACCAGTTTCGACATTGATAGCTTTGTTCACCAAGGTGGCGAAATCAGCAAAGTCGTGCACTAGAAGTGCGAGCTTGATGTCGCCTTGAAGACCGCCACGGAACTTCTCTTGTCTGCGGCATCGCTTGCAATATCCTCTTCAAAGATAGCGAGACAAGTCCAGAACTCTCGCGATAGGCTTCAACAGTCTTGTTGCCTTGGGTGAGGTTATGAACTCACGCTTCTTCCGTCCATGACCCCTTGAGGGATGAAGCGGCACGAAGGCAGCCTCGAAGTCCGCCAGTGATGAGTGTTCCAACCGGCAGAGTACGACGGTGGCTGTCCCACCATTGAGCTGCGGGTCCCTTCAGAAGAAGGAAGCAAAAGTGACATAGCTGGCGAGGGCTACATCAGCAGACTCCATCTCATAGGTGATGTCACGGAGCCACCATCGCATCCAAAGGCTGAGTTGAGCTGCGGTACACGCCGGGGTTCAGCGTATGAAATCCTGCAGAGTTGTCCCGCTTTGGGTGCTTTGGTGCATATTCGGGCGAGGGAACTCGAGCCATCATGTTCTCCATGAACTGGCGATTCATCTCGAGCTGTTGGATCATACCAGCCATGTACTCAAAGGTGGTGGGAAGTTGGCACCACGACCACGACCTGCTGGCCTAACCATCCTGCTATTATATAACAGGTAGTTCAGCATTTGAGAAATTAAGCAAGAGACAGAATCATTCATGATGAAACATGCATAATGAAAGCAAGATGATGGGAACTACATAGTAGTTGGCATATCTTACAAAAGGAATCATGCATAGAGTTCGATACATAGAGTCCAAAGACATAGACTACTACATCATAGGCGCACACAGCTCTCATGGCGAATACATCAAATACTAACAAGCAAGTCTACATCAGTCCCACGCGGCTCATGGAGGTAGCAGTAGCCTGAAAGCTGATAGTGCGGCAAAGGATAGTCCTCCACGCCGGTGACACAGGGCCGCGGATACTCGTGCTGAATCCGACGCCCGGTGGCGAAAGGGGCCAAGTGCGGAGAGTAGCCTCCCACGCCCGCCAACCGACACCTGGGGCATCACGGTCTGGCGCGGGTAGATCGCAGAACGCGCAGCTCTCCGAACGGACAAAGGGTGCATCAGCGTCGAGCACGGTAGAGGTGCCGACGGGTGATGTACAACTCGTGGCGAAGAGCCCGGTTAGCTCGATCCAGCCCATCGGATGCGTAACAAAGTTCGATGGTGGAAGGGCTCTCGGTGACAAGATGGTGTAGGCAGCAGTAGTAACCTCCTCACCAACATCGACGCGATAGCAATGTGCCCAAGGGGAGGTGTCCAACTCTCGATACTCGCACGAAGACGTGTCGAGCAGCATAAGCAGCATCGTGGACTGCCATATCGATAGTCACTCCAACACCATGTGCGGTGTGCAGCACAAGAGTGGACTCATACTCCGAGAGTAGAGGTGGACGATGGCGCTGCATCGCTCCCGGTTATAGTCCCGGTACTCCTCATAGACGGTGTACTCAGGTGCCGCGATAACCCGATAGGTCATCATCTCGCTAGCACCGCAGTGATCCCGAGGCACCAATGGCCGCCGTGTGGCGCATTTACCTGCCTCGTGGGTTCCATCTGAAAACAAAGACGCTTCAAAGGAGTCAAATGACAGGTGGAAATTGTTCAAATACAATTCCAAAAACAACTAAGGCTATATCCATCTTCGGGTGAATGCGGTCACGGATCCTAGTGATAGTTAGTAAAATCGCTTAACCCGAGTAGAAGAGAGTCCAGAGTCCCAGAGTAAAGGTCGAGGAGTAAAAGATCCTAATACCACCCGATGGCGACGTGGGCCCGTAAGGCACACAGCCAAGTTAGTAAAAGTTTTGCAATGTCTAGACTCGACTTCGGCCAAGGAGTGTGGAAGGGGGATTCCTACAGCAATGGCTCGATACCAACTTCAGACGCTCGATTCAATCGTACACTAATCATGCACGCAAATGTGTACGATCAAGATCAAGGACTCACGGGAAGATATCACAACACAACTCTACAAATAAAATAAGTCATACAAGCATCATAATACAAGCCAGGGGCCTCGAGGGCTCGAATACAAGTGCTCGATCATAGACGAAGTCACGGAAGCAACAATATCTGAGTACGCATATAAGTTAAAAAAGGTGCCATAAGATGGCTAGCACAAACCGGATACAGATCGAAGAGGAGCAGGCCTCCGCCTCGATCCTCCTAGGTTACTCTGGTCGCGCCGGGCTGCACGTAGTAGTAGGCGCCCGAGTAGTAGTCGCCATAGGCGGCGCGCGCTCGCCCTGGGCTCCATCGTCTGATTGCAGCAATCGAGTAGAGATAGGGGAAAAGGGGAACAAGGCAACCGTGAGTACTCATCCAAAGTACTCGCAAGCAAGGAGCTACACTACATATGCATGGATATATGGGTAAAGGCCATATCAGTGGACTGAACTGCAGAATGCCGGAATAAGAGGGGGATAGCTAGTCTTAACGAAGACTACGCTCGACATCTGTCTTGCATGCATGTAAGAGGACAACGGAAGTCCTCCAAGTAACATCATATAGCAATAATCCTACCCGCAATCCCCGCTCATATCCCCGAGCGAGAGCGACCACCGTTGTATCCGCACTTGGAAGGGTGTGTTTTATCAAGTATCCGGTTCTAGTTGTCATAAGCTCAAGGTACAACTCCAAGTCGCCCTGTTATCAAGATCACGGCTATCCGAATAGATTAACTTCCTGCAGGGTGCACCATCTTACCCAAAGACGCTTGATCCCATTTGGCCGACACACTTTCTCGGGTCATGCCCGCCGCGGAAGATCAACACGCCGCAGCCCCACCTAGGCACAACAGAGAGGCCAACACGCCGGTCTAAACCTAAGCGCCGCAGGGTCCGGGCCCATCGCCGAAAGCACACCTGCACGCTATGCGACGCGTGCCGAAGCGCACCTAGCCTAACAGCGCTCCAGTCCAATCCGGCGCTAGGCGCCTCCGTCACCGACGTCTCAAGTATTTCCGATACCACGACGCCGGATACCCATAACTACTCCCGTAGATGGTTAGTGCGATAAGCTCGTAGCCAACCCAGATCAAATACCAAGACCTCGTTAAGCGTGTTAAGTAACCGCGAACGCCGAACAGGCCAGCCCACCTCTCTCCTAGGCGGTCTCAACTCTGCCTGCCGCTCCGCCACAAAGATCCACTCATGGTGCTCCATCACCGACCCGACTTTAGTCTCACATGTATCATGTATAAAGTATATAGTATATACCGTGATCACCTCCCGAGTGATCACGACCCGATAGTATAGCACGCAGACGGACAAGAAAGTAGGGCCACAGATGAAAGTACTAGCATCCTATACTAAGCATATAGGATTGCGGTAATGTAACAACGAAGTTACAAGGACAAAGCTATGCAGCGAAGATAGGAGTATCCAAAACAAGAATATGCTATGCTACTCTAATGCAAGCAGTGTAGATAAGAGTAGGCGATATCCGGTGATCAAGGGGGGGCTTGCCTGTTGCTCTGGCAAGAGAGAGGGGTCGTCAACACCGTAGTCGAACTGGTCGGCAGCAGCGTCGGTCTCGTAGTCTACCGGAGAGAAGAGGGGGAAGAAACAATGAATACCAAGTAAACATATGCATATTGATGCATGACATGACAAGAAGCGATGCTAGGCGTGCCCTAACGTGGTATGAGGGGGGTACTGGTTAGGGGGGAAAACATCCGGGAAGTTTTCCTGCCCGGACGCCTGTCGACAGATGAACCGAGAGGAAAGTTTGCAGGTTCGATAGGTTAGAGGCGTGTGGTGGACGAACGGACTGCGATCCGGATTCGCCTCGCCGCTCGAGCAACTTTCATGTTGAAATTATTTTAATCCGGATTACGGATTAAAAGATATGATTTTTAAAAGATTTTATTAATTTCTGGAATTTAATTAATTATTTAATTAATTTCGAAAAAGCATTTATGACATCAGCATGATGTCATGCTGACGTCATCAGTCAACAGGGTTGACTGAGTCAACCCTGACAGGTGGGTCCCGCATGTCATTCTCTAATGACTAATTAACCTAATCAGATTTAATTAACATTACTTAATTAAGTTAATTAATGATTAGGGTTAATTAATTCAGAATTAATTAGTTTAATTAATTACTCAATTAATTAATTAATTAATTAGTTAGTTAATTAATTTTTATTCATTTTCATTTTGTTTTTATTTCTGTTTTAATTAAAACGTTCTTTTTGTTTTTTTTGGGGTGGGGCCCCCTGTCAGTGGCCCAAGGCCTAACGGGCATGCGGGTGCGGGCGATGCCCAACCAATCGGGCGCGATCCAGGGGATCAGGCGCCCATGACCACGGGGGCAGGCGCGCCGAGGCCACGGGCAGCACGCGCCGAGGCCACGGGCGACGCCGGGCGGCGAAGCATGCGAGGCGAGCCAAGGCGACGAAGCGGGTGGGGGCTTGGGCCGGTGGCGAGCGTCGTCTGATGGGAAACGAGGGGCTGGGCGCCTTAGGGGCGCCGGAGAAGTCGCCGTCGGAGGGGGGAAGGAAGGGGGGAGAGGGCCATGCGGTGGCCGGGCCGGTCGGATCCCAGCAGGGGGAGGAAGAGGGAACGGGCGGTGCAAGGCAGCCACGGGCGGCGAGCCGGGCGACGGGGCGGGTCGGGACCACGGCCGAAACGAGGAGAGGGAGCCGGGGTTCAAAAGTCAGTGGCGGAGGTGGGGTTCGGGGCATGCGACGAGGCGAGGCCGGTGGCCGACTCGGGAGGGAGGGGAGAGAGAGCCTCACAGGGGGGAGTCGGGTCTAGGCGGCGGGCTCGATGGGGGGCGGCGATGACCGGCGGGGAGGAGGCCGGGGAGCGCCAGCGACGGGAGGGCGAGGCCGAGCTCGACCACAAGGGGGTGCCCGCTTGGGGCGACTTGAGGAGGAGGAGCTCCAGCGCGGCGACGGGAGGAGGAGAGGGGTTCGGGGTCATGGGCGGCGGGGGGCAGCGGCAGGTGGGTGACGGGGGGTGGTTCGGTCGGGGGGATCTCCGCCCGATCCGGCCGGGCGAGGGAGGGAGCGAGGGGGCGTGGGGGGAATGGGATCGGCTAGGGTTAGCCGCGGGGTGGGGAGGGGGTTATGCGGCCGGGGGGGCCGCTGGGCCGATGGGCCGGCCCAGGGGGAAAGGGGAACGGGCCAAGTGGGGAGAGGGAGAGGGTCTTTGGGCCAGGGGTTTTCCTCCGATTTATTTTTGTTTTCTCTTTTTATTATTTTTCTTTTTCTGTTTTTAGTTTATTTAAAATGCCAGAGCATTTTATAAAAATTAGTGCACCCCACCAATATTAGGTTAGTTATTTTAAACAGCCCCTAACATTTTAGAATTTATTTTCAAACCTTTTATCGCTTGTTCTAGTTTTGACTTTTGTTTTAGGACGGTTCGAATCAACGAGAGGTTAATTAACATAACCGGGTGATTATCGCTGCATAACCATCCGGCGCATAGATTGCAACTATGGCGTGTCTTAAAATCACATACCGCGGCATCGGGGTTCGGCAGGTCACGCCACGAGCTTGGTTGCAGCAGCGACGCCAGACGACTCGGGGCGCGCGACCGGATCAGGCGAGAGGAAGCGCAGCAGCCGGACCAAAGGGCTGGGGCGGGCGGCAATGGACCCGGAGGCGGTGGTGTGGGATCCCGTGGTGGGTGGCAAGCGCGATGTTGGGGCTGGAGGATCCAGCAGAGGGAGGGCGCCGCCCTTCCGAGGCTGTTGGGGCTGGAGGATCCAAGAGGAGGGCGCCACCGCCAGCAGAGGTTGCTGGGGCTGGAGGATCCAGCAGAGGGAGGGCGCCACGCCGCTGCTGTGAGAGGAGGTGGGGGCGGCGGCCTCACGCCGGAGGAGGCGGGCCGCTCTGGCGGGAGGCGCCGGACCCGGCGGCGGCCCTAGGCCGAGGAGGCGCGCGCGCGCGTCCGGAAGGAGGCAGGGCCGGTGTCGCGCCCGGAAGGAGGCGGGGCGGAAGGCCCGCCGGAGCAAGGTGTGCGGCGGCTGGAGGTCGCGGGAGTGGGGGAAGGTGGGCGACAGGTTAAGAGGTCAGGGCTTTTGGGCTTTTTTGTTTGCTCGCCCGATCTCAGTAACGTCCCGTCGGGCCCTTATAGGGCGTTGCGTGATCCAAATAACTATTCTGATCCCAGGATCAGAATAGTGCCCTTATATATATAGGGATTGACTATTCGTCACCCTGGGTGAGGAATAGTTATTCTTCACCCCACTCTATTTTACCATCAATGCACCGTAATTTTACGTTCCGTAAGTTATGTCTTATTTCTGACGTAAAAAGAGACCGTAAGAAAATATATAATCATCATAAAAAATATTTTATGTTATGTAAAATTACGAATGTAAAAACGTAGTGTAAAATACACATAAACTGCAAATTTTCTTATCTTATTACCTATATTTTTATTCTTTTATGTCAAATTTTACGTAGTGAATCAATAGGATTGTAACTATTTAATTCCAAATGTAATTTAATTATGAAATAGTCGTAAGGTTACCTCGGGTGAAGAATAACTTATTCTGCACCCTGGGTGAGGAATAGTTATTCTTCACCCCCTCTATTTTATCATCAATGCACCGTAATTTTACGTTTCCTAAGTTTTGTCTGATTTTCGACATATAAAGAGACCGTAAGAAAATATATCATCATCGTAAAAAATATTTTATGTTATGTAAAAATACAAACGTAAAAGCATAGTGTAAAATACACATAAACTGCAAATTTTCTTGTTTTATGACCTATATTTTTATTTTCTTATGTCAAATATTACGAGTGAATGAATAGGAATGTAACTATTTGAATTCCAAACGTAATTTAATTATGAAATGATCGTAAGATTACCTCGGTGAAGAATAAGTTATTCTGCACCTCGGTGATGAATAGCATCACTATATATATATATATATATATATATATATATATATATATATATATATATATATATTGAAAGTGCTATATCGACTAGAGGGGGTGAATAGGCGATTTTATGAATTTACAAATTCTTCAATGAGGAATTTGCTCGTGAGGAAATTCCTTAGCTAAGAAATACATGCAGCGGAACAAGTACTCAAGTAAGCATAACAGATTACAAGCATAGTCATCATGATGAAATGAAGACAATCACAGAGTACAGAAAGCGTAATCACAGGATAACACAAGATGAGGACAAACAGACTGAAGAAATTGAGCTGAGGAAATTGAGAAAGTCTTCACTCAAAGTCTTCAAACACAGATATGACAAACACTCAACACAAGAATGAGGAAATGAAAGAGTTGAGGAAATAGAACCAGTTAGGTTGGTGAAGACAATGATTTGGTAGACCAGTTCCAACTGCTGTCTCAGTTTTTAGGTCTGGTTGGACCGCTTGGGTATTTAAACTCGGGGCAAGCCGTTCCGGGCAACCAATCGGTTGGGAAGCAACTTCGGACACCAAGTCCTCACCGTATTCTCCTTGAACTAAGGCCACGCAGACCTCGCCCAATCACTGTGGTAAGTCTTCAGCGACTTCCAAACCTTCACATACTTGGTCACTCGGCGATCCACAATTCCTCTTGATGTTCTAGACCGTGACGCCTAACCGTCTGGAAGAAGCACAGTCTTCAAAGGTAAAAGCGCCGGATCCACGCTGATCAATTTCTTCATGATGCTCAATCACTTTGGGTTTGTTGGGGTTTGGTTTTGGGTTTTCCTCACTTTGGGTTTTTCCTCACTTGATGATTTTCGCCAAAGTCCTCGGAGGATGGGTTGCTCTCAAATGACAAGTGTCAAGTTCTTCGAGCAGCCAACCAACTAGTGGTTGTAGGGGCGGCTATTTATAGCCTCGAGCAGCCCGACATGATAAGACATAAATGCCCTTAAATGATATGACCGTTAGGTGGAGATATTTTGGGACAGCCGCACGCAAAGACAAAGAACGGTCGGAAATTGAACATCAAATTCCTCGTGGCTATCATGTTCCTCATCGTAGGCAATTCAGACCGGCGAATTCCTAACTCCTCGCCGAATAAATTCTCAAGGACTGTAAGAGCTTCGCTCTCACATCAAGAAATTGACTGAATCTGTATGAGATTTCCAAAGGCTTCACTCAAGGGATTGGTAGGTGAGGATTTTGAGTTGAGCATCAAATGGAAATTTCTCCTTAGTATTTCCTCGACCCCTTTAACAAAGACGGTGTTTCCTATGACTCAAGAAAGAGAAAATGAAACTACGAAAACAAAAGTCTTCACGCTTCATGTTCCTCAAGCGATTACCAAGTCTTCGAATCACACCAATTTCTTCACTTTCAAAGTCTTCGTAAAGTCTTCGAATGTCAAATTCTTCATTGAAGAAATTCATTTTAGGGTCGATTTTCTCAGTAAATATCAAACTCCTCATAGACTTATAGACCTGTGTACACTTACAACGATCGTTATTTAACCTATAAGTCTTCAATACACCAAAATCACTAAGGGGCACTAGATGCACTTACAATCTCCCCCTTTTTGGTGATTGATGACAATACAGGTTAAGTTTTCAACGGGGATAAATATATGAAGTGTAAATACTGATAATGAGGATTTTGATTGCAAGATATAGAAGAACTCCCCCTGAAGATGTGCATAGTGAGGAATTTGCTTTTGAGGCAATGCACATTTGAAGAATTGAATCATTGGAGATCTCCCCCTATATCTTGTAATTTATACACGCATTTGACAAATAGTATGAGGAATTTGAAATGCATGATGAAATATGGTGCTTGATGTTATGCAATGAAGCACACAAGGAGTATCAGAGCCCAAAGGCCAAATTGGATCGAGCATAACAAGTATCAAAACTACTTCAAATCGAGCAAAAGCATAATGCATCAGAAGTATCAAAGCACCATCGGGTTTAAGATTACAACTCAATCCAATAAAAGGTTTCAGAAGAACGAGAGTTGTAACTTAATAAAATACTGTATATAGACAAAAACGAGACCCGCTTGAAGACTAACTCAGATTTCTCCCCCTTTGTCATCGAATGACCAAAAGGATCGAAACTGAGGACTAACGCTCTTGAGGAAATTCATGTTGAGGACGGAGCGCCAGCATTGTCGGGGTTGTTCGTTGAGGTAGGACCAGCAGCAGTATCTTCCAAATCTTCATTTTCATCGTTGTCGCGAGATGAAGAATAAGAGCTGGCCACCAAGGAAGGAACTTTGACTTTCTTGAATTTCTTCGAGGAGGTGCGACCACCAAATTCTTCCTTGAGACCCATTGATTTCAGTTCTTCTTCATTGTAGACATGTGAAAGAACAGCCCAGAGCGCTTGAAGGTTTCATGAAGATAGTAGTGGTTTTTCTTCACCGCATTGTGAGTTGAGGTCAGTTGTAAAGAAGAGTGCCAAACCGACGCTTGACCCACTTGTGATTGCGATCAACCTTCCGATGAAGACCGAGGAGTAACTCACGATCACCATCACCCCGGTGCGAGCTTGAGGATTTTGCTTAACCGAGGTATTTGTCTGCTGAGTCATGGGTGGCGAGTCATCATTGGTGGAGTAAGATGCTGCTTTGCTAAACTGTCCATCCAATGGACGAATGCCTTCATCTATCACAGCAGCAGCCTTTCCTTTTCATCACCGAGGTAATTGGCCGCTTGAGGACTTCAATCGGGGCGGTAGCTGCAGTGGTTCAAAGTGTCACCTTTGTAATTCAAAGAAGATCTTGACCGATGAATCTCATAATCCAAGGCGCATAAGGCTTCAGCTCAAAAGGTGACATGGCAATGTTGGCCAGAGTCCTCATGAAGAAATCATGGAAATTTACAGGAACGCCATGGATGATGTTGAAAAGCATATTCTTCATGATGCCAACGACTTCTTCATCATTCGAGTCGTGGCCCTTGATAGGACTCATAGTCTTCGACAAAATTCGATAGACTGTTCGAGGCACATAGAGCAGTTCCTTGACGAGGAATTTGGTCCTAGGAGCTTGCCTTGGTTTCAAAGGCTTCATCAACACTTGCATATAGTGATTTGAAAGTTCCTTTTCTTCATAGATGCGACGAGCACCGTCAACTGGAGGACTGAGTGGAAGGACACGAAGCAATTCACTGGCTGGTGCCTTGTAATGGGTGTTTTCGGTCATCCAATCCAAGACCCATGAAGTTACATCTTCAGCATCTCCGGTGATGTGCAGGGTTGCATAGAACTGAAGAATTAGCTCTTCATTCCAATCACATATATCAGTGCAAAAGTTGAGAAGACCTGCATCGTGAAGAACACTTAGAACGGGCTCAAAGCCGTGCAATGACTCCATATCCACATGAGGAATATGAGCATGATCAAGATTTTGTCCTTGTTGAAAAGCACCGAGGAATAGAAGTTTGCTTGATCGGCAGTCCGTAAGCGCCTCTTCCTAATCCGAGCAGAGTCATAAGGATTGTATTCAAGAAGAACACATGCTCAAGAAAGAAATCTTCAGCCTTGAACTTCGCTTGGTCGAGAACGGATTCTTCTGCTTTTGGCGAGGGTGTCACCAATTGCATCACCACCTCTGAACCGTAAGTGCAGTTCTTCAGCTTGAGGAATTTCTTGATCCTCAACTTGTGCACCGAGGAATTTCAGCAGCAGCAGCAGCTTCATCGCCAGCAGTTCATCAAGATCGGGGCTGGAATTTCTTCATGCACAGTGACTCATGGGTTGATTTTCTTCAGAGTCGATCCGACAAATTGCAGGCAGGGAGTGAGGAACTTGTTGAAGTGGGGTGAAGAGCGGAGTATTGGGATGTTGTTCTTCCCAAAAGTCATCATTGATTACCGGAGTGGTGCATCCAATATCCACATCTTCATTTTCAATTTCTCAAGACCATCTTGAGGAATTTCAGGGTCTGATGAGGGAATGACTGGGGTTGAAGGGACAGCTTCCACTTCAATTTCTTCATCGATCTTCTCAGACTGAGCAGGAGATTGATGTTCCTCATCAGATCCGGTCGGCACTTCATATTCCTCTCCAAAAGGAACCACTTCCTTTGAAGGTGTGGAGGAGATAGGAATAGCATCAATCGGGTTTTCAACGGAGCTGGTCATAGGCTTCAATTTCTTCGCAGCCGAAGAATCTGACGCAGCTGATGCTTTTCTTCTTCACAGCAGCTCGCTCAAGAGCCTTGGTTTTCTTCACATCCAAAGCAGATGGAAGAATTGAAACTGGGGTTGGTGCAGGAGGAGCCGAGGAATTTGGAGCAGTTTCTTCAGAGCAATTTCTTCAGAGCAACCGGCACGCCTCTGCCTTGAATAATTTCTTCAGCGCACCACTAGTGGGTGCCCCGGCAGTTTCTTCAATGGCTGGAATTTCTTCATCAGCCCCGATTCAGCATTTTCTTCAAAGAGTTGAGCAGAGGCTTCACCGAGGATTTTCACGCTGCACAGTGCAGCAACAGGGTAATTCTCTTCGCCGATCAACAAATCTTGTCTTGACTCCTTTCCACTCATCATAGAATGAATCAAAGTTCTTGCCGAGGTTTTGAATTTCTGTTTGAGCTTGAAGAAGTTCCTCGTGTCATTTTGACGACATTCTTCTTCGTAAACTCTCCTTCTTGTATTGAGCCTTTTGATTTCCTTCGCCTTCTCGAACTTCCATTTTCTTCAGCGATGAAATGAGTCAACGCATGACTTTGACCAGGTGTCAAAGGAAGATCAGCAGAGGGGTATTTGGATCACAGCTGCAGGTCGATGAAATCGAGGACTTTCTTTGGGTCCAAAAGCAAAGGGCACAGCTGTTCCTTTGGCTCTTGCAGCTCTAGCTTGACGGTCTCGATGATTTCTTCAAGTTCTTCATCAGATGCCTCATCGTCGAAGGCACGTGGACGACAAGCTGTTTCTTCCTTGGGCTAGGCCGAGGACCACGTCCAGCTGTAGCTTTTGTCTTCAGCAGCGTCGGGCCAGTTGAAGAATTGAAAGCAGCTGAGGAATGTGCAAGAGGGGCTGAGGCAATTGAAAATCCAGCAGTCCTTTGACAAGTGGCGAGATGCACAGGAACTGAAGGCTTGGACGGAGCAGCTGAGGACTTTGATGGAGCAGCAGTGGTGTGAGGAATTTGTCACGAGGAATTTGCCTGGTAGGAGCTGCTGAGGAACTTGGCCGTGAGGGCATAGAAGAAGAAGTACTTGGCTTATTTGCAGACTTCTTTTGCATCGATTTCTTCGGCTTGGCCGAGACCTCAGTGGCAGCAGCAGCGGCAGAATCCTCATTGAATTTCTTCACCGCTTCCTTTGCTTGCTTAGCCAACTTAGCTTGGCGTTTAGCCCATTCCTCAGAAAGTCCTCACCGCTTTGACGCTAGTGGGATCAGCTATTTGGCCTGGTGCCAAAGGAGCTCTTGGGCATGGAGGATTTAACGCGAATTTCTTCATGTACTTAGGTGTAACATAGCGGTATTCCTTCCATTCCGTGCCCATCTCCGCTCAATTTTCTCAAGACGCACCTTGCGCTGAGTTTTGCTTTCCTCATCCGTGTGCAATATTCAGGATATATTTCCTCGTGGATTTCAAAGCAGTCATGACCTCAGGTTTCTTTCCTCCCTTCTGGGCTTCTTGCCATCTGCCATTTTCTTCGTGTGAGGAAATTGAACAATTGAATTTTCTCAAGAAGTGTGCAGATTTTCTTCGAGGAACGCTGCAAATGAGTTAAGTTGATGAGAACCTAGGATTCAGCATGACATTTGTACCGTGAACAGAGTATAGGTGCGAGGAATTTGAAGAGGTCATATGCTTTCTCGAGGGTTTTTCAAAAGAACAAGTTTGAGGATTTTGACCAGATGAGCCTTGAAGAATTTCAATAAGCGTCTTATCTTAGGTTCCAGAGTTGTATAGATCAAGATCCACACAATTGAGGAATCTTGAAGAAAATCATAGCTTAGAGAAATGGGTCAAGAGATTTGAGGTGTTCATATGTGTGAAGAATTTGAAATAAACACCTTTGAAGAATTTGAAGAAAATTTGAGAATCAAAGCGAGTAAATAAAAGTAACTTTTAATTTACTCAAGTGAAGAACACGACGAAACTGAGATGAACAGTTTAGAAGTTCGTCTGCTCAGATCTTCTCCGCCTCTAACTTGGCAGAGGAAATCAGCTACGGCGACGGCGGAGTGAGGAAATTCCACGGTCGGCGCGAGTACGCCGGCGAAGAGGTCAAGGCAAGAAGCTTTTCCTCACCGGCGATTTATGGAGAAGCGGCGGCGCTTAGGGTTTCGAGGAGCTCGAGCGGGAGAGAGATCGAGCGAAGTAAAAGAGTGAGGAAGGGAGAGAGGGTATTTATAGCCACGGTGAAAAACGGCTCGTCCAAGAATTAGGACTAACGTGCCTCGACCGCTTCCCTTCTCACGACATGTGTCACCCACGTCTAAGGTAGTGGAGATCGTAAAGCGATCGTGGGTGGATATAATAATGCATCGTGGGATGCGGAACGGTTTGAGCGGTAAAATCAAGTTTGATAAGATCCGCTTTTAAAGGTTCCGTTCGCAATTTCTTCACTGTCAAGGACACAAAGGAAGAATTTGAACGAAGTTTCAAAGTAGAACGCACATGAAGAATTTGTGAATGGATTGGGTTGAGTATAGCATAGAGGGAAGGGTCCGATCACATTCACTTAGCGTAAAAAACGACTTGAAGAAATAGCCATAAGTGAATGCTGAGAGGACATAAATCCATATATATATATAGCCAATGAAGAAAGACGACGGAAACAGTGAAGAATTTGCAAAGTTGAAGAATTTGAAAACTGAAGAATTTGAAAAACTGAAGAATTTTAAAACTCAAGAATTTCAAAACTGAGGAAAAACTCAAATTGAAGATTTTCAACTTTGGTGGTGGCGTGACCCATCAGATAAGAATGATGATTTCAGACACCGCGCATAATTGTCGAGGGTTCTCGAGAATCAAATTCTTCATTAATTTCTTCACACTTAGAGTGTTATTCTTCATTGATTGAAGAAAAACGCTTCTTCATGTGTTGCACATCTAAGTCATCAATTTTGCATAAGTGTTAGGAAGTGTGCCTTTTCAAAGAACGCTCAAGATTCTAGGATATTTAGCTCACACCGCAACTTGCTAAATCTCTTCTCATCCAAGGGCTTAGTGAAGATATCAGCTAGCTGTTCTTCAGCCTTCACGTGCTCGATGGAGATGTCGCCTTCAACACATGATCACGAAGAAAATGATGACGAATTTGAATGTGCTTTGTCTTCGAAAGTGCTGAACTGGGTTATGAGCAATCTTGATGGCACTCTCATTATCACAAGAGAGAGGCACATTCTTCACATTGATGTCGAGTCCTTGAGGGTTTGCTTCATCCATAGTAATTGAGCACAACATGAGCCAGCAGCAATGTATTCAGCTTCAGCAAGGGACAAGATACGCAGTTCTGCTTTCTTCGAGGACCAACGCACCAAAGATCGTCCGAGGAAATGACAAGTACCAGATGTTGACTTATGGTCCACACGATCACCAAAGATAGTCGAGTCGAATATCCAATGAGATCAAAAGTAGAGCCCTTGGGGTACCATAATCCTAGTGTTGGTGTGTGAGCTAGATATCAAGAATATGCTTCACAGCCTTATGGTGTGATTCCTTCTGTAGCTTGAAATCGGGCACACATGCAAACACTAAGCATTATATCTGGCCTAGATGCACATAAGTACAATAAAGAACCAATCATGGAGCGGTATACCTTGTGATCAAGTCAATACCATTTTCATCAAGGCATAGATGGCCATTTGTGGGCATAGGAATTTTGACGCCTTTGCAATCTTGCATGCCAATTTCTTCAGACATCTTTGAGGTATTTCTCCGAGATATGAATATGCCATTGGGTTGTTGATTAATTTGAAGACCTAAGAAGAATTTCAACTCTCCCATCATAGACATTTGATATTCTTCACTCATCATATAGGCAAATTCATCACTATAACGTTGGTCAAGACAGCCAAAGATAATATCATCAACATATATTTGGCACACAAACAGTTCACCATCATAAGATTTAGTAAAGAGAGTAGGGTCGAGTGAACTGGTGTGAAGCCATTCTTCACGAAGAATTCCTTCAATGTATCATACCACGCCCGAGGGCTTGCTTGAGGCCATAGAGGGCCTTATTTAGTTTGAAGACTTTGTCGATTCTTTGGATCTTCAAAACCTGGGGTTGAGCAACATATACTTCTTCCTCAAGCTTACCATTGAGGAATGCACTTTTCACATCCATTTGATATAAAGTGATATTGTGATGGTTAGCATAGGCGTAGTAATATGCTAATAGACTCAAGTCTAGCAACAGTGCAAAAGTTTCATCGAAATCAATTCCTTCAACCTGCGGTAGCCTTGAGCTACTAGTCGTGCCTTATTCCTCACCACAAGACCATTTTCATCTTGCTTGTTGCGATAGATCCACTTTGTGCCAATGATATTATGCTTGCGAGGATCTGGACGCTTGACCAGTTCCCTGACGTTGTTGAGCTCGAATCGATGCAATTCTTCTTGCATGGCCTGAATCCACTCCGCTCCAGAAATGCTTCATCTACCTTAGTGGGCTCTGTGATAGAGACAAAAGCATAGTGCCCACAAAAGTTAGATAAATGTGAAGCTTTTGAGCGAGTGAGAGGACCTGGCGCTTCAATGTCATCAATGATCTTGTCAACTTGTACTTCTTTTGCAACGCGAGGATGAGCTGGTTGTCTTCGAGGAATTTGATCATTTTCCTCAAAGACCATTTTCTTCAAAGATTTTCTTCAGTGCATTAGCTCGATGTTCTTCACAGACAGAATGAATTCTTCAGCAGTTTCTTCAAGAGGAATGACATCCTCGCTTGCCTTGAACCTAATAGAATCCTCAGTGCTGGTTCGCCTAACACGTAGGTAGGTGCTCTCTTTGCAGCCATTAGTTTCATCGAACCGCACATCTACAAAGGTCAACAATCTTGTGAAGTGTGATGTTGAAGACTCAGAGGTGTGCGAGTCCTTTCCGAACCAAGCATAAACCCTCATGTGCTTTCGTGCAAATTTTGAGTGGTGGTGAGGATCTCTAATCCAGCATTTTGCAATCAAGACTTTGAAATAACTTACATTGGGTTTCTTGTCGTGAGGAGTTCATAGGCAGTCTTCTTGAAGAATTTGTGAAGATATACTGTTGATGATGTGGCACGCAGTGTCAATTGCTTCAATCCGAAACGACTAGGCGCTTTTGTATTCATCAAGCATAGTGCGAGCCATCTCAACAAGGGTTCTGTTCTTGCGCCCACGACGCCTTTTGCCGAGGAGTATAAGGAGCAGATAACTCATGAGTAATACCAAGTTCATCAAGATAATCCTCAAGTCCGAATTCTTGAACTCAGTTCCATTGTCACTCCCGATGTGCTTGATCTTCACACCAAAGTTGGTTGAAGCCCTCGAGGAAAATCGCTTGAAGATTTCCTGCACTTGATTTTTGAAGGTAACAATGTGTACCCATGTGTAACGAGAGTAATCATCAACAATAACAAAGCCATAAAGAGATGCTTCATTAACGATACTGAGTAATGATTGGGACCAAAGAGGTCCATGTGAAGCAATTCAAGGACGAGTAGTGGTCATGATAGTCTTCACTGGATGCTTGGCCTTGGTCATTTTTCCAGCTTCACAGTTCGCATAAGTGATCCTTGAGGAATTTGACATTCTCAATGCCAATGACATGCTTCTTCTTCGCAAGCGTGCAGTAAATTCCTCATGCCTGCGTGACCAAGTCGTCGATGCCATAGCCAGCCTTCTGAAGCTTTTGCAAGTAGGCACACGGCTGGTTGTGGTCCTGTGGAAAAATCAACAATATACAAATCTCCTCTCCTAAAGCCTTCGAAGACTTTGGAATTGTCAGCTTCCATAATCACAACACAACGATACTTGCCAAAGATAACAACCATATCAAGATCACAAAGCATTGAGACTGACATGAGGTTATATCCTAAAGACTCAACAAGCATGACTTTGTCCATGTGCATGTCCTTAGAGATAGCAACCTTACCAAGTCCCAATACCGACTTTTGCCCTTGTCAAAGAAAGATGATATGCTTCAGATGTGACGGTGATAAGGGAGCATCCATCAATAGATTCTTGTCACCAATCATGTGATTTGTACATCCACTATCGAGAACCCACTCGGTGGCTTTGGGTTGATCATCCCGCAGATGAATTAGTATAACTTACGATCTCATATACTTCACAATGAAGAATATGATATCAAGTTCATCGATGAATTTCATCACCAAGATTCAGATAAGCAAGATGAGGACGTGTGAAATGAAAGTTCATTTCATCATGATTAGCCAAGGCCCTTTCGTGCAATTTTGTCGTGCCCCAAAGAAATTCTTCAGACGTTGAGGCACGCCCGAGACCTGACCCTGCAGAAGAGATTAGTTCTTTTTCTTCACCACCCACATCTCAAGGGGTGGCAAAGAGTTCATCATTCTCATGAGCACCATATGAGAATGGTGGCATAGAGGCCAAACCATTTCGCTTCACATAAGAGGGGTTAGGTAAGCATATGAATAAGCAGAGAAATTCTTCGAGGACTTATGAACATATTGGTTTGAAGAATAATGCACATATTCATAGCCCTTAGCTCTACCTCGAAAACAGAGTTGTTAGCACGATGATAATCATATGAGGACTTTGATCCTTTTGAGGAATTTGATCCACGTGAGGAATTTGGTCCGTATGAGGACTTGGATCCATATGAAGAATTTTGTCCATATGAAGAATTTGATCTGGGGTTCCTTTTCTTCACAGGTGGTGTCATGAGGACATTCACCAAGACTTTCAAGGTACCGCTTGGGAACCCAGATTTTCTTCATAGGGGAACCGTTCCTGCAGTTAGTGCCAACATATCTAGCAAATACTTCACCATTCTGATTTTTGAACAGTTTATAGTTTGAGTCAAATGACTCATCATCAGAATGAGGAAATTCACATGTAAAACCAGATAAGGTAGATGGATCAATCGAGGTCCCTTTGCAGCAACCCATGAGGTTTTGGGATACCGCCAAAGCTTCCAAAGACGCTCCATCAAGATTGAGTTTCCTCTCAAAGGCAATACCTCTTTCCTAGGGTTCCTGTTGAGGATCTGCTTTTTAAGCACATCACAAAGAGTCTGATGCCCTTTGAGGCTTTTGTACATGCCTGTCATGTACAATTCCTTCAGCCCTGCATCGTCAGTGATACTAGCAATGTCCTCAGGTGAGGAATTAGTGATAGCAGAGGCAGGTGAAGAATTTGTAACAGCTTGAAGCATTTGAACATTCAGTGAAGAATTAGCGATTCACGCTCAATGCACTTTAAGCATGGAGGAACAAATTCTTCTTGAGAAGCGCTGATTTGTTGAGCAAGTAATGAATCGCGCCCCTTCAAGATCTTCATAACTCGCTCTTAGCTTCTCAAGATCTTGCTTTCTTTGAAGAAATTCATAAGAAAGTTTTCATGATCGATAAGAGAGTGTTATGATGACCTTGAAGGCTGTCAAGCCTAGACCGAACTTTCAAGATTTTCAATGGGCTTGAGTGCGATCCATTTCTTCACCTAACATATCATCACTCTTATCTAGCATGTTTTGAACCTTTTCAAAAGCCCTTTGTTGTTTTATAGCAATCTTAGCAAGTTTAGAGTAGCTGGGCTTGAGATCCTCATCAGATTCATTTTCACTAGATTCAGAGGAGGTGTAATTGAGTACCTTGGCACCTTTTGCCATGAAGCAATAGGTGGGAGCGTAGTCATCATTCTCCTCATCGTGTTTGTTGGCGGAGTCATTTTCTTCAGCGTTGAAGATGGATTTGCCGACGAAGCGTAGCAAGAGCCGACTAGCCACACCAGATTCGGATTCTTCTGACTCCTCCTCTTCCTCATTTTCCTCGATTCAGCTTCAGAGTCCATTTCCTTGCCAATGAATGCCCGAGCCTTTTGGAGCTGCTCTTCTTGTGAGAAGAAGGTTTTGAGGATTTTGATGATGAAGATTTTGAAGATTTCTTCTTCTTCTTCACATCATCAGAACTGTAGTCCTTGTGTTTCTTCTTCTTCAATTCCTTTTCCCATCGAGGACAATCTTGGATATAGTGACCAGGTTTCTTGCATTTGTGGCAAAGTCTTCGCTTATAGTCACTAGATGAGGAATCACCGCTTTTGAGGATTTTCCAAAACGACCACGCCTTGTGAATTTTTGGAATTTCTTCACGAGCAATGCTAGCTCTCGCCAAATTCTTCAGATCTCCAATGCTACTAGCGTAGTCTTCACTCTCGATTCAGATTCAGCCTTGGCCTTCAGGCACGTGTTCTTCCATAGCCGTAACCATAGAGATCTCTTTCAGAAGTCGAACTCGTGAGTATTTAGCCTTCGAGGATATCAGCAGGATCAAGAGACTTGTAGTCAGCTCGTTCTTGTATCATCGGTGCGAGTGTCAAATGAGGAATCAAGCGATCTTAGTAGCTTCTTCACCACCTCATGGTCGGTGATGTCAAGGGCACCCAAAGCTTGAAGCTCATTTGAGATGTCAAGGAGGCGATCAAGGTTTGTTGAACATTTTCGTTGTCGAGTCTTTTGAAGCGTTGAAGAGATTCCAAGAACATCAACTCGAGAGTCACGCTGAGTTGAAACACCTTCATTTACTTTGGACAGCCTGTCCCAAATGAGTTTGGCGATTCCAAAGCACTCACTCTTCCATATTGACCTTTGCTCGATGGCCACATATGATATTCTTCGCTTGAGAATCGAGTTGCTTGAATCTCTTCATATCAGCATCATTCGTAGAGGGTGTGACCGAGGAAACACCTTTGTCACAACATACCGTAGATCGTTGTCAATTGCTTCAAGATGCATTCGCATTTTGTTCTTCCAAAGAGGGGTAGTCCGTCCCATCAAGGTAGGACACCCTGCTGAGACCTTGATCATACCTGCGGTCGACATAACTAAAACTCCGTGTGGTTAAACTAAAATCACACGTAACAAGGGAGTACCTCGCTCGATACCAATTGAAAGTGCGTTATATCGACTAGAGGGGGGTGAATAGGCGATTTTATGAATTTACAAATTCTTCATCGAGGAATTTGCTCGTGAGGAAATTCCTTAGCTAAGAAATACATGCAGCGGAACAAGTACTCGAAGTAAGCATAACAGATTACAAGCATAGTCATCATGATGAAATGAAGACAATCACAGAGTACGTAAAGCGAATCACAGGATAACACAAGATGAAGACAAACAGATCAAGAAATTGAGCCGAGGAAATTGAGAAAGTCTTCACCAAAGTCTTCAAACACAGATATGACAAACACTCAACACAAGAATGAGGAAATGAAAGAGTTGAGGAAATAGAACCAGTTAGGTTGGTGAAGACAATGATTTGGTAGACCAGTTCCAACTGCTGTCTCGCTTGTACGTCTGGTTGGAGCGGCCGAGTATTTAAACTCGAGGACACGCAGTCCGGACACCCAATCGCTGAGCACGCAGCTCAGACACCAAGTCCTCACCGATTCTCCTTGAACTAAGGCCACGCAGACCTCGCCCAATCACTCGTGGTAAGTCTTCAGCGACTTCCAAACCTTCACATACTTGGTCACTCGGCGATCCACAATTCCTCTTGATGTTTCTAGACCGTGACGCCTAACCGTCTGGAAGAAGCACAGTCTTCAAAGGTAAAAGCGCCGGATCCACGCTGGATCAATTTCTTCAAGATGCTCAATCACTTTGGGTTTGTTGGGGTTTGGTTTTGGGTTTTTCCTCACTTTGGGTTTTTCCTCACTTGATGATTTTCGCCAAAGTCCTCAGAGGATGGGTTGCTCTCAAATGACAAGTGTCAAGTTCTTCTCGAGCAGCCAACCAACTAGTGGTTGTAGGGGCGGCTATTTATAGCCTCGGAGCAGCCCGACATGATAAGACATAAATGCCCTTAAATGATATGACCGTTAGGTGGAGATATTTTGGGGACAGGCACGCACGCAACAAAGAACGGTCGGAAATTGAACATCAAATTCCTCGTATATCATGTTCCTCATCGTAGGCAATTCAGACTGGCGAATTTTAACTCCTCGCCGAATAAATTCTCAAGGACTGTAAGAGCTTCGCTCATCACATCAAGAAATTGACTGAACTGTATGAGATTTCCAAAGGCTTCACTCAAGGGATTGGTAGGTGAGGATTTTGAGTTGAGCATCAAATGGAAATTTCTCCTTAGTATTTCCTCGACCCCCTTTAACAAAGACGGTGTTTCCTATGACTCAAGAAAGAGAAAATGAAACTACGAAAACAAAAGTCTTCACGCTCATGTTCCTCAAGCGATTACCAAGTCTTCGAAATCACACCAATTTCTTCACTTTCAAAGTCTTCGTAAAGTCTTCGTAATGTCAAATTCTTCATTGAAGAAATTCATTTTAGGGGTCGACTTTCTCTCAGAATATCAAACTCCTCATAGACTTATAGACCTGTGTACACTTACAAACGCATCGTTACTTAACCTATAAGTCTTCAATACACCAAAATCACTAAGGGCACTAGATGCACTTACATATATATATATATATATAGTGTAACGCTATTCTAAGCGTGAGTGTAGAATAGATTATTCTACACCTTAGTAACGGTATGTACAAAATCTAGTAAAACGCTATGTAAAATGTAGTCATTATGAGATATATTTTTTACTATCCAAGTTTTTGATTTCTTACATGGTCAAAAAATTTACTGTATTTTACATGTTACATTACTATATTTTGTATAGAGCGTTACTAGGGGTGTAGAATAAGCTATTATACACTCAAGCTTAGTTTAGCGTTAATATATATAAACACTATTCTAATCACGGGATCAGAATAATATCCTGATCATAATCTGAACTGCCTGAGTAACGCGCCAGACCTTCTCTGTGAACTAGGTTGAACTTCCCGTAACATTGCCCAAATAGGGCTTGCTATATATCGTTGGAAAGCTATGGACACCAATATCATGACCCAACTTAAATTTTTGGCAAAATATAAGCGGTTTAAGAGCAGTTTTAAAAACCGTTTTTTCTTCGCACAAAAAACGTGAATCCTATTTTTGATCGCATTTCTAAACCGTTTATCAGAATGAGGCATATAATATGGCATTGTAAAGCTGCTTCAAAACCGCTCTTTCCACACGTTGAAAGTTTTTTTTCTAATTCCCCATGGTTAAAGAGTAATTTGGAAAAACGTAAAATTTCATAAACCGAACAGCTGAGTTCGTTTTTTCGATGTCATTTCTAAACGGCTAATCCAATGGAGGCATATGCTATGGCGTTGGAAAGCTTATGAAAATGCGCTACTTTTTCATCTTGAAAGTTTTTTTCTAATTTTGAACCGTTTAAGAGTAATTTAGAAAATGGTCGAAGTCCTACCGAGTTCGTATTTTCGAGCTAATTTTTTAACCGTCCGTCCGAATGCAGCAAATGATATGGCGTTGAAAAGCTTGAACAAATGCAAAACTTTTTGGTATGTATTGTTTCTCCCAATTATTTACGGTTTTAAGTCAGTTTCGAAAATGGCAAAAAACATATTTTCACCGTAATTTCTACGAACTTTATCAGAATTGGGCAAATAATATACCGTTGAAAAGCTACGGAAAATGCGAAACTTTTTCATGTTGATGGTTTTCTCTGATTCCTAGCAGTTTTCAAGTAATTCAAAACGGCGGATCATTCGCTCGCCTCTCATCGCGAAAATGATTCTTCAAAATGCACCAAGTGAAGAACTCGAACTTCCACTTGCGTGTACCTGAACTTCACTCTGTTTTTCACGTGATTTTTTGCTCGTAGATCTTCATCCACCGCCAGAGCTCTCGATCCCACTCACGGAATTGAGCGGTGATATACCGATGGAAAGCTGCGTAAACACGCAACTTTCCCGTGTTGATCATTTTTTCATACTCGCGACGATTTTGAAAGTTTTTCATCCGAAATTTATTCAGCGTAGTAGTTGAACTTCATGCTATTTTCACGCTTGAACTTCGTGACGTATTTTTGTTTGTACACGCTACCAACTTCCTCTGCATTTAACTCGACCTTTATCGGAATTTTGAAAACCGTTTTTTCTTCATACAAAAAATGTGGATCGTATTTTCGAACACATTTCTAAACCTTTTAGCAACTAAATACTCGTTTTAGATAGGAATCCCCCTCATAGGAGGATTATGCACTCGGGTCGTGAAGAACTCGCGTTTTTTGCGATTTTACTGCCTGAGTTGTTAGACCTGAACTTCCCCCTGTGCTAGGTTGAACTTCCCGCAACATTGCCCAAATAGGGCTTGCTATATACCGTTGGAAAGCTATGGACACGAGTATCATGCCCCAAGTTAAATTTTTCGCAAAATGTAAGCGGTTTAAGAGCAGTTTTGAAAACCGTTTTTTCTTCACACAAAAAATGTGAATCGTAATTTTTTAACCGTTTATCGGAATGAGGCAAGTAATATGGCTTTGGAAAGCTGCTGCAAAACCGCTCCTTCCACATGTTGAAAGTTTGCTCTAATTCCCTACGGTTAAAGAGTAATTTAAAAAATCGTAAAATTTCACAAACCGAACAACCGAGTTCATATTTTCGATGTCATTTCTAAAAGGCTAAACCAATTGAGGCACATGATATGGCGTTGGAAATCTTATAAAAATGCGCTACTTTTTCATGTAAAAAGTTTTTTCTAATTTTGAACGGTTTAAAAGTGATTTAGAAAACGGTACAAGTTTCACCGAGTTCGTATTTTTGATCTATTTTTTTAACCCTATGTCCGAATGCAACAAATGATATGGTGTTGGAAAGCTTAAGGAAATGCAAAACTTTTTGGTATATATTGTTTCACCCAATTCCTTACGGTTTTATGTAAAATTTTAAAATGGCTAAAAATGTATTTTCACCGTATTTTCTACAAACTATATCGGATTGGGGCAAATAATATACTGTTGAAAAGCTACAGAAAATGAGAAACTTTTTCATGTTGATGGTTTTCTCTAATTCCTAACTGTTTTCAAGTAATTTCGAAAATGGCGAGATCATTTGTTCTGCCTCCATCGCGAAACAGATTCTTCCAAAATGCACCGCGTGAAGAACTTGAACTTCTGGGCATGTCTACTTGAACTTCACTCTGTTTTTCACGTGCTTTTTTGCTCATAACTCTCCATCCACTGCTCGTATCTCTCTATCCACTCATCAGAATTTAGCAAGTGATATACCGATGGAAAGCTGCTGTAAACACGCAGCTTTTCCGTGTTGATCATTTTTTCATACTCGCGACGATTTTAAAAGTTTTTTATCTGAAATTCATTCAGCGTAGTAGTTGAACTTCCTGCTGTTTTCATGTTGAACTTCGGTGACATATTTTCGTTTATAATTTTCCCATCTATTCGTCAGTGTTACACAAATGATATTCCTTTTGTACAAACCTCTCTCACAATAATTTTTTTTAACTTTCTCCTATCGAGGACTTGAACTTCTAACAACTAAATTTTTAATCTTTCTTTTTTTATTCTTTTTAATATAAAATGCACAGCGTGTAGTTCGTGAACTTCTGTCAGTTATCATCTGAACTTCTCTCGATTACGTGAAAATATATGAGTTTTTTATGAATATTAATCTGAATTTCTTAATCTTTTTTATGAAATTTTGAAGCGCTCTATTTTAAAATTTTGAACTTCTTGTTATTTATTTTTGAACTTTTTGTTTCCATTCTTTAATAACGAAGAAAATCCGAGTTTTCTATAATCATCGAACTTCTCCATCTTTTTAATTTGGACTTCCTGGTTTTATTTCTTAATTTTTTTATGAAATTTGAAGCGCTCTATTTTTAAAAGTTGAACTTCTTGTTATTTTATTTTTGAACTTCTTGTTTCCATTTCTTTAATAACGAGGAAAATTTTAGTTTTTTATAATCATCGAACTTCTCCATCTTTTTAATATGGACTTCCTGGTTTTATTTCTTTAATTTTTTTTATGAATAAAAATATTTTAAGAGACCAAAACAACATTTTTGTGTGTGTTTTTGCATTGGTTTGCACATCAAATCGCGTCATCTTTAGAAATTGAACTTCTGCTTTTTCTTTTTGTTTTATTTCAACATTTTTTAGCACGTCGAACCAGGTCATCTTTAGAAATTGAACTTCTCCTTTCTTTTGTTTTCTTTCAACATTGGTTTATTCAAACTTAACTTCTTGGTTTATTCGTGTTTTTATTGTTTTATAAATGATATTTTTTCTTTTTTTATGAACATCAAACCGCTCTATTAATTTAATTTGAACTTCTCTGGTTTTTTTGCAAAATGGAAAAACAATTCCATTTGTAAAAGTTCATAATTAATTAATACAAAACTTCTCCAGGACAGGTTAGAAGTGCTCAGCGTATAGCCATTTACATAAGGAAGAATTGCCGAAACAATAGAACACATTTTCTAGAATGTGAATACAGAGTGAAGAAGACCAACACATTGGACTGAACATGTACAAATCACTACAGAAATTTGTTGTCTTTAAAATTTTCAATTACGGGTAGTTCTTCTACATGACCTATCCACATAATAATATATGAACTTCTCAGAACTTATTTTCATTAAGCACATTTAAGTACATAATATACAAGAAGGAGGTCAAGATGTGAGCGCGGATGCATCTACATGTAGGAAAGTTTTGGGTGCTCTTTTTAATGTAGGGTGCTCTTTTTTAAGAGTGCAAGGTCAAAACAAGTCTCATATCCATTGAACATCTACAATATTAACTCTCAAACATCAAGAAAACAACTTGAAGAAAAACAGTACGGTTCTCATTTGGCATATCAACAAGCATATACAGAGCACGAATCGAACCTTCTCTCGCATAAATTCACCATCGATGTTTTATTGCGCCCCGGCCTGTTCTCCGGAGCACAAGATGGAGGAGAGGCGAGACTGTGCATGCTGCCCAACCAATACTTTTTGAACTTCCATATTTTTTGGAACCATGATCATGGGGAAGTTCAATGAAATTTGCCGAGGAAGGTCGCCGAGAGAAGCGACAACAGTAACACACGAGCGATGGCGACCATATGGCCAGCTTGCGCGAACCGCAACTCAGTAGTCGAGGAAGGAAGCTGCACCGCAGCTTGAAAGTCCAAGAACCGTGTCGCGATATGCCGAGCATGGGGAAGATGACCGAGCTGGTGCAAGGGGAGCAGGAGGTCGCCCGTGCACGCCGCTTCCCATGCCTTGCCGGGGTCGTGGCCGGTTGATCCAGCCGCCCGATCGGATCGGGCGGCGAGGTTTATGGGAGGCGTGATACGCGCGGTGGCTGGGTCCGCTGCCGCACGGCGAAGGGATGGCGGCGCTTGAGGTGAGGATGAGGCGCGCGGCGGGTTCTCCGGGAGGGCATGCGCCGTGGGGATCGGGATCCGGGAGGTGGCTCGCCATGGGGGAAGCGGGGTGTGGCGGCTACGCTGGCCGGGAACGAGGCGGCGGTGGTTGCGCGGGCCGAGAAGGGAGGCGGCGGTGGCTGCACGTGCGGAGGGAGGCGGGTGCCGCGCCGCCAGGGAGGAGGCGGCGGTGGCCGCACCGGTCGTGGAGGGAGGCGGTGGTGTCGGTGTGGTGCGGTTCAGAAATAGCAGAGGGCAGATGGGATCGGGAGGGATCGTGGGGATGGTGGGGTGGGTGAAGATCTTTTCCTTTTTACCGATTCGAGTTTGGAAGGATCCCGTCACTCCATATATAAGCTCTCCGTGATCCAAATAGTTATTCTAATCCCAGTGATTAGAATAGTGTCACTTAAGGTATCTATCCTTCTCTCTCTCTCTCTCTCTCTCTCTCTCTCTATATATATATATATATATATATATATATATATATATATATATATATATATATATATACACACACACACACACACACATATATATACTGACGGTCTATTCTGCTAATATTAGTAGAATAACTATTCTGCACACCACTTGCATCTGCACGCCAATGTAAGCGCCTTTCAAGCATCATTTTGACGACGAGCAACCGCAATAGAGACTAGTGAACTTCTCGTCGGAAAAAATGCACGCTGTTATTTTTTGGTACTGTTTTCGATCTAATTTTTAACCGCTTATTGAATGAGGAGTGTAATATACCATTGAAAAGCTATGGATTAGTCGCAACTTCGACATGTTGAACACTTTTGAGATTCCACACGGTTTAAGAGCAGTTTTGAAAATAGTGCGGCGGATGACGAGTGGCAGCGAAAGCGTTTTTCGCTTTTTTCTAAACCTCTTGTCGGAATGAAGCAAACGATACGCCGCTCGATAGATATCGCCTAGGCGATCTTTTCATGTATAAATCTTTCTAATTCATTACGGTTTAAGAGCAGTTTCAAATTTACTAAATCGCGAACTCGCTTTTCAAATTTTTTGAAATTTTCGGTACTGTTTTTGCTCCAGTTTTCTAACCGTTTGTCGAAACGAGACATATGATACGCTGTTGGAAAGCTACGGACAAGGCGCAACTTTCATTTGTTGAAATGGTTTTGAGATTCCTTACAATTTTTAGTTAATTTTGAAAATCGTGCGGCTGACTTCGAGAGGCAGCGACTGTTTTTTCGCGAAGTTTTTACGAACGGCTGGTCGGAATAATTCAAATCATACGCCGTTGGAAAGATATCAACGAGACGCAACTTTTTCATGTAGAACACTCTCTCTAATTCATTACGGTTTAAGAGCAGTTTTCAAATTACCAAAATGCGGGCACTCTGTTTTTCGCGACACCCAAATCGACGTATGATTTCATCCGATCAAAACCGCGACTGCATCGTAAGAAATGCCGCCTGCATTAGACGGGCAAGATAACTGCATGGTTTTCTTTTTGTGGTTCCTAAATTTTTGAAGACGAGGAAGAAACCGCCTTCAAGGCCGATGGAGAAGTGCACTTCATCGCTTTTTTTGTCGACTTAATTTTTCTTAGACAAGGAAGTGAAATGCAACACTCTTAAAAGTGAACCGCAAGAACTCTCAAAAGTGAGCCACATTAGTTTCTTTTTTCATTATTTTAAGCGCCTTGAATGGACACAGGTAAACTTTTGTAAATACATTTTTTTCCAAATGATGTGGACTTCAAAGTCCTTCATGGTGCAATCGCATATATAAGACCGAGTGCACTTTGCATTTTCCTTTTCTTTTTTCTCTATGTAGTTTTTGGTATCCCTTAGTGCAATCGTATATATTTTTTGGTTAATATTGAATTTTGCACTTCGGGGAGGAGGCGGGTGGACTGCATTTTTGTTTCACACCGCATTGCATCTGTTTTTTCAAACTGTGGGAACTCACACTAAAAAACATACGCACACACAAATTAGAAACGAACTGCATGATTCACACAACCACACTGCATGAAAAAAATACAAAGCTCCCTAGAGGGGAGTAGCATGGGCATTGCATGATGGCCACAAGCGACCCAAGTGTCCTGGACTGCACACACTCACTTGCCGTGCTGCATGGACGCGCCGAAGGACTTCACGAGAGGGAGGCTCGCTCCAAACTGCATGACGAAACTTCAAAAAAAATGCAACGCGGCATTCAACCGAACTGCGTCGCTTTTCTTCCTGTAAAAATAAGCAAGCTGGATCTCAAGAGCAAATAACAGCGGACTACATTGCACTTTGATTTTTTTTTCTTCAGAAAAACACAAAATCAGTGAAGCAAATGACAAATCTCGTTGACACGGGGGTGAGCCGCCATGGATGCGCCATGGAAGGATAACACCTCCTCTCGTCCAGCCGTCGGCCCACAGAGAGGTGAGAAAGACAGTGAGGTCAAGGCACGGCAACGCAGCCACGTCGGGCGGCCGTTGTAGGCACCGCTCCACGACGGATGAAGTCAAACAGAGGGAGGGACTCACCTGGCACCGTCAGGGGCTCTTCTCGTGTACTGTGGGGAAGGTGAAGAACTGCATGTCGTCGCACGCCATACCACATGCCATCATTGGCCGAACTGCATGTGAGCCGCCGGGATGGATGTGCACTGGGCCTTGCCGGAGGGAGTTTTGCAGGGAGATGAGGCCCGCCGGAGGGAGTTTTGCAGGGACAGGGGAGGGGTGTCCTGCAGGTTGCCGGATGGGGAGGGAAGGAAGGGGTGCCCGCGGCCTGAAGACGGCGGCAGGGGGGCGCAGGAGAGTCGGCGCGCTCGATCCGCGGCAACGCCAGCCATGACGACGGCCGGCGCGGCCTGGATCGAGTGGCTGGGCGTCGCGGGAGGGGCGCATGGCCTGAGGGGGGGGGGTAAGGGAGTGGTGGCGCGGTGGCCGTGGATCTTGGCGGAGGTCAGAGACGATGCCCCGGCCTGCGTCTGGTCATGGACAGAGAGGAGGAGTGCGAGCGTCAGGGATTTTCGGCCGTGGTCGGAGAGGAAGAAGCCGGGCTAGATGCAGCGAGATGGGAGGGAGGAGGTGGAGGAACGGGGAGGAAAGAGCCGCCGGCGACCCCCGAGCTCACCGGCCCCGCTAGGCGCATCCATCGTCGGCAAGACGCGGGAGGACGGCGACGGGGCGGATCCAGCACCCCCTCGACCCGGTGGTTGGCAGGAACGGCGACGCGCGGATCCGACACCGGCCATGCGTGGGAGGGAGGTGGTGCGCCGGCAGGGTGGGAGGTGGTGCGGCGGTGGGGTGGGAGGTGGTGCGGTGGCGGGGTGGGTCGAGGACCAGAGAAGAGGGGAGTGGGGAGGGGGCGATACGATTAGGTGGGGGTAGGTGTTTTGTTCAGTGCAGTTCTGTCATCGTTAGTTTGTAGCTACCTGTGCGGTTCGTAAGTGTTAGCAGAATAAGGTTTGGGTGTGCAGAATAAGGTCTTAAGGGGTGTTATCATAATAGACCCACCCTATATATATATATATGGCTTCTGCACAGCATCTCCATCATCATTATCAGTACATCCTAAACAGGGGAGTTAGGATGCACTTGATCCCAGGAAGCTTAAGGTATCTATCCTTCAAACCAGAGGAGTGCTTCAAACTAACAACATTACATAATATCCAACAAAAGAGGGTCGTGCTACAGCAGCAGAATACATGGCTCAGTCTAGATATCAGCACGAATCAAGTTGTGCATAGTTGCTGTTGGCATGAACCATATCGTCGCATGTCGGGTTTGCAAAAGCCATCCATCGCATGGAAGCTTGATGCCTTTCACACACTGAAGATTATCTGGCAACAAGCTGTGTCGATGAATCTCTGGATATGGTGATTAATGAAACCCATGGTATGATGTGTAAACACAGCCCTCCCTCGCGAATGGAAGTTGCATAGCACAGTAATCATTGCCGGTGATATGATCGATGATTGGTTGGATGATCAGATAATTGAGCCCGAGGAACAAGGAGTGGTTGCCGAGGCTGTAAACCTGCCTCCAGTTGAATACGACTGGCCCAACGGAGCTGGGATCTTTCTCGAACACGAAGCAGCCATAGCCATCAATGTCATGAACGCCCCACGCATTGTACTGCATGTGGTTTGATGTAATGGTTTGGTCAATTTGGTACGTGCGAATGAGCATCAAATGACCACCGTCAGTTGAACGAGCGATAAACCAGCACCTATCGGCTGGTATGATTCCAGGTCCTGGAATCATGAAGGCCAGCGCATTTGCGTCTGCTGCAACAATTCAAATTGGAGACCAAAAGGACAAAAATAAACAATCATGTTCAAAGTATGTGTGGAATTAAGATTATTATAATAGTGACACATATCATAGACAAAGAATTGCAATGCCGTGGTCATAATCATACCCCAAGTTAAAAAAAAAGCCAATGGCTTTCATATTCTAGCAACATGTCATGGTTCAAACATCATGTAACAATGAGAGGAAAACAACTATGACAGCGCCTACTCATATTCTACCATAGCACTTACTACTACTATTCTCATATCAACTCTAAGCAATAACATGCGTTGTTATAAAAATCTTGTAAACGAGAGTAACATATAGCAACACTCCTAGGAAAAGGGCTATAGATGGAATGGACACTAATGGCGCACCTGTCAGGTGGTGGCGCACCATGTTCCGGTGCGCCATTAGTGTGGAAGATACTAATGGCGCACCAAGCACAAGGTGCGCCATTAGTAACAATTTTTTTTCCAAACATTCTAATGGTGCACCGTGGCACAGTGTGCCATTACTAGTGTAAACTAGTAATGGCGCATTGTGCCTCGGTGCGCCATTAGAATATATACTTTTTTTTTTATTTTTTTGCAAAACTTCTAATGGCGCACCAGAAGCAGGTGCGCCATTAGTAACGAGGGTTACTAATAGCGCATTTGCATCTGGTGCGCCATTAGTAAGCTGGGACCAACAAGATATTTTGGACAACCCACCTACCCACTCACTTTCCCCACTTCATTCTCTCCACCTCCTCCTCCAAGCTTGTCTCGGCTGCCTCCTCCTCCTCACCTCATTTGCACCATAGATTCATCCAAATTAAGTAGTTAAATTACCTTTTTTTGATAGGTAAGTAAGGGGGGAAGCTATCTTTATGTTGTTCTCCCTCTCCAACAACGTACACATGCACTTTTTGTGGCCTAGCTAGATCTATGTATGTTCGTGGTGTTGCATATGTTTTTGGTGTTGCATATATGTTTGTGTTTGCGGGTACAGGTATTTGAAATGCGATAGTTGCCAATATTTTGACGAAATGTTGATTCATTTCCGTTTCAGCGAGAATTTTGGCACTATGCATTCTTTTTGGTCCTGTTTTTAGGGAAAGTCATGCCAAATTTTTTCTTGGTTCTAGAATATCGTTTTGCTCTACCCCGCAGGCGACCATGGTCCGCACGATGACCGAAGGCATCGTGAATAGGTTTTTGAGCTCCGCGAAGGCCGAGATGCTTCAAAAGAACGAGACGGAGATAAGATGTCCGTGTCGAAGATGCAAGCTGAAGAGCCTTATTGCGGACCCGGATTCCGGGCAGGTGCGGGACCACCTGCTCTTGCGTGGTTTCATGGATGGCTATCAGTGGCAAGGTGATGAAGATGACTATGAAGTCGTCCATGGGGGCCGGGCGGCGGCAAGAAATGAGCAAGACTCGGGCGGGCGAGAAGATGAAGAATCTCCAGGACATGATCACGAGGTGATGCTGTACACAGTCATCATGTAGAAGATGCAGGATATATGATGAGGAAGATGCCGGAGCAGACGAAGGGCATGATCATGAAGATGAAGATGCTGGCGGAGCAGAAGACGATGGACCATCGATGGGCTGGGTGCAGGACCCTCATGTTCAAGAGCTGCTTCTCAAGCAGACGGATAACGCAAGAGCTGCCGCCCGAGAGAAAGCTAAGCTGGATCAACTGGAGATAGACGCGTTACTCCATTGTATGAAGGATGCAGGCCCGAGGATACCCTTTGAAAGTAACGCCATGGCTCGAGATGAAGGTAAAACACAAAATGACCGACGATGCTTCGACGAGAACATGTCATTCTGGCACGAACGTCTTCCCAAGGGGAACAAGTGCCCGACCAGTTTCGAGGAGACGAAGAAAATCGTGTGTCCTCTGGATTTACCGCACGTGAAATACCATGTGTGCGCGAACAATTGCATCATTTATCGGGACGAGCACGTGGATTCTACCATATGTCCGGTGTGCGGCGTCACTCGATACAAGAAGAGGAAGAAAGCTCCTCGAAAAGTGGTGTGTTACTTTCCGATCACTCCTCGTCTGCAGCGGTATTTCGCGGACCCTAAGGTAGCAAAGCTCCTGCGTTGGCATGCGGATATGAAGGAGAAGAAGCGAGAAGATGATGCAAATGTTCCGGAGATAAATAAAAAATACAAGATGCTGAGTCACCCAAAGGATGCGAGCCAGTGGCAAGCGTTGAACTTCGAACACCCAGAATTTGGGAAGGATCCAAGGAACATCGTGCTGGGCGCGAGCACCGATGGAGTCAATCCGTTTGGCAGCTAGAGAAGCACACATAGCACATGGCCTGTGTTTGTGTGGATGTACAACCTTCCCCCTGGTTGTGCATGAAGAGGAAGTACATTCACATGAGTATGCTAATCAAGGGCGAAACAACCAGGAACGACATCAATCAGATCCGGGCTGCTGAAAGAGGAGCTAGACACGCTGTGGAAAACGCCAGCCAATACGCTGGACGCCGCAGAAAGAATATTTCCCTATGAGAGCCGCACTACTCACGACGGTGCACGACTATCTCGGTTATGGATATCTCAAGGCAGGTGGTCCACGGATTTTCGGATGCGTCTGTGCATGGATGACACAACGACGCCAGCTAGATAGAGATCACGGGTCTTCGAAAACCATGTTCATGGGACATCAAAGGTGGCTTCGCGACGATGACCCGTGGAGGAAACGCAAGGATCTGTTCGGTGGTGAAACCGAACCCCGAAGACGCCCGCGTACGAGGAGCGGCGAGGAAATAGACCAGCTGTTGAAAAATTGGAAAGATTGCCCACTACCGGGAAATAAGCAAAAGGCGCCAGAGCCGGGAAAGATGCGAAAGGCGACAAAGCCACTGCTGAAGGTATGGAAAACGAGGTCTGTTTTCTGGGACTTGCCGTACTGGAAGATCCACCGTGTGCCTCACAGCCTTGATGTCATGCATATCATGAAGAACATGTGCGAGAGTCTGCTTGGTACCCTGCTCAACATGCCAGAGAGGACCAAAGATGGGCCGAAAGCAAGGGCAGACTTGAAATCAATGGGCATCAGGGAGGAGCTTCATGCTAATGATCATGATCATGATGATGATGATGATGATGATGATGAGGCGAAGCAGGACACGGAAAGTCGTCGCAAAGGCAAAAAGGCCAAGAAGACCGGAAATGACTACCCTCCCGCGTGCTTCACTCTAAGTCAGGAGGAGATCGAGCAGTTTTCACCTGCCTCGTGGGAGTAAAACTTCCTTACGATTACGCTGGGAAGATAAGCAGATACCTAGACCTAGCGGCGAAGTTCAGCGGGATGAAGTCTCACGACCGTCACGTCTTGATGACGCAGATACTTCCAGTTGCAATCCGTGGGATCATGGACGCGCATGTCCGTGAAACGCTATTTGGCCTATGCAACTATTTCGACGTCATCTCTCAGAAGTCGGTTGGCGTGAGGCAACTCAGAAGGCTACAGGAAGAGATCGTGGTGATACTATGCGAGCTTGAGATGTACTTCCCGCCCGCATTCTTCGATGTTATGGTGCATCTGCTGGTCCATATCATGGAGGATATCATCCAACTCAGGTCGACGTTCCTGCACAACATGATGCCGTTCGAAAGGATGAATGGTGTCATCAAAGGATACGTTCGCAACATGTCACGCCCGAGAGGAAGCATAGCCGGGGCTTTCGATCAAGAGTGCATCTCCTACTGCATGAATTATCTAGGCATCACAGACCCCATTGGTCTGCCCGTCAACAGGCACCTCGGTAGGCTCGCTGGATGGGGTCATCGTGAGGGTCGCCGCGAAATGCATGTCGACTTCGAGGGTCGACTCGCCGACTTTGAAAGAGCAAACCTAGTCGCGCTACAACACATAGACGTGGTCGATCCTTGGGTGGTAGAGCACAAAACCTTTATTGGGAAGACGTACAATGACCGAGGCCAACAGAGGACGGACGGAGATATAGTCAAAGAGCACAACTCATGTTTCACGCGTTGGTTCAAGCGAAGCTTCGTCGCACTTTACATGAGGATTCTTCCGCGGAAGAACAAGTCATATTCGCTTTGTCACAGGGCGCCGAGCACAACCTGATGACCTATGAGGCGTCATTTATATCAACGACTACACATTCTACACCGAGGACAAGGACATGAAGAGCGATGGTTATCGAACTCCGTGGTAACGATGGAATCCTACACCGGTAACGACAAGGACATATACTACAGAAGGATCGAGGAGATCTGGGAGCTGAGCAAGACTTCGACAAGTACGGCGACCCGAAGATCGAACATGACGACGACAATGAAGTAGCAGCATACACCAGAAGAAGAAGCAGGACCACCCTACCTAAAGGACGTCCGTTCCACAGAAGAACTCCATTTGCGAAAAAGAAGGGCAAGAAGATTGTGAACAGATAGCTAGCTAAGATCGATTGTATTTAAATCGTAGTCTTCATTTCTCGATTGTATTCCATTGGCACTTTTGAACTCATGAATGTTTTTAAATTTCATGGACACTCGATCTCGATCCCCCTCCATCTCGATCGCTATCCCACCTCGCCAGATCCAGTCCCCCACTCCACCGTCACCGACGACCCACCGCACCTCCCGCTCCACGGCGGCCGCCACACCCCGCCCACACCTCCCCAATCCACCGCCAATGACCAACCGCACCTCCCCGCCCACCGCCGCCGCCGACCCCGCCCGCACCTCCCCACTCCACCGTCGCCGATGACCCACCGCACCCTCCACTCCACCTTTTTCATATTCATAAATATTTTCAAATAACAAATTTGAACATATTTTTAAAACAAATTATTACTGTTTTTATAAAAAAAATATTACTGTTATGATTTAAACAAGTTTGAAGATATTTAAACACAAATAAATATCAAACAGTATTTTAAATGCATAAAAATAAAAATTGGGGAGCCTGGGAATTGAACCCAGGACCTCCTAGTGTGTGTGTTGCGTGCTGACCAGTCAGACTAGTGGGCTGGTTCTGATGTAGATTGGGTTAGGTGGAATATAACCTGAGGGCTCGAACTGTAATAAAAAACATACTAATAGCGCACCGGTGCGGGGTGCGCCATTAGTAATCTCCCCCTTAGCTAATCCCACCCTCTCCCTCGCCAGATCCCTTCGTCCCTCTCCCTCGCCAGATCCACCTGCTACCCCGATCGACCCCCGCCGCCTCCGCCCCGACCCCCGCCGCCCCCGCGCCCCACGCCCCACCACTTCAGCTCCCAGCCGCCTCCCGCCCCCCACGCCCCACCATCTGCAGCTCCCAGCCGCCCCCCCGCCCGCGCCCGAGCCGGAGGAGGAGGATCAGGAGGAGGACGACGAGGAGGAGGAGACGACGGCCGGCTCTACCTCAGCTCAGCCAGGCCACGCGACGCCGCCGTCCACGCGCTGCTCTGCTCTGCTGCGGCGTGGTCTTGTGCCGGCCCCGAGCCCTAGGGATCCGGCATGACCGCGGCTTCCTCCGGGTACAAGGCGGCCGGCCGGCGCCGTGTACGCCTTCGACTGCAGGTGAGCCCCTCCCCTCCACTTCCTTCTTCTTCTTCTTCCTCTTGCCCTCAACCTCTGCTTGCTTCCTAATTGCCTCTGATCCTAGCCAGGTAAAATTAGAACTAATACATGTATGCTTGGTCTTTATTCACAAAGAAGTAAATCGCATGGTTATATATCTGCTCTGCTTTGCTAGCACCGCTGCTTGACTGCTTTTGTGTTGCATTGAGAGGCAGAAGTTTCTTTTCTTGGTCTGCTGCTCCAGTCTGCTTCAGTAAGCTTAGTTGCTGCAGGAAGTGATTATGACCATGCCCAAGGTTTGCCCCATGTGGCGTGAATTAAACTAGGATGAGGAGTGACAAATTGAAGTGAATTTGTTTGTGCTGTACTGTAGTCAAGAGGATCTGATTGTCTGTTTTCTTACACAACGAGTTACCCCTAATTTTGAAAAAAAACAAGTTACCCTTGGTTCTGTTTGTGTTGTGTGCCTGTGTCATCTGTTATTCTGTGTATGTTATTGAGCTTTACATCTATTAAGTTGTATCTTGAATTCTTGATAGAGATGCACTGGATTCGCAAGTAGTTTTAGTGTTTTTTTTCTAGATGACTCATCCAAGCAGTAAATTCGGATTAAGTTTTACTTACTAAACTGGATTTTTGTCAGCTTAAGACCATCTACAGTCCACTTAAGCTTTACCATTTGATAGTAGGTTATTTTTGGCCAATTTGCCAATTACATTATCCTTAAGCTTTAGAGCTTTCTGTGGCTTCTTTTCGGCAGCAACAACCTGTGCTTGCAATCTACCAATTGCATCATCCTTCACCTTAAGAGCATCAACATCTGTCTTTGAAGGTTTTCAATTTGTCTGTATGTGTTGCGTTGCACTACCAGCAGCTTCTGCTCACGATCTTTCAAGCTCATGGTTTGTGTAGTTGCTTGTTTTTACTTTAGTTGTGGTTGCTTTCTTGTTGTATCATAAATGAAGTCAAATAAAGCATTTCTGGGATCAAAGATGATTCCTCATTTCTACCGTTGCTATGTGCATGTGTGTGACTTCGTTGTGTAATTTTCATTCACTCAAGAGTTCCGGGCTTGAAGTTGGTGCTACTGCTGGATTTAAATTAGTTGCCAATTCACATGTCAACTACTGAACCCTCATGAATATTCATCCATTCTGGTAGTTCTCATCTCACAGCCATTCTGAAGCACTCGAACCGCATGTCTTGAAATAGCCCACCACAATTTGTTTAAAAAAATGTTTGTTTGCACCTCATCTACTGCTTGAAATATATTAAGCCTGAACCATCACACCTGCTTAGCATATGATGGGGTCCAAAATCTATATAAAAGTTTAATTTTTTTTACATGGAAAGGTTCACCCAAATTGCCATTAAGAGAAACTAGAGCTCGCTACAAAGTCTCGAATACTAATCTTTATAACTATGTGCTTTCTTTTCTATATTTTCTATTTGGCACATATGTTTCGATGCCATATTTGTTGGGTTTTTCTGGAGGGTGATGATGTCATGTCTCTACCGTAGATTAAAATAAATGGAAGTTTAAAAATATGAGAGAAGTTGTCTTGACTAATTACTTATGTTAGCACAAAATGATCAAGTTTACATAATAAGCTTATAGTCTTCTTCTTATTCTTCTTCTTTTCCAAAATGACATAGGTTAGCTTCATTTTACCTAAGTTGGCTCTAATATGCTAACTTAAAGCTTATATGCTTAGTTTCCTATAGGTTAGCTCCAAAATTACTTATGTTAGCACAAAATGATCAAGTTTACATAAGAAGCTTATACTCTTCTTCTCATTCTTCTTAATCTTCTTCTAGTATTCTTCTAGTCTTCTTCTTCTTCTTCTCTTCTTCTTCTTCTTCTAACTTCTTGTTTATCATTTTGCAGATTTGATTTAATTCACGGAAGCTTGCATGGATGGAGTGCTTCTTTTCCATTTGTGTTTTTATTTTGTATCAATGTGAAACTTTTGTGAATTGATGGATAACGGTGTTGGATGAACAATGTGAAACTTTTGTAATATGTAACGATGGAACTATGTGTTGGCTATGTATGTATATATGATGAAACTTGTGTGTTGGATATGATTGTTATATGGATGCTTGTTGTATATATATATATGTGTTGAATATCTCATATGTGAAATAGTGACCTGAGATTAAGAAAAAACAATTAAAAAAAACTGTTACTAATGGCGCACTACCATGTGGTGCGCTATTAGTATAGCAGATAATAGTGGCGCACTGTGGGCAATACTAATGGCGCACTACGTGGTGCGCCATTAGAACACCATATTCTAATGGCGCACAGGTGGTGTGCCATTAGAAAAAAATTCTAATGGCGTGATGCTAGTGGCGCACCAGTGGTGCGCCATTAGAAGGCAAAACTGGTGCGCCACTAGCATGCCTTTTCCTAGTAGTGCAATCATGATGTTATGCTCATTATATTTATTCTAACAATCATTAGATGCCAATTTTTCTCATATCAACTCTAACAATAACATGTGTGCTCATAAAAATCTAGGAAATGAGAGGAACATATAGCAATGATGTGGTTGTAGACATGCTATGCATTCTAAATTTGTAACAAATGAACATGCAGTCGTATTCATAAGGTAAAGATGGGATGAGATAGAACAATTACATGACGCTAGATTCCACCAAAGATAGGCAGCCAATCGTGCGTCCGATCACGTAAACTATGCCATCGTGCACTATAGCATCGCATGAAATGTTGCCTCAACAGATTGATGATGAGCCATAACCATGTATGGCGACCGGATTCCGATAGACTAATCCCATGTTGAACAAGGCAATGAGCTTGTAATCCATGTAGTCTTCGATGGTGTGGGCACTTCGCAGATTACAACTTTCGCAAATGAGGTCGAGCCAAAAGCTTGACGCGCCTCGCGCGTAGTAGGCGGAGTGTCCAGCGGGTCGCGAGGCTCGATGGCGGCGGTATCCAACGATGGAAGGGTGATCTCTCGCTGGGTGTAGATATCCACGAGACGCCACGGACTAACGGTGTGGTGGATGAGGACGATCGGTTGGCCTTCATGCCGCCCAAGAGTGGCCGCGCATGAAGGACGTGGGCGGTAGTGGTAGCATGTCGAGGGGTACCACGGCAACCTTCGTAGGATCGTCAAGTCAGTGTCTGGGCCACCTGCGAGGATCGGGCATCAGCAAGAAGGGTGTATTGAAAAGAGCCGGCCGGTTGCAGACGAGTAGACGGTACAAAGACACCGAGCATGCGGCCAGACGGACGGTGCTGAGTAGGTCCGTACGACTATAGATCTGCTCCAAGAGGACATCGGGGAGGGAATTCCAATCGTGGCTCTGCGTGTCAGTCAGTTCTGCCATTGGGGTTTTCCATGCCTGCGAGCCAGCGGGGAAGTGGATTCGGGTGGGCGAGTGAAGAAGCTTCTCCTCGTGTGGACGAGCAGTGAGCGGGAGGATATGGTACGGGCGAGCTACCAAGGAAGATGGCGCGGGCGGGCGAGCAGTGAGCGGGGGTAAATGGTGTGTGGTCGACGATGGGGAAGAGAGGAGGAAGAAGAAGAGAGGAGGAAGAAGAGTGGAAGACGGGGAACAAAGTGCATTAAATCTCAATTCTACTAGTACTACTACCAGGATATAGGCACCGTCCTTCGGAGTGTAAATAGTTACATCGATGACATGTGGGTCTACCACAAGAGGGCCCATATGTCAGTTAATGGAGGACAGAGGTGCGTAGGCATATTTGCGGAAGCGTGCTCTACTGGCAAACATGATGGCAGTACTGGGTAAGGCTGATTTAGTAACACCAACACGCTGGTTCAGCTTATCAATTACGTGTCCCATCTGCTGCAGCGTGTATTGTCACTTCAATGCGAAGACTAGTTGAATAGTTCTCTCTGACCGAGATGGGGAATAATGGATCGCGATGACTTCCTTTCTACAGTATCCCTATGCCTCTACGCTCACTTCACTCATTTTGTGCTGTACCTAGTCACTTGTTGAAATCTATAGAAAGACAAATACTCCGTATTTGGGAACAGAGGGAGGCTTTTACTCTGTACTATTTGGGAACAGAGGGAGTATCACCATATGGAGGGAACAAAGGAAGCTTGAAATATGAACATGTCAATGGGAGGGAGTAAGCCCCATGCATGCATGCATGCAACATGCAACACTCACACGTACTCCACATGGACGCACGCAACACTCACGCACCCATGCGGCACACAGCACACGAAGCAACACGCACGCTCATGCTCAAGTGCTCAACCTACTCCCTACATCCGTGAAAGACTGTACATTTAGAGATTTACACATTGACCAGGGTATAATGAACGCCCAAAAGTAGCAGACTTATGTGTGCATGCGACCATTGAGATAAGAAGATTAAATGAAGGCCGTTGCATGCTGTAATTAAGGATAGACATGTAGCCTATACCTACAGCACAAGTTGGTGCATTAGTAAATCAATATCGATTTAGATTAAAGGCTAAATGCATTGGAAGTGTAGATGTACATCATATACTACTGCACTCTTTGTTTTATAGCCGATGTACACTCTTTGTTGGAAGACCGAGGGAGGACACGTGCATGCACTCACATACACAGCCAGGGCGGTTCGGGCGCAACGGTTGGACTCGTGTTGCACCTGCGTAAAGTTTTGTTTAACTGATTTCTTTGCTCTGCCAACTGACAGGTGGGACCCAGAAACCAGGTGACAATTTAACCAGTCAACAAAGTGCCACGTCGATTATGTGCACTACAAAAAAAAATACACTTCCGTGATGATACGTGTTTGTCACAGTAGGTCACGTTTTTTGTCATGCATGTACATCCATGACAAATTTATGACAGAATCAAGATAGTCATACCTGTGCTGTCGTAGAAGTGTTCCATGACATTACCAAACTTATCATCACGGAAGTTTCCACTTCCATGACGATAAATCGCGCGTCATAGAAATGCTTTCGTCAAGGGTGACCGACACGTGGCATCCACCATAACAGAACACCGTTAAGCTATCGGGTTGGGTTTTGGATCCGATAACCCGTTACATCCCCGACCAATGGGGATTTTCCACGTGTAAAATCATCATTGGCTGGAGGAAACACGTGTTGGCTCATCGTTGGGACATATGTCATCCACTCATTGGACAGAAGGCGCCTATGATACGTTGACACGTGGCATGGCCCAACAGAGGCCCGTTCCTGTGAAAAGGCCGGCCCGTTTGACTTGGTCAAAAGGTGGCGGGCCGGCCCATGGAAAGCCTGTTAACGTCCTGTTCGCATATAGCCCATTTACAGCCCGCTAACCCAAGGCCCGTTCGCCCTATCCGAATTAGGCCCAATGGCGCCATCTGGGCCATCCAATATGATTCCAGCCCGTTTTCGCTTCGCCCATGTATGGCCGATGACGCTCTTCGCCCCATATGAGGCCCTATGTAACTCTTGGCCAATTAACGCCCGTGGTGAAACTCGCCCGCAATGAACAAAGTATCACTTTACACCCACTAATCGCCGTGGTGAAACTGGCCCGTAATGAATAGTATATCACTTTATACCCATTAAGGGCCCGTTATTCAGTTGGGCCATTTCCAGCAAATGTTATCTTTTGGCCTTCTCAGAGCCCATTTATTCTTGGGCTCATTTCAAAGATTCGCTTACTTACGGCCCGTTCGCTATTTTCGCTTGCCAGGGCCAAATTCAGCCCGTGGTTACATCGACCCGCTTGTGGTCCGTTAATCGCTGGGCGCTTTCATAGCGTCATGAAATACGGCCTATTAACGATGGCCTGTTATGGTCATACGGCCCGTATAAGGCCCATTGATGATACGGCCCGTAGAAGGCCCATTGTTTCTACGGCCCGTAGAAGTCCTACTGTTTCTACGGCCCGTAGAAGGCCCCCTGTTTCTACGGCCCGTAGGAGGCCCAGTGTCACTACAGTAAATATTAGCCCATGGTTATTGTGGCCTAGTTTTAAAAAGAACTGCACTGACTACAAGCAACAAATAAACAAGACAACAAGGAAATAAATAAGCAAGCAACTTATGCTAGGCTATCACGGTTGTTACATATATTACATCCACTGGGCATCAAAGTTCGCCACCAGTGCAAATATAGGGAACAAAGCAGTATATCATATACACTGGTTGTCAAAGCTGGCGACCAGCGCAAATAAACGCCGCAGCAAAACAAATCCAGATCTGAAACCACTTCAGAAGATCTCAAGAAACAATATCCTGGGTACCCATAATGCTAGCAAGATGCTTAGCAAGCTTGTTAACTTTCTCTTGTTTGGCGCTTGAATCCTCCAGCGCTTGTTGTTGCACCAGAAAATATGCATCTGAATTCTGTAGGGACTTCCTCAGTCCTTCAGCTTCCTGTCGCAGCACATCTGATCGATGTCTTTCAACTTGAAGTTGACACTCAAGAAGACGAACTGATTCAGGCAACGAGTTCGAAGAGCTTGTGCCAGCAGTAGTGGCTAGTAACTCGAACACTACATCAAGACATGACTTTTGGGTTCCCTCACTGTCGTCAAGATAGTTTTTATCAGCTTTCTTGGAGACCAACAGGGATGTCTCACTATCTTGAACCTTATCTGCATTACTTCCTTTACCATTGGATAACGCGGTATTGTTCTCCAATATTTTGTCCGATTCTAAAAGAGAAACAAGGCACACATCACATGTTTACTATGTTGTATATGAAACTCATTTTGCAAAATGAGTTCAGTAGTAAAGTGGACAGGATACCAAAGATGAAACAAACATATATCTATGTGCCATGGTCACTTTATGGTCTATATCATTCTAGTTTTGTTGCCAAATCAAGATAGAGACACAGCTCAAATAATATTTGTTCAAGACAAAGCAGAATAGACAGAATATAAGTGTGGGTAACTATAGAGCAATAATAACACTTGTAATGTGCATGACTTGAGAACATATCTGCTTATTCAATTGAAACTGAAATCAACATAGAGCAGGTTACAACAAAGAAACCAGTTAAAGAAACAGGTTTAAAACATACCTGTTGCGCCATTGGAGTTTCAATTCCATCCTTCAAATTTGAAAATAGTTGGTATGAGTAAATACAGTAATGCAAGAGCAAAGGAGTATGAACCATAGCTACAGAACCTGACCTGAGAACAAATCTTCTTCTCCTTTAAGCGTTGAGTTGGGATTCGGAGTGGTGGTCCTCGTGCTTTGGGCACTGCAGTTCCCTTACTAACCGCTCATGTTTGGGTGCTCTGTGGTGGAGACGGTGTTGTGTCAACTGGAACTGGGTTACTATCTGCCGGGGTTGGGGTTAAAAGGGGTGTAGCTGGTTCTCTGTCCAACTGGGTAGGGGTACAATCTGCAAGAGTCGGGGTTATGTGTGGTGGATCTGGTCCTTGGGCAAGTACAACCGTGGTTCTATCTGCATCAACTGGTAGCACAATCTTTTCTGAAGACTGTTTTGTTACTCCCTTAGATACTGCCATCACGCTCTCCAATTCAAATGGCTGATAAATAAGAAAAGTAATTGAAAGTATAGACATTGTATGATAGACATGTGCAATGGATAGTGGGGAATAAAAGAGGGCATGAAATAATTCATATTTATGTTGTCTAACCAAACATGATAGCATGACACCATTTCACATATATGATGGCTAACTAAACAGGATAGCATGACACAATTTCACATTATGATGGCTAACTAAAAAAGATGGAAAGACATAGTTCAAAATATGAGACTATGTAAACAGGATGACATGACATAACTATATAATGTGTTTATTAAATAGGTTGGCATGCCATAATTCACATACATTCATGGATAGAATGCCATAATTCTAAATATGATGACTGTAAACACTAAACAGGATGAGATGATATTGTTGATGTTAGGAGAATAGCAACTTATATTATTAGGAGGCCAATGCCAACATATATACACATACATGAGGATGCCAAAAGGCTACAAGAGGATGCCAAGAGACTAGAATACAAAAGGCCAAAAGACATCACTTAATATAACTCTAACAGATATAACTATATGATGTCTTTATTAAATGGGTTGCCATGCCATAAATTCAGATAGATGATGTGTATGTACTATGTAAACATGATGGCATGATATAATTCAAATATATGATTTATACAGTAAGCAAGTAAGCAGATGGCAATCTATATATGATGTAAAAACTAAGCAATGCAAGACAACATGCATGACATGGGTAATATAACCCTGCCAAGTTTGAGCATAGACCTCGGGGAAATAGGACTGGTCATCGGTCTCAATCCTCCTCCGAGGAGCTCTCAGTAGCAAGCAATATGTCTGCTTCAGCAGTAGCATTGTTTGCTCAATACCTTGTTTTCACTCGAGATACTTCCATCACCGCTTCAAATGGCTGATGCACGAAGAGTAGTTGAATATACAAACGTTGTCGACAAATGGAACACGTAATACAAAAAATGATAGCATGATATAATTCACATACATGATGATTAGCTAAACATCATGGCATTGCATAATTCACATATATAATGCCTTTGCAACAAGATAGCGTTGTATAATTCACATATATAATGTCTTGCAACAAGATGGCAATGCCTAATTCACATATATGGTAATTAGACACTGAACAGGTGGCATTCACACAAAGCATGTCTAAACTAATCAAATGGCATAGCAATGCGAGACACCATACGCACGATATGAGCAACATAACCCTGCCAAGTTAGAGCATACACCTCGGGGGGGGGGGGGAATAGGACTGGTCATCTGTCTCTGAATCCTCCTCTGAGGAGCTATCCGTAACCAGCGAGATATGCGCTTCGTTAGATAGCATAGTATGCTCAGAAGACCTTGTTTTCACTCCAGAATTTGCCATCGCCGTGTCAAATAGCTGATGCACACGAAGAGCATTTGAATGTACTAACATTGTTGACGAATGTAATATGTAACAAAAAAAAGATGGCATGATATAATTTACATAGAAGATGACTGGCTAAGCAGGATGGCATTGCAAAATTCACATATATGATGCCTGGCTAAACAAGGTGGCATTGCATAATTCACATAAACGATGAATAAACTAAACAGATGGCATTCGCACAAAGGATGTCTAAACTAAGCAGATGACATATTTGATGTATAAAGTAAGCAATGCAAGACACCATATGCATGATATAACCAACATCAAGATGCCAAGTTAGAGCGAAGACCTCGGGGGTAAATAGGAGTTATCTTCTCTTCCGAATCCCCTCGAACAGATATCTTCCTCTCAATTACAATCCGAAATGCGTGGAGGGGGCTGCCTTTAGCCTACCATGGAGCGACGTTTGCAAGAAATTATATTGCCACGCAAGGCTCGTCTCTTTTGCTCTACATGTTCAGTTCCATTGTTTACAATAAGCTGTCATGCATAGGAATAAAACATAGTGAGATTATGTAAGGAGTGCATGAGAAATCCAGAGTGATGGTAGCAACCTATCGATAGACCCAAAACCAATAATAGCAGTGCAGATAATGGCTTCATTAATAAATACAGATAATGGCTTCTTTCTGTTTGTTTCCCACCCAACATGAAACTCATAGTAGACACCAGAGATTAACCAGATAGTAGATAGATACTATTGATAGCGGCCCGATATGTACCCCACAACCATTTAAAACTCAAGTTTGACCATTAGTTTGGAGCTGACTCGAGTCTAATCGGTGAACAGGACGATAAAGCAGCATGTAATATTAAGCGATGCATAACGTGGCGGAACACGAAAGAGTGCGACCTCTCTTGCGGACCCGTGTAGTCCTCGAGGTCATCTGCTCGGTTGATGATGGTAATGCAGTTTTCATGGCTGCCAGCGGCGGGGAAGAAGATATGAGGCGACAAAAGACAGTCTGGAGGCCGGATCCCTGCTCTGCAGGACCGGGACAAACCACGCAAGGTTTTATTTGACAACTATCTGTAAGAGAAGTAATTCTGTAAGGGCTCGTTTGAATTGGAGGATTCCAACAATGCAGAGATAGGAAATAGACAGGAATAGGATAGGAATACACGTGCAAAACAGAGAATTTAAAAACACAGGATTTCTGCCAATCTGGGTGTTTGATTCACAACAATTGGAAGATCACAGGATGCAAAGAAGCATGGTGAGATTAAGTCAAACCACAAGAAAATGTACGGTTATAATGCTATTATGCTACTATCTCTTAGTCTTGTGCTTCATGAATAGGAATTTGAAAAGGAGGACAAGTGAAAATTAAAATTCCTACGTTTTTTCTTTCAAGGAGACACTAAAGGAACAAATCTGTGTGCTCAGTGGACAATATATATAACATGTAGAGTAAAAAAGAGATGCAACAAGTGTACAACCTCTTTGGCGAAGCCATGTCGATCTCAGCGTGATTGGGTTGGCCGGTGAGGATGCTCCGGCTGACTTTGCTGTCGGAGGAGGGGAAGAAGATCTTAGGCGTCTGGAGATGGAGCCCGAGGTACTGCTCTGCTGTGATGGAGGGTTTCGTCGTTGGAGAAGCTCCGGTGAGTTGTACGACGCCGAGGCTGAAGCAGGACAAGAGAGACAACGAACAACGTTAACCTGAGTGGAATTCTAATAACATCTCCAATACATGACGTAAAATACATAACCACAAAGTGCTAGATGTAAAATACATCAGCCGCTCATCTCTGAACTTAACTGTCGAAACAGAACTTAACTGTCGAAACTGAACCTAACTGTCCAAACTGAATTTTGCTGTTGAAACTGAATTTTGCTGTCGAAACTTAAGCACTAGCAAGGTGAGGCTACACGTCGGTCGACTTACTTTTTCATCTCTGGTCAGTCGATTTTGCAGCCGTTGGATACGAAATTAAGGGCCTGCGGTTCATCTTCAACCTCCAACCCCCTGAGCCGCCAGCCACCACCGGCCAAACAGCAGCCCCCCGCCGCCCCGGCCATCCCTCTAGGCCCCCCGTGCCGAGCTTTTTCTCCGGCGATCCCCACGCCACCGCCCGCTAACGCCCGCCACCGCCGCGACCACCGCCCCATCCTCGAACCCTAAGATAGATAGTGGGGTACCTCTCCGTGAGCCCCCTCCTGCTGCAGCTGGTTCTTCCTTCACCCCGCGAGCCCACCCTTGAAATCGATGACCCAAAAGTCGATTCACCGATCAAGTGTAGCCAATCGAGCAGCATCGCAAGCAAGAGAAAGAGCGAGAGCAGCAGCGCGAGCAAGAGCAATAGCAAGAGCAGACCAGGCAGGGGACCGAGAGCAAGAGCAGAGCAGCAGCGCAAGCGAGAGCAAGAGCAGAGCAGCAGCGCGAGCGAGAGCTAAAGCAGCAGCAGCTCCTACTGATGTGGACGTCGCCGCCGAGGGACCGGCGTCGTGGAGGAAGTGTCCGACGACGCCGCCGTGGATGGAGCCGCGCCGTGTCGGCTCGGGACCGAGCGCCGGCAGCACCGTGAGATCGAATCAAGAAGAATATGCGGCGATTGGCGTACAACCTCTTTGGTGGCGCCGATTAGGCCGCAGCTTCATCCGAGGAAACGGTGATGATGATGCTCTTCCGGTGGTGCAGGTGAAGACGGCGGTGTGGGAATGGAGGTTGCGCGAAAGACGAGGGGAACGTCGGGGCAGATCCTTGGAGGTGGAGGATGGGGTGGCTGAACCGGCGGGACAATGAGATCAACGACGGATCCTCATCCGGTACGGTGGATGAGGGACGTCGAGGTGTTGATGTGCACGACGTCGTCGGGGAAGAAGCTCCGGCTGGGTGGCGGACGGAGCAGGGTGTGGGGTTTCATCGCGGTTTTCGCGGCCTCGGTGTCTGAATGGGTGGGCGGATGGGATGGCGGTGGGGAACCATGGCTTAGAGACACGCTTGTGCGAAATGTGGGTAAGTTACAAAGTACCCCCACCGATTTGAGGCGGTTCTTTCGGTTCAGGGTACCACGGCATTTCACATGTCGGGATTTCACAGAGGTGGGAGTTTTCGCAGCGTTGTAATTTCGAATAGCAAGGCGCGGGTTGAGATGGAGGAGTTGTCAGAGCACAACGAGACAAAGATATATCTTAAATATTTCGGGCTAACAAGGCGTGGGTTGAAATTTCCGGACAAGCCTAATGTGTACTGTACCAAATCAATGCGCACTACAAATGTCATTCAAAACTTTGAATTCATGTTATGTTCAATTAAAATATTTCGCTACGTGTATAATTCATGCAACCTACTACTCAAATGAATGTTTTAGTGCATTCCAAACATATATACTACCGCTTCAATATGAACTAAATTTGAATAAGATCTACAGTAATTATTGTTGTGAAGTCAAAGCATTTGAATTCGTTTCTCTGTTTTAATAAGATCTACAATCATCATTATTGTCAAGTTAAACCATAATTTGTGTATTATCTTCACAGCACACCACATGATCAGTATCGAGTTACGTATGAACTATGTGTACTATATGAACTCGAACTAGATTTTTTGAATCCACTTTATTTAAATTTCAAATCACATTACATTTCTAGCTCTGGCAAAATCTTCATAATCTAAACCATGTCTCATATGTATAATGTGTTTATCACATTATGTATGGTGCCCCGCCCCCTACGCCTACAAGTATTTAGATGTGAGTTGCAAACACCACACATTACCACAAATTCAAATAAAATGTGAGAATGTTCGATATATAGTATTGTTTAGATTGCTCGATATTTAGTTGTAAGCTGCAAACGCATACATTATCTCAAATTCAAATAAAATGTGAGATTGTTTGATGTATAGTATGGTTTAGATTGTTCGGCATTTAGCTGTGAGTTGCAAACGCCATGGATTATCACATTATGGTATAACATGTGCACAGCATGTGTATCACCGCTATATTCATGCATGCAATGTTTAAAACACTATGATCTCCTATTCAAATATATGAATCCGCTTTCATATCAAATTATGATCTTTGTTAGTCTCTTACACCCACACAGTCCTCTAACCTTTGTAGCTACCACTAACTTTCTCTCGTGCATGCACACGCCCTCCTCCCCCTCCCTCGACATTCTATCCACCGGGCACATTCATTTTTTCCTTTAGGTTGTTCTCCCAGAGTCTCCACAACTCCTTTCCGACACACACCGATCGATAAACCTCTCCAGCGATGCCTGCCTACAGCATACACACACAACTTCAATCTCCTCCTTTATGTGTCCTTGCCTCATGTCTCTCATATGGTCAGACACACGTGTAAACTCTCACCCCTCTTTTAATCGATCTCACAACCGCACACTCCTCCCCCTATCCAGCTAGTAGTTGGGCCTCTCGCACCACCTCCTAGCTCCATTCTCTCTGTCTATCCGTCTCGCTGGGCCTTATTTGCCTCTAACAAATGGACGTACACCGACCGATCTCTCGCTATACATATAGCCAGCTAGGTCCTTATAACTCCTTTTTACCCACACATCGATTGATCTACCTCATTAGTTGTGTCTCTCCCTTCCTCCGACAAACAACAACTGATCTATCGATCTAGTTAGGTTTGCTTACCAAACACATGGTTCCCCTTCATCATCCATGGATGCGTCCCGACAGATCTATCATGCACAGCACACACGTAAACACATCCCCACTCTTATTGATAACATTGCAGTTCCACCCTCGCTTTGTCTAGTAGGCCTCTCCCAACATCTCCAGAAGCAACTCCATCACCCATCCAGCACTCTACCCCTCTCCCTCCCCTCCCTCCCTCTCTCTCTCTCTCTCTCTCTCTCTGTCCCATCATATTTCCCGTCCTTCAGTTATGTATGGATGTCGACCGATCTCCCTCATGACATAGCTGGGTCTCTCCTTCTCAACACATATACGAGTCGTTCTACCTCTATAGTTAGGCCTCTGCCTACCCCTCCCCCACCCCTCCCCCCACACACCGATACATCAAGCGCTCTAGTCATGTCTCCCTGCCACACACAAACTTGACATGTGCCCTCTAACGTTCCGGTAGGCCAGTCGCCCTATATCTTTGACTTGCACGCACACACGCAATTTTGATGGCTCTCTTCATCGATCTCGCACCCACCCGTACTTGATCCTCTCTTCGACTCTATCGATAGCTATGACCCCTCCCTCTCTTCTCGTGGATTGCCCGACCCTCTATGTATGATATGGATAGGTGAGGGAGTCCTGGACTAGGGGGTGTCCGGATAGCCGAACTATCATCGCGGCCGGACTCCAAGACTATGAAGATACAAGATTGAAGACTTCGTCTCGTGTCCGGATGGGACTTTCCTTGGCGTGGAAGGCAAGCTTGGCGATACGGATATGTAGATCTCCTACCATTGTAACCGACTCTGTGTAACCCTAACCTATCCGGTGTCTATATAAATCGGAGGGTTTTAGTCCGTAGGAGAAACAACAATCATACCATAGGCTAGCTTCTAGGGTTTAGCCTCTCTGATCTCGTGGTAGATCTACTCTTGTACTACCCATATCATCAATATTAATCAAGCAGGAGTAGGGTATTACCTCCATCGAGAGGGGCCGAACCTGGGTAAAAACATCGTATCCCTTGTCTCCTGTTACCATCCGCCTAGACGCACAGTTCGGGACCCCCTACCCGAGATCCGCCGGTTTTGACACCGACATTGGTGCTTTCATTGAGAGTTCCTATGTGTCGTCATCCTTAGGCCCGATGGCTTCTTCGATCATCAACAACGATGCGGTCCAGGGTGAGACTTTTCTCCCTGGACAGATCTTCGTATTCGGCGGCTTTGCACTGCGGGCCAATTCACTTGGCCATCTGGAGCAGATCGAAAGCTACGCCCCTGGCCATCAGGTCAGATTTGGAAGCTTGAATTATACGGCCGACATCCGCGGAGACTTGATCTCCGATGGATTCAAGCCACAGCCAAGCGCGCCACACTGTCTCGATGGGCATGATCTAACTCTGCCGCCGAATAGTGTCCTGGAGGCCGCACTAGTGTCCGCTCCAAACATTGATTCGGAGCCGATCTCGCCAATCGAGGATGGTTGGGTGGACACCACCTCGGGGGCTGAAATCTCTACGACGATAGAGCCGAACTCCATCCCTGTCCTTTGCGAAGACCTTGACTCCAGGGTGCCGGACTCCTCTCCAGACTCCGAACCCTCCACGCCCGCCAATCGAATCCGATTAGGCGCCGTCATGGAGTTCATCGCCACGGACATCTTTCAAAGACTCGCCTTTGGCGACATCCTGAATTCACTAAAGTCTCTCTCTTTATCCGGAGAGCCTGGCGGACTACGGTCGAAGGTTGGGATGCGGACGACGAAGAAATTCAACGCCCACCCACCACCCACTTCAGAGCCACCGCCGAAAGCTTACACGACGTGCTCGATTTCGACTCCGAAGACATCGACGGTATGGACGACGATGTAGGAGACAACCATGAACCAGCGCCTATAGGATGCTGGACAACCACCTCATCCCATGATGTATACATGGTGAATACACCTAAAGGAAATGAAGACGAGGAACAACGGGGCGCCACGAAGGATAAATCCCTCGGCGCGTCAAACGGCAACGTAAACGCCAACCAAGTCCCGCCTCAACAAAGACCCAGCCATAGAGTAGGGCGAACCGGTGGACGACGAACATGCTATCGAGCAATCGTCCGAACAAGACAACTTGGATAAACAGCCCGTCCCCGGCGAAGACAATAGTCCGGACGATCTCACGCCGGACAAATTGTTGGAGCAGAATAACCTCCACAAAAGGCTCGTCGCCACTGCGCGTAGCCTGAAAAACCAGAAGCGGAAGCTCAAAACAACGGAAGATGCACTCAGAATCAGATGGAGCAAAGTATTCAACACCGCATAGAAATACGGCGACAGTCGCCGAACAAAGAGCTATCCAAAGAGAAAACTACTGCCCGAATTTGATGAGGAGGCCTTAGAGCCCCCACAATCAAAAAGTAAGAAGGCCACCCGGTCGGATGGACGACCCCACGGCAAAAAGAGAGCGGCAAATGGCGCCATACACAAGCCGGTACGCGATCCGCATAAGGATTCACATCAAAAGGATGGCCCAGTTAGGTCCATCTATGGGCCGAGAAAGCAAGCTCTTCAGAGCAATGCAACACGCCAAATATCCGAACATCACGGCACACCCAAATACAGGGGCGCCGCACATCCCCTATGTTTCACCGATGAGGTGCTGGATCATGAATTCCCAACGGGATTCAAACCCGTAAACATAGAGGCATACGACGGAACAACAGACCCTGGAGTCTGGATTGAGGATTACATCCTCCACATACACATGGCTAGAGGAGATGATCTCCACGCCATAAAATACTTACCCCTCAAACTCAAAGGGCCAGCTCGGCATTGGCTTAAAAGCCTCCCGAAAATACCATTGAAGCTGGAAGAGCTCGAGGATGCGTTTCGGGCAAATTTTCAGGGGACCTATGTCCGCCCTCCGGATGCAGACGATCTAAGTCACATAACTCAACAGCTCGGAGAGTCAGCCCAGAAATTCTGGAACATGTTCCTTACTAAAAAGAACCAAATAGTCGACTGTCCGGACGCCGAAGCCTTAGCAGCCTTCAAACACAACGTCCGAGACGAATGGCTCGCCAGACACCTCGGCCAAGAAAAGCCAAGAACAATGGCCACATTAACAAGCCTCATGACCCGCTTTTGCGCGGGAGAGGATAGCTGGCTAGCAAGATGCAGCACCAGTGACCCAAGTACATCTGAAGTCAGGGATGGAAATGGGAAACCACAGCGCAACAAGGACCAGCGCCGGATTAAAGGGAATGGTCCAAAGAGCGCGGCAGTCAACGCCGGATTCAAAAGCTCACGGCAGAACAATAAAAAACTGCCCCTTAAGGACAATAGCGATGAGCTATCCAACTTAAACAAAATCTTGGACAAGATATGTCAAATCCACAGTACTCACGGGAGGCCTGCAAACCATACCCACAGAGATTGTTGGGTCTTCAAACAGTCCGGCAGACTCAACGCCGAACACAACGGGCTCGACTCACCAAGTGAACATGATGACGAGCACCACAAGCAGAGCCCCGGAAAACAAAAGAACTTCCCACAAGAGGTTAAAACAGTAAACTCACTTCACGTGATCAAAGGGAAAAACAGAGCGGCGCCCACTAAAATGTGCGCCGCAAAACTACCCTAGCAGTACCAACACCGGTTGTCAAAACCAATCACCTTCGACCATCAGACTATTCGAAAGTATTCGAACGCAGGATGGACTGCCTTGATATTGGATCCTATAATTGACGGATTCCAATTTACACAAGTCCTCATGGATGGCGGCAAGGACATAAACCTGATATATCGAGACACAATCCATGGGATGGGGATAGACCCAACCAAAATTCGCCATAGCAACACCTCCTTTAAAGGGTAATGCCAGCCCATATGCCCGTTATGCGGGCTCCCTACTACTAGAAGTTGTGTTCGGTTCATCCGACAACTTCCGTCATAAACGTTAGTCTTCCATGTCGCCCCATTTAAAAGTAGCCATCAAGCACTATTGGGACGCGAAGCTTTCGCCCGCTTTAATGCAATACCGCATTATGCATCTCTTACACTTAAAATGCCCGGTCCACGTGGCATCATCTCATTAAAAGGGAGTATTAAGTGTTACTCGAGCACGGAAGAATGCGAGGCTGCCTTGACAGCCCCACACCAAGGATAGACCCGCATATTGAGACGCTTTTGCAAGGTGGATATCATTACATCAACATTACATTATAATTGGGGATACATACATAAGGCACAAATGCCACAAGAATACATCAACATCATATACAAGATCAACATCCAACTATGGATGCAACATAAACAGAAGCTCAAATGACATCCACCCTGCTAGCCCAGGCTGCCGACCTGGAACCTATCCCCTGATCGAAGAAGCAGAAGAAGAACTCCAAAACAAGCAAACATCGCTCTCACGTCATGATCATCGCAAACCTGTACCTGCAACTGGTGGTGTAGTAAACTGTGAGCCACGAGGACTCAGCAATCCCATTACCATGGGTATCAAGACTAGCAAAGCTTAATGGGAAAGGAAAGGGGTACAGTGGTGAGGTTGCAGCAGCGACTAAGCATATATGGTGGCTAACCAACGCAAATGAGAGCGAGAAGAGAGCAAAGGAACGGTCGTCAACTAGTAATGATCAAGAAGTGATCCTGAACTCCTACTTACGTCAGACATAACCCAGGAACCGTGTTCTCCTCTCGATCAACCCCGAAAAGAGACACTCACGGTTACGCACACGGTTGGTGTATTTTAGAAGAGTTTGCTTCAAGTTTACTACAACCGGATATTAACAAATTCCCATCTGCCACATAACCGCGGGCACGGCTCTCGAAAGTTTATACCCTGCAGGGGTGTCCCAACTTAGCCCATGAGAAGCTATCGCGATCAACGAAGGATATTCTTCTCCCGGAAGACCCGATCAGTCTCGAATCCGGCTACAAGACATTTCGACAACAATAAAACAACACCAAAGAAGCCACCCGATGCGCCGACAATCCCGATAGGAGCTGCACATATCTCGTTCTCGAGGCAACACCGGATGAGACATCCTACGAGTAAAACCAACCTCAAGTTTCCCAAGGTGGCCCATGATCGCTTTCGTTTCAACCAGCACTTAGAGAAGCAACGGCCCGGGAGGGCTAAAATAAAGATGACCCTGGCTCCGAAACCCAAGGGAAAAAGGGCATAGGTGAGGCAAATGGTAAAACCAATGTTGGGCCTTGCTGGAGGAGTCTTATTCAAAGCGAACTGTCAAGGGGGTCCCATAAATCACCCGACCGCGTTAGGGACGCAAAATCCGGGAACATAATACCGATATGATGAAAACTAGGGCGGCAAGAGTGGAACAAAACACCAGGCATAAGGCCGAGCCTTCCACCATTTACCAAGTATATATATGCATTAATTAAATAAGATATATTGTGATATCCCAACAAGTAAACATGTTCCAACAAGGAACAACATCTCAATGTTCCAACAAGGAACAAACTTCATCTTCACCTGCAACTAACAACGCTATAAGAGGGGCTGAGCAAAGCGGTAACATAGCCAAACAACGGTTTGCTAGGAAGGGTGACAAAGGTTAGAGGCTGACATGGCAATTTGGGACGCTTGAGCAGCAAGTGATAGGTAGCGCAGCATAGCGATAGAACGAAGCAACTAGCATAGCAATGATAGTAGTGAGATCCAGGTGACGGTCATCTTGCCTGAAATCCTGCAAGGAAGAAGAACGAGTCCATGAAGAAGATGAAGCCACGAAGACGAACCAAGCGTAGACGAACGAATCCTCACGATCGCAATGAAACAGGAACTAACAAGAAGAAGCACACAACATAGTAAACACACCACACACGAACAAAACATGATGCACAACAAGCATGATGCATGACAAAACTAGATGAAGCTACTCATGGCAAGAGATGATGCAAACAAGAGCAACACATCAAGGCAAGGTTAAATGAGGCCGGGAACAACATATAACAAATCCGGTAAGTCCTCATATGCAAATTTCGAAATTGGTCCAGATCTGAATAAATTTATGTTCAAGTTGTTAAACAGCAAGTTAAGATGCACCACGATGATCTACACGAAATTCTAGTCAAGTTACATATAAAGTTCATTAGATTCGGAGCTACGGCCTAGAAGATATGAGCAAAACAAGATAAACATGGCATTGATGCAAAATGCATACAAACATCAAACAAACACCTCAAAACAAGGATGCAACATGATAATATGAAGCTACATGCAAAATCAAGCAAGTTTCATATAGAGCACACTCAAAACGGAGCAACGGTTCAACACATACACACAATACAAGTTATAGCAACAATCTGTCCAAAACAGCAACTAGGCATATTGCAAGCATCAAAACAATATGCTACAGGACCTCAACATGAAAAAAAAAGGCATGGGCATGATGTACAGGTAAAGCATGACAAAACATGAGCACTGAGCTATCTCCAGAAATCACTAGAACATGCTCAAAATGACATGGCAAGATTGCAAATAATAACAGTTTCAGACTTTAGCAGAAATAACATCAGGTTGCAATGTTTGGAGCTATCAAACAACATGTTACAGGAACTTATCGTGGCAAACAAAGGCATGGGATGAATCTACTAATTGCATAGAAAAAAAGTCCTTTACTGACCATGAGCAAAAAAGTATCAGAAAATATGATGGCACCCATGTAAACATGGCAAGTTATAAGACAGATTCATACATGGCAGGAACAACAATAAGTAGACATGTTGGTGAGCTTGAACCACTCACCACAGAGCAATAGATGCGATGGCAAGGCAACTCACCGTAAGAAGACATGGCATAGAAGCTATACATGGAAAGAACAACATCATAGCATACACGGATCAACTACAATAACCTTGGCAAAATTGAATAACATGTAAACAACCTGCCAGGAAACATTTTATAGCAAAAGTAGAGCTCGATTGACTCAAGCTATGGCACTCCATAATTGCAAACAAGGGCATGGATGGATAGCGAATAACCATATGTTCAAAACATCCTTACTGAAGTATCTCAAAATAAGCATGGATCTCTCGGTAGCATCAAGTTTACATGGCATAAAAATATCAGCAGAACAGGGGCTGAAATCAACAAAATCATGAAGCCTAGTTGCATGCTTGTGCTAGTCACCAGAGAGATCACAAAAATACATGGCATACACCCCTGTAAAGATGGCATGGCATATTACAAAACACATGTAGGACTCAAGTTCATAGGGTGCACACATCAATCACGGCAAAAATGACAAAAGTGCATGTTCTGTTAAGAAACAGAAACTAACATCACATAGGCCTCTTCTTACAGCATTTCAGGCATCAAGATGAGCTCAAATGAAAATGATGCAATGAGATGAAATGATGTACTCGTCGAGACGAACAATTTGACATATTACACGCACGAAACGGAGCGATATGCAGAGAGTTATGACATGATGAATGTGGCAAGAAAATTACTGCTGACCCGGGACTTAGACGAAAATCACCTCCGCGAAAGTCAACGCGGGATGGCGGGATCCGGGACGGGGCGCGGGCGCGTTTGGATGGGCGATTGGTGGATCTCATCCACCCTGCGGGATCTCGCCGGAGTGGACTCCGGCGAGCTCCGGCGATGCTCCGGCGACGACGGGGAGGCGTGGGGACGCGGCGACCGGGGCAGGGGCTCGAGGGCGCCGACGGAGGAGCTTCGACGGCGGCTTGGGGCGCCGCGGAGGACGGACGCGGGCGAAGCGCCGCGGCGACGCTGCTCCGCGAGCCTGGTCGATGGCGGGCGGCGCGCGGCGACCGACGAGGCGAGGGCGGCGGCGCGCGGGCGGCTTAGGCGCGAGGCGGTGGTTTTGGCGCGAAGGCTGCGGGGCTGGCTCGCGAGGCGGCCGGAGGCGGCGGGCGCCGGCGAGGCGCGCCGAAGGGCGGCGGGAAGCCGGGCGGCGGAGGCGCGGGCGGAGGCGAGGCGGCGGGCGCGGGCGAGCCTCAGGCCCCTTGAGCCTTGCAGCAAGCGGACGGACGGCAGCGGGACAGGTGGCGGCCCGATAGGCTGCGGGGCGGCGCAACTTCGTCCGGGAGGAAGCGGACATGTCCGGCGTGGTGGGAGGAGATGGACTAGGTTTGGATCATGGAAATTTCGGGAGGCCACATATTTATAGGTAGAGGGAGCTAGGAGACTCCAAATGAGGTGCGGTTTTCGGCCACGCGATCGTGATCGAACGACCGAGAGCATAGAGGGGAATTTGGTGGGTTTTGGGCCACTTTGGAAGGAGTGTTGGGCTGCAACACAAAAGAGGCTTTTGCGGTTACCCGGTTAACCGTTGGAGTACCAAACGACCTCCAAATGGCACGAAACTTGACAGGCGGTCTACCGGTGCTATACCAAGGCCGCTTGGCAAACCTCGGTCCATTCCGAGAACGTTTAACACCCGCACACGAAAAGAGGTAAAAGGGGGCGCCGGGAGACATAGGAGTGCCGGATTGCAAAACGGACAACGGGGAAAATGCTCGGATGCATGAGACGAACACGTATGCAAAATGAAATGCACATGATGACATGATATGAAATGCAGATGATGACATGGCAAAGTGCAACACGCAAGCAAATGACATGGCAAAGACGGCGAATAACTGGAAGACACCTGGCGCATCGAATCCGGGGCGTTACAACACTCCTCCACTAACAAGAGATCTCGTCCCGAGATCTTAGGACCGAGACGGAAGGGAAAAAGGGATGAGGTGAAACAAGAACTGAAGAGAAGAAGCAAAGAATCGAGGGCACTCAAGAAAACGAGAGGAACAACGAGAATGACGAGAATTGAAAACTCACGGAATCAAGATAGACTCTGAAACCGCTTCGGTTAGAACGAGATAAGAAACGAATAAGGCTGAAAGGATTTAGGCAGCACACCGGTTGAACAAGGAAAGAATAGAACATGAGCTTCAGAAGATGGAATGACACTTGACGAGATAAACAACGCAATGCCTCCGGAAGAATTGAAAGAATTTGAATGAAAAGAACTTAGAAGGAAGGATTGAGTGGATTTGAATATCTGAGAAGAACAAAGAAATGCAAAACTCCAATTCTAAAGAATACGGAGAATTAATTACACTTAGAGATGCAAGAAGAAAAGATATTTGAATTCCACCAAAATATTGATGAAACTCTTGAAGAAAGAATTAAATCATGAAGAACCACCATGAAAAACTCCGGTAACAAAAGGATGATGAGATGAAGGATGAAAGAATAAGATGAGCCTTGCGATGATTTAGATGGAGGTTTCGACGAAATGGCCGAGGAAATTTGAACTCCGGAAAAGAAAATACGAACGACTTAGATCCGAGAAAATCACTCATCACGAACAATCTCCAAAGAAAGAATTAATCAATTTGACCACGATGAAATGAGAATAAGAATTATGTTATGCTTATCCTGCACCAATTAAATTGATGAGAAGCAATGGATTTGCATACTACTTATTCTTCTTGAAAAAGATTGAGAAGTGACATGTCGCAAACTTGAGAAGGTCTTCATGAACCACCGGTAGGATTGGAAAGAACGAATGAATTAAAAAGTTAATCAAGGAAAAAGAATCTTGAACGAACCACCGTAAGAATTAGAAAATGACTGATGAAAGAGAATGAATCATCGGGCAGAATTAGAAGAACCAATATGCTCGAGGGGATTTAGATGCAAAAGAGCGAAGAGATCATGAGTTGAATAAAGAACACTTGAACGAAGCACAGGGATAAATAGGGAACGATAACTGGAATGATGGCCTCCGGTAAAAAGAAATGGAAAACGACTCCTGACATACTCCGAATGGGTAAGAAAGAAATCTGACAAACAGAATAATATGAGAGGATAACATGAAGCTAGAACCATGAAACTTCGGGAGAACGGGAAAGATTTAGAGGAAAAACTCTACGACGGTCTTCAAATGATGACGAGAAACACCACCAAAATTAATGAGATACTCCGGAAGAATGAAAAACAGAGAGGTTGAGCCAACAATGAAATGATTTGAAATTGATCTTGGAAAAGGCATGTGACTGATGGAATCCATTCTTACGTCACACTTGAAAAGAATTGGGAATAGCTCCGGGGAAAAGAAGAGTCAGGTAAGATCCTGGGAAAAGACCTGTGGGTTAGGGCCCTCTAAAAGAAAACACAGTTGGAAAGGATATGAACATAGATGATGCACCGGAACAATTGAGATATTTGAATGAGGTGACAACCTCGAATTAATTGGAACACAGACGAATCTCCTGAGATGTCTTCAGCACTCCGGAAGGATAAACTGGCGAGAGGCGAACGAGCAAGGAGAACACTTTAACCAAGGAAAAGAATGTGATCAACCCGAAAAACATGAATTGAAACCACCAGAAAAGAAAGGGATGAAGAATGACGAACGAGACGAGAATTCACCGGTAGAAATAAATGAGGGAAGACTGAAGAGGTTCCGCACGAATGAGATAGATGGTCGAGAGAGAGTCAGACTCTGGGAAGAAAAAGGGTGGGTGGGCGGGAAAAACAATGGCAACTTGGAAGGGGAAACCAACGAATATCTTGAAGAGAAAAACACCAATTGAAATCAAAAGAAAAGGAAGCAAAGACTTCGCACGAGTAGGATGGATACTCAATTACGGACTCCGGTTCCGAGAAGAAGAAGGGTGGGTGGGTGGGAAAAGAAAACAACCGAGGATTGAACTCAATGATGAAGAGGCTCGAGTCAACTTGACGAGAAATGCACCGGCTGCAAAGAGCTGGGGAACAACTACCGGAAAACCAACTGCGTGATCCTAAAGAAAAACTTGAATGGGAAGAGGAGTAGTTCAAAACACCTACGTCAAGATTCCTTACCAGAGCGACGAAGGGGCTGAGGAGTAAAAAGAATTCCTACTCTCCGATATAACTAGACTTCGAAAATAGTTTTCTTCTAGACTCAACAACGGCCAAACTACACGATCAATCAAGGGGGCTCCTAGGGTCGGTCGAGGCTCTGATACCAACTTGTGATGCCCAATATGCGACCCTATCCAAAAGGAACTCGACGGTCCCACCAAGGATAGACCCGCATATTGAGACGCTTTTGCAAGGTGGATATCATTACATCAACATTACATTATAATTGGGGATACATACATAAGGCACAAATGCCACAAGAATACATCAACATCATATACAAGATCAACATCCGACTAAGGATGCACCATAAACAGCAGCTCAAACGACATCCACCCTGCTAGCCCAGGCTGCCGACCTGGAACCTATCCCCTGATCGAAGAAGCAGAAGAAGAACTCCAAAACAAGCAAACATCGCTCTCATGTCATGATCATCGCAAACCTGTACCTGCAACTGGTGGTGTAGTAAACTGTGAGCCACGAGGACTCAGCAATCCCATTACCATGGGTATCAAGACTAGCAAAGCTTAATGGGAAAGGAAAGGGGTACAGTGGTGAGGTTGCAGCAGCGACTAAGCATATATGGTGGCTAACCAACATAAATGAGGCGAAGAGAGCAAAGGAACGATCGTCAACTAGTAATGATCAAGAAGTGATCCTGAACTCCTACTTCGTCGAGACATAACCCAGAAACCGTGTTCTCCTCTCGATCAACCCGAAAAGAGACACTCACGATTCGCTACGGTTGGTGTATTTTAGAAGAGTTTGCTTCATGTTTACTACAACCGGATATTAACAAATTCCCATCGCCACATAACCGCGGGCACGGTTCTCGAAAGTTTATACCCTGCGGGGTGTCCCAACAGCCCATGATAAGCTCTCGCGAACAACGAAGGATATTCCTTCTCCCGGGAAGACCCGATCAGTCTCGGAATCCGGCTACAAGACATTTCGACAACAATAAAACAACACCAGCAAAGCCGCCCGATCTGCCCGACAATCCCGATAGGAGCTGCACATATCTCGTTCTCGAGGCAACACCGGATGAGACATCCTCGAGTAAAACCAACCCTCAAGTTTCCCCAAGGTGGCCCATGATCGCTCGTTTGAACCAGCACTTAGAGAAGCACTGGCCCGGGGGCTAAAATAAAGATGACCCCGGGGCCGAAACCCAAGGGAAAAAGGGCATAGGTGAGGCAAATGGTAAAACCAATGTTGGGCCTTCTGGAGGAGTCTTATTCAAAGCGAACTGTCAAGGGGTCCCATAAATCACCCGACAGCGTTAGGGACGCAAAATCCGGGAACATAATACCGATATGATGAAAACTAGAGCGGCAAGAGTGGAACAAAACACCAGGCATAAGGCCGAGCCTTCCACCATTTACCAAGTATATAGATGCATTAATTAAATAAGATATATTGTGATATCCCAACAAGTAAACATGTTCCAACAAGGAACAACATCTCAATGTTCCAACAAGGAACAAACTTCATCTTCACCTGCAACTAACAACGCTATAAGAGGGGCTGAGCAAAGCAGTAACATAGCCAAACAACGGTTTGCTAGGAAGGGTGACAAAGGTTAGAGGCTGGCATGGCAATTTGGGAGGCTTGAGCAGCAAGTGATAGGTAGCGCAGCATAGCGATAGAAACGAAGCAACTAGCATAGCAATGATAGTAGTGAGATCCGGTGGCGGTCATCTTGCCTGAAATCCCGCAAGGAAGAAGAACGAGTCCATGAAGAAGATGAAGCCACGAAGGCGAACCAAGCGTGAGCGAGCGAATCCTCCCGATCGCAACAAGCAGGAACTAACAAGAAGAAGCACACAACATAGTAAACACACCACAAACGAACAAGACATGATGCACAACAAGCATGATGCATGACAAAACTAGATGAAGCTACTCATGGCAAGAGATGATGCAAACAAGAGCAACACATCAAGGCAAGTTTAAATGAGGCCGGGAACAACATATAACAAATCCGGTAAGTCCTCATATGCAAATTTCGAAATTGGTCCAGATCTGAATAAATTTATGTTCATGTTGTTAAACAGCAAGTTAAGATGCACCACGATGATCTACACGGAATTCTAGTCAAGTTACATATAAAGTTCATTAGATTCGGAGCTACGGCCTGGAAGATATGAGCAAAACAAGATAAACATGACATTGATGCAAAATGCATACAAACATCAAACAAACACCTCAAAACAAGGATGCAACATGATAATATGAAGCTACATGCAAAATCAAGCAAGTTTCATATAGAGCACACTCAAAAGCAGACAGCGGTTCAACACATACACACAATACAAGTTATAGCAACAATCTGTCCAAAACAGCAACTAGGCATATTGCAAGCATCAAAACAATATGCTACAGGACCTCAACATGAAAACAAAAGGCATGGGCATGATGTACAGGTAAAGCATGACAAAACATGAGCACTGAGCTATCTCCAGAAATCACTAGAACATGCTCAAAATGACATGGCAAGATTGCAAATAATAACAGTTTCAGACTTTAGCGGAAATAGCACCAGGTTGCAATGTTTGGAGCTATCAAACAACATGTTACAGGAACTTATCATGGCAAACAAGGGCATGGCATGAATCTACTAATTGCATAGAACAAAAGTCCTTTACTGACCATGAGCCAAAAAGTATCAGAAAATATGATGGCACCCATGTAAACATGGCAAGTTATAAGACAGATTCATACATGGCAGGAACAACAATAAGTAGACATGTTGGTGAGCTTGAACCACTCACCACAGAGCAATACATGGCATGGTAAGGCAACTCACCGTAAGAAGAAATGGCATAGAAGCTATACATGGCAAGAACAACATCATAACATAAACGGATCAACTACAATAACCTTGGCAAAATTGAATAACATGTAAACAACCTGCCAGGAAACATTTTATAGCAAAAGTAGAGCTCGATTGACTCAAGCTATGGCACTCCATAATTGCAAAAAAGGGCATGGATGGATAGCGAATAACCATATGTTCAAAACATCCTTACTGAAGTATCTCAAAATAAGCATGGATCTCTCGGTAGCATCAAGTTTACATGGCATAAAAATATCAAGTGAGCAGGGCTGAAATCAACAAGATCATGAAGCCTAGTTTGCATGCTTGTGCTAGTCACCACAGAGATCACAAAAATACATGGCATACACCCCTGTAAATATGGAATGGCATATTACAAAACACATGTAGGACTCAAGTTCATAGGGTGCACACATCAATCATGGCAAAAATGACAAAAGTGCATGTTGTAACGCCCCGGATTCGATGCGCCAGGTGTCTGCCAGTTATTTGCCGTCGTTGCCATGTCATTTGCTTGCGTGTTGCACTTTGCCATGTCATCACTTGCATTTTATATCATGTCATCATGTGCATCGCATTGGCATACGTGTTCGTCTCATGCATCCGAGCATTTTCCCCGTTGTCCGTTTTGCAATCCGGCACTCCTATGTCTCCCGGCGCCCCCTTCTTGCCTCTCTTCGTGTGCGGGTGTTAAACGTTCTCGGAATGGACCGAGGTTTGCCAAGCGGCCTTGGTATAGCACCGGTAGACCGCCTATCAAGTTTCGGGTCATTTGGAGGTCGTTTGGTACTCCAACGGTTAACCGGGTAACCGTAAAGGCCTCTTTTATGTGCAGCCCGACACCCCTTCCAAAGTGGCCCAAAACCCACCAAACTCCCCTCCATGCTCTCGGTCGTTCGATCATGATCGCGTGGCCGAAAACCGCACCTCATTTGGACTCTCCTAGCTCCCTCTATCTATAAAAACACCTCCCCCGTCCAAATCCCGGGTCTTCTTCCTCCCGAAACCCTAATTTTCCCTCCGCGCCGCGCCGGACATGTCCGATCTGGACCGGACGAAGTCCACCGCCGCCCCCTCGGCCAACCAGCGCCCAACACGTCGCCCGCCGCCGCCGTCTCCGCCGCCAGGCCAGCAGCCTCAGATCCGGCCAGCGGGCCCGCTCCGCCGCCCGCCGCCGCCCGTCCTCTCTGCTTTCGCCCCGGCGTGGCGCGCCAAGCCTCGCCCCCCGCCGCCCGCCGCCAGCGGCCGCGCCCGGCCGTCCCTCGCCGGCAATTTCCTCCGCGCGCCGGAGCTCTGCCGCGCCGTCCTCCGCCGGCGATCGCCGCCTCCGTCTGCCTCCATGCCCACCGGAGCCGCGGCCCCGCCGCCCCTCGTCACCGGAGGCCTCCTCCCCGAGCTCCTCCCGGCCGGATCCGCTCTCCCTCGCCCTCTCCGGCGAGCTCTCCGGCGAGCTCGCGCCCTGCCTCGGTATCCGTGCAGATCAGGAGGTTGACCCCGAATCCACTAAGTCCCCGTTCTGCTAATATTTGCATGCATTTTCATCATGCCATAACTCTCTGCATATAGCTCCATTTCGTGCGTGTAATATGTCAAATTGTTCTCCTCGACGAGTACATCATTTCATCTCATTGCATCATTTTCATTTGAGCTCATCTTGATGCCCGAAATGCTCTTAGAAGAGGGCTATGTGATGTTAGTTTCTGATTCTTGTCAGAACATGCACTTTTGTCATTTTTGCCATGATTGATGTGTGCATCCTATGAACTTGAGTCCTACATGTGTTTTGTAATATGCCATGCCATCTTTACAGGGGTGTATGCCATGTATTTTTGTGATCTCTGTGGTGACTAGCACAAGCATGCAAACTAGGCTTCATGATGTTGCTGATTTCAGCCTGCTACGCTAATATTTTTATGCCATGTAAACTTGATGCTACCGAGAGATCCATGCTTATTTTGAGATACTTCAGTAAGGATGTTTTGAACATATGGTTATTATCTATCCATCCATGCCCTTGTTTGCAATTATGGAGTGCCATAGCTTGAGTCAATCGAGCTCTACTTTTGCTATAAAATGTTTCCTGCCAGGTTGTTTACATGTTATTCAATTTTGCCAAGGTTGTTGTAGTTGATCCGTGTATGCTATGATGTTGTTCTTGCCATTTATAGCTTCTATGCCATGTATTCTTACTGTGAGTTGCCTTGCCATGCCATGTATTGCTCTGTGGTGAGTGGTTCAAGCTCACCAACATGCCTACTTATTGTTGTTCCTGCCATGTATGAATCTGTAATATAACTTGCCATGTTTACATGGGTGCCATCATATCTTCTGATCCTTTTTGACTCATGGTCAGTAAGGGACATTTGTTCTATGCATTTAGTAGATTCATGATGTACCTTTGTTTGCCATGATAAGTTCCTGTAACATGTTGTTTGATAGCCCTAAACTTTGCAACCTGATGTTATTTCTGCTAAAGTCTGAAACTGTTATTATTTGCAATCTTGCCATGTGTGTTTGAGCATGTTCTAGTGATTTCTGGAGATAGCTCAGTGTTCATGTTTTGTAATACTTTACCTGTACATCATGCCCATGCCTTTTGTTTTCTTGTTGAGGTCCTGTAGCATGTGGTTTTGATGCTTGCAATATGCCTAGTTGCTGTTTTAGACAGATTGTTGTCATGTCTTGTATAGTGTGTATGTGTTGAACCGTTGCTCCGTTTTGAGTGTGCTTTATATGAAACTTGCTTAGTTTTGCATGTAGTTTCATATTATCACGTTGCATCCTTGTTTTGATGTGTTTGTGTGATGTTTGTATGCATTTTGCATCAATGCCATGTTTAACTTGTTTTGCTCATATCTTCTAGGCCGTAGCTCCGAATCTAATGAACTTTATATGTAACTTGACTAGAATTTCGTGTAGATCATCGTGGTGCATCTTAACTTGCTGTTTAACAACTTGAACATAAGGTTTATTCAGATCTGGACCAATTCCGAAATTTGCATATGAGGACTTACCGGATTTGTTATATGTTGTTCCCGGCCACATTTAAACTTGCCTTGATGTGTTGCTCTTGTTTGCATCATCTCTTGCCATGAGTAGCTTCATCTAGTTTTGTCATGCATCATGCTTGTTGTGCATCATGTCTTGTTCGTGTGTGGTGTGTTTACTATGTTGTGTGCTTCTTCTTGTTAGTTCCTGTTTCGTTGCGATCGTGAGGATTCGTTCGTCTACGCTTGGTTCGTCTTCGTGGCTTCATCTTCTTCATGGACTCGTTCTTATTCCTTGCGGGATTTCAGGCAAGATGACCGTCACCTGGATCTCACTACTATCATTGCTATGCTAGTTGCTTCGTTCTATCGCTATGCTGCGCTACCTATCACTTGCTGCTCAAGCCTCCCAAATTGCCATGTCAGCCTCTAACCTTTGTCACCCTTCCTAGCAAACCGTTGTTTGGCTATGTTACTTCTTTGCTCAGCCCTTCTTATAGCGTTGTTAGTTGCAGGTGAAGATGAAGTTTGTTCCTTGTTGGAACATGGAGATGTTGTTCCTTGTTGGAACATGTTTACTTGTTGGGATATCACAATATATCTTATTTAATTAATGCATCTATATACTTGGTAAAGGGTGGAAGGCTCGCCTTATGCCTGGTGTTTTGTTCCACTCTTGCCGCCTAGTTTCCGTCATATCGGTGTTATGTTCCCGGATTTTGCGTCCCTAACGCGGTCGGGTGATTTATGGGACCCCTTGACAGTTCGCTTTGAATAAGACTCCTCCAAAGAAGGCCCAACATTGGTTTTACCATTTGCCTCACCTAGCCCTTTTTCCCTTGGGTTTCGGAGCCCGAGGGTCATCTTTATTTTAACCCCGGACCAGTGCTCCTTCGAGTGCTGGCCCGAACTAGAGCCCTCAGGCGCCCCTCAAGGAAACTTGAGGTCTGGTTTTAGTTATACGGACTGCTCATCCGGTGTGCCACGAGACCGAGATATTTGCAGCTCCTATCAGATTTGTCGGCCATTCGGGCGGCTTTGCTGGTCTTGTTTTATTGCTGTCGAAATGTCTTGTAGCCGGATTCGAGACTGATCGGGTCTTCCCGGGAGAAGGAATATCCTTCGTTGATCGCGAGAGCTTATCATGGGCTAAGTTGGGACACCCTGCAGGTATAAACTTTCGAGAGCCGTGCCCGCGGTTATGTGGCAGATGGGAATTTGTTAATATCCAGTTGTAGTAAACTTAAATCAAACTCTTCTAAAATACACCAACCGTGTGCGTAACCGTGAGTGTCTCTTTTCGGGGTTGATCGAGAGGAGAACACGGTTTCTGGGTTATGTCTTATGTAAGTAGGATTTCAGGATCACTTCTTGATCATTACTAGTTGACGACCGTTCCGCTTGCTCTCTTCTCGCTCTTATTTGCGTTGGTTAGCCACCGTATATGCTTAGCCGCTGCTGCAACCTCACCACTTTACCCCTTCCTTTCCCATTAAGCTTTGCTAGTCTTGATACCCATGGTAATTGGATTGCTGAGTCCTCGTGGCTCACAGATTACTACACCAACAGTTGCAGGTACAGGTTTCACTACAACAGGAACCCCCCTTCGACAACGCATCAATGCGTTGTCGTATGTCCATATATGCGTTGCTAAGGTCTACACCAACGCATTTGTATGTGTTGCCGTAGGTGGCGTTGGAAGGATCTAGAACAACGTATATGCTTACGTTGGTAAACGGCGTGTAGAAGTGTTGTTAGGTAGCAACATATAAAGCTATAGGCCAACAACACTTCATATGCGTTGGTGGCAACCCTGTACAAAAGGATTTTCTAATGGACATTAAAAATAACTGAAACTACTAAAAGCTTTGATAGATAGCATGAACAATTGATGATATTTTATATATTGCTGTCCACAATTATTAGGTCAATGCCAGTACTGCATAGGAGCCAGAATATAACAAACAGAAAGATATCATATATTATATCGCTATGTTGCATTACAAAAACCATGATCCAAAGATTACAGGAGGTTAAACTATATCTTGTAGTGGCCCAATTCTTGACCTTGCAATCAACTATAATGTTTGAAACATTAATCCTAAAACTGGCATTCTAATTATCTTGTAGTAGCTCCAATTCTTAACCTTGCAATCAACATCTGAGCCATGCATCATCATTTTATCTTGGTGACCTACAACAACAACAATATGAGATGAGTAACTTACAGTAGAGAAAATCAGGCTAATAGAGAAGTAAAATTAAAATGAGCACCATAGAAATGACCGCACACGTTTTGAATATCCATGGCTCATTGAGATAAGAATTTGCATAGCAAAACAGACACCTTTGATGAATCAGATCTGGCTGTTCATTATGAATAACTATCAGCTTGTATTTACTACTAAAAAAATATCCAAACAATATATTATAATAACTACGAGATGAATTCAACAACTGAATAATGACAACCAATAGTATCAACTATTACAAAACGGAACATCTCAATTGTCAAGAGGTCTGCACATTACTCCCGTACTACTCATCTTGGGATGATTCATTAGTCATTCTTTCTATGGTGTATTAGAAGTAATCTCATTGCCAACAACTTGAAAATCTTTAAATAATCTGCATCATGCAAAATTTCGTAATTACCTGAAAATTAAAAAGTCACAAATTATAATTTCCTGATCCATGAATAAAATTCTCAAAACCCGCAGAAGCAAAAACGCACAAAGAAAAGCATCACCATATTCGGGATAATTTGAGATATCAACTGATGTGTTCTCTCCAATAAGACATGGCAAGATGCAACCAAACTGAAAGCCTGAACAAAACGAAAAGTAGATCACCACCCTATCTAATCTAGTGCAGAACACTTTGTATACTCTGTTATCTCATAGCTAGGAGATTTCATCTCAACTCTAGCCAAATTTAAGCAAACAATGATAAATCTAAACTATTTTCGAGAACCAAGGCAATGCCTATGTAATACTGAATGCTTAAACCAAGCCATGTGACACACATAGTGCCCAAATAGCATGCAACATCAAGGGTATTATTACGTCTTGACTTATTACCCGCACTTGAAAGTAGCATATGGCTCCATGGACACGACCATGTAGTCATTTCAAAGAAATATTAGGCATACCTGATTTATAGAATGGTGCAGGTGCCGTACAATTAGGCGTCTAATATCCAATTGTCGGAAGTGGACAATCTAGCTACCAAATATGTAGTTACTCACTAAAACAAAAATTGTGAAAAGCATTAGTGTATTATACAACACATTTACAAAAAAAAATCACGTGTACAATCAAAGGTAGGTGAGCCGTGAGCCAAACACAAATACCATGATTTATTTGTTACAATGCAACAGGCACAATATCTCCCTATTACAAATATCAATGCAATGAGGCGTGCGCATACTGGTCCACATGTGGTTCAAGTTCAATGAGGAAATAAAAGGAGCTATATAATAAAGAAATAAATTAGAGGTAAGACAAAAACAATTGAAACAACAAAAACTGAAATATCACATATACCTCATTCTATGTCCTCTTGTTATAATTTTAAACAGCGCCTGAAATCAATGAGCTGAGGTAAAGTAATCACATAGGAAAATGAAGAAGCAACACTGTACGTGCAAACTGTAATTAATGGCACTTACGAATTGTTCCATGCCCAATTTAAGTTGCTAGCTCCACATGAATTAGGGTGACAGGAGGCAAAACAGGGACGTAAATTTTCTGAGGAATCAATTGCTGGGGGCAAAACATTAGGAGATTAGCCCACCAATTATGAAAAAGATGGAAGAGAATCGTTGGTTGGCACTTTGAACCTTCATGAGGATAAGATGGGAGGACGTACACGTTGGTGAGAGGTTTCAGGGGCTAGGGGCAAGGACATGATTGCGTAGTTGCTGCCGATGACGCTAGCTTGGGCGAGCGCTTGTAGAGGCTAGAGGGTCTTCTCCTTGTGTTACACATTCATGCATGGAAATAAGATGTGGATTGGACAGGAACATAGTGCTGCGAGGCTGCACTGCAAGGCAGATGTGATAGGGATGGGGACCATCTCTCCGTGATAGCGACGGCGACGCATTGGCCATTTGCCTCTTCTCTCCGGTTCGTCTCCCTTATCTTGCTTCTTCTCTTCTTAAGTTGTAGGCAAGGGTTAGATTGAGACAGTTCCTGATCCCGGTTTCCTGCTACATTCTATCTAGAGCTGTATTGTGAAATTCTCCTCACCGATTAATAGTTGCTGTGGGCATGGATTTGGTTTTTCTGTTTTCCAGATTTCTGAAATCGACTTAGTATTGATCAGAGTTGATTACCACACATACTTATTAAGAGTATACTCTGCTTATTAGTAACTGTGTAATGCCTTTCTAGTGAAGATTTAAACATGGAAGCAACAAGCAAATAAGCTTTTTCTTTATTATTAAAATAATCATGGCAAAAAAACATGTAGTTGTCTAGTAAAAGCAATGTGATGATGCATTATTGGGATCTAGACGTACACTGGTGCTTGAAAATTGTTGATGATAGGAGACCTGCTTGAAATCTCTGTGTTTTGTTATCTGCAATCATGATATAATAATCAATCCCTCTCAAACCTTGTATATAACCGACAATATTTAGGTCAAGGGGAATAGTTGATTATAGGGAATCAATACCAAAACGGATCTGAGTGAGATGCAGGAATCCACTCAATCCCTGTGTTAATTGGTTCCCTTTGGGGAATAAATCAAACTGAACAAAGCCTTAAGGGATACCAGTAAAGAATTGCAGATGCGGGAGGGACAAAATTAGACCTGTTGAACTGCTGCAGTTTAGGATGACGGGTGCGTCGGTACGTGCTTCATTCCTAGCTGTGCGGAAGAAGAACGACAACAGTTGCATCTCTGGTCACGCAGAGGAACGGCGGCTGTGACGCCTTCTCCGACGCAGGAGTATCGGCAGCGGTGACGCCTCCCCCGACGCGGGAGGATGGGCGGCCGCGAAGCCTTCCCCGGCGCGGGAGATGGGCGGTCATGACGCCTTCCCAGCCTGGGAGGATGGGCGGCGCGACGCCTTCCCGGCGCAAGAGGATGGGCGGCGACGCATCTGTTTCACCAGCGAGCGTAGAAAGTGGCGACGGAGGAGGCCGAGGGCGAGGGGGCGGCGGCGGTGGTGGGAACCCTGGCTGTTGGGTGTGTCACCCGATTTTTTCAGAGAGATGTGTAAAGGAAAAAAAAATGAAGGAATGGATATTTCAGATGTGCGAGAGAGAGGGAGGTGGGGGGTACGGGGAGGTTAGCGCTAAGTGGGGAGGGTGGGTTCAACTAAACAACACATTGTGTTAACATCGTTGCAAGACATCTGTTGCTGTAGGGGGTTTTTGTTGTAGTGTTTGCGATGATCATGACGCGAGAGCGATGTTTGCTTGTATTGGAGTTCTTCTTCTGCTTCTTCTTCGATCAGGGGATAGGTTCCAGGTCGGTAGCCTGGGCTAGCAGGGTGGATGTCGTTTGAGTTTCTGTTTATGTTTCATCCGTAGTCGGATGTTGATCTTGTATATGATGTTGATGTATTCTTGTGGCATTTGTGCCTTATGTATGTATCCCCACTATTATGTAATGTTGATGTAATGATATCCACCTTGCAAAAGCGTTTCAATATGCGGGTCTATCCTTGGTGGGACCGTCGAGTTCCTTTTGGATAGGGTCGCATATTGGGCGTGACAAGTTGGTATCAGAGCCTCGACCGGCCCTAGGAGCCCCCTTGATTGATCGTGTAGTTTGGCCGTTGTTGAGTCTAGAAGAAAACGGTCTAGTTATATCGGAGAGTAGGAATTCTTTTTACTCCTCTGCCTTAAATCGCTCTGTGAGAAATCTGGCGTGGGTGTTTTGAACTACTCCTCTTCCCCTTCAAATTTTTCTTTAGGATCACGTGGTTAGTTTTTCGTTCGTTGGGTCTCAGCTCTTTTGATTCGATGCTTTTCTCGTCAAGTTGACTCAAGCCTCTTCATTGTTGTCTAGTCCAATCCTCAGTTGTTTTCTTTTCCCGCCCGCCCACCCTTCTTCTTCTCGGAACCGGAGTCCGTAATCGAGTATGCATCCTACTCGTGCGAAGTTTTGCTTTCTTTCCTCAATGATTTCAACCGGTGTTTTCTCTTCAAGATATGCGTCGGTTTCCCCTTCCAAGTTGTCTTTGTTTTCCCGCCCTCCCACCCTCTTATTCCCGGAGCCCGAGTCTCTGTTTCGAGCATCAATTTCATTCATACGGGGCCTCTTCAGTCTTTCGTCAATTGTTTCAACCGGTGAATTTCTCTTTTGTTCATCATTCTTCATCCCTTTCTTTTTCCGGTGGTTTCAATTCAAGTATTTTGGTAGTGATTATATTTTTCCCTCGGATCAAGTATTTTACTTGCTCGTTCGCCTCTTGCCAGCTTATCCTTCCGGAGTGTTCAAGACATCTCAGGAGATTCGTCTGGGTTTCAATCAATTCGAGGTTGTCACCTCATTCAAATATTTCAATCGTTCCGGTGCATCATCTATCTCTTCAACAATCCTTTGAAACGGTGTTTTTCTCTTCAGTGGGCCCTAACCCACAGGTCTTTCCCAGGATCTTACCTGACTCTTCTAATTGCCCGGAGCTATTCTCAAATTCTTTTCGAAATTTGACGTAAGTATGAGTTTCATCAGCCAGATGCCTTTCCAAGATCGATTTCAAATCATTTCGTTGTTGGCTCAACCACTTTGCTTTTCATTCTCCCGGAGTATCTCAGTAATTTTGGTGGTGTTTCTCGTCTTCATTTGAAGACCGAAGTAGAGTTTTCCCTAAATCTTGTCTGATTCTCCCGAAGATTTGTGGTGCTAGCTCGATGTTATCCTATCAATTTGTTTCTAGTCGTGCAATTCTTTTCATCAATCTGGAGTATTTCAGGTGTTGCTTTCCCTCTCGATCATCCGGAGGTCACCTTTTCGGAAGATTTCTTCGTTCCAAGTTTTCAAAGTCGTTCTCCTATTATTCTATACTCGTGCCCCTTCGTTCGTCTCAATATTCTTCCGGTGCTTCGTTCAAGTGTTCCTTAATCAGCTCATGATCTCTTTGTTCTTTTGAATCTAAATCCCCTCTAGCATATTTGTTCCTCTAATTCTGTCCGGTGATTCATTCTCTTTCGTCAGTCATTTCCGAATTCTTACGGTGGTTCGTTCAAGATTCTTTTTCCTTGACTATCATTTTATTTCATTCGTTCTTTCCAGTCCTACCGGTGGTTCATGAAGATTTTCTCAAGTTTTGTGCTATATTTTCCCCTTAATCATTTTCAAGAAGAATAAGTAATATGCAAATCCATTGCTTGTCATCAATTTAATTTGATGAAGGATAAGCATACAATAAATCTTATTCTTATTTCATCCAAGTGAGTAATCCCTTCCTTCGGAGTTTGTTCTTGAGGAATAAATTCTAGTTTCAAGTCTTTTCATCTTTTCTTTTCCGGAGTTCAGAAATTTTCTCGGCCATTTCGTCGGAACCTCCATCTAAATCATCGCAAGCTTTCATCTTATTCTTTCATCCTTCATTCTATCTCATCATCATTTTGTCACCGGAGTTCTTCATGGTGGTTCTTCATGATTTAATCTTTTCTTCAAGAGTTCATCAAGATTTTGTTGGTGGAGTTCAAGTATCTTTTCTTCTCGCATCTCGAAGTGCAATTAATTCTCCGTATTCTTTTGAAGTGGAGTTTTGCATCTCTTCGTTCTTCTCGGCCATTCAATATTTTCCGCTTGTGGTCGGTTATCAGCTTATAATTTTGAGATGTTTTCCATAAGTCCACAACAATCTTATTCTTTCGTTGTTGATTTTCTCAACAACTTCAGTTCAAACCTTCCTTCTAAATTCTTTTCATTCCATTCTTCAATTCTTCCGGAGGCATTGCGTTGTTTATCTCGTCAAGTGTCATTCCATCTTCTGAAGCTCATGTTCTATTCTTTCCTTGTTCAACCGGTGTGTTGCCTAAATGCTTTCAGTCTTATTCGTTTCTTTTCTCATTCTAACCACTCCGGTTAGAACGAGTTGTTGCATAGTCTATCTGATTCCGTGAGCTTTCGATTCTCGGCATTCTCGTCGTGCCTCTCTTCTTCTCGAGTGCTCTCAATTCTTTGCTTGTTCTCTTGAGTTCTTGTTTTCTCCTCATCATTTTTCTCTTCCGTCTCGGTCCTAAGATCTCGGGACGAGATCTCTTGTTAGTGGAGGAGTGTTGTAACGCCCCGGATTCGATGCGCCAGGTGTCTGCCAGTTATTTGCCGTCGTTGCCATGTCATTTGCTTGCGTGTTGCACTTTGCCATGTCATCATCTGCATTTTATATCATGTCATCATGTGCATCGCATTGGCATACGTGTTCATCTCATGCATCCGAGCATTTTCCCCGTTGTCCGTTTTGCAATCCGGCACTCCTATGTCTCCCGGCGCCCCCTTCTTGCCTCTCTTCGTGTGCGGGTGTTAAACGGTCTCGCAATGGACCGAGGTTTGCCAAGCGGCCTTGGTATAGCACCGGTAGACCGCCTGTCAAGTTTCTGGTCATTTCGAGGTCGTTTGGTACTCCAACGGTTAACCGGGTAACCGTAAAGGCCTCTTTTGTGTGCAGCCCAACACCCCTTCCAAAGTGGCCCAAAACCCACCAAACTCCCCTCCATGCTCTCGGTCGTTCGATCACGATCGCGTGGCCAAAAACCGCACCTCATTTGGACTCTCCTAGCTCCCTCTATCTATAAAAACACCTCCCCCGTCAAAATCCCGGGTCTTCTTCCTCCCGAAACCCTAATTTTCCCTCCGCGCCGCGCCGAACATGTCCGATCTGGACCGGACGAAGTCCACCTCCGCCCCCTCGGCCAACCAGCGTCCGACACGTCGCCCGCCGCCGCCGTCTCCGCCGCCAGAACCCCGCGGCCCAGATCCGGCCAGCAGCCAGCGCCGCCATGCACCGCCGCCGCCGCTGCTGGCCTCGCGCTGCTTTCGCCGCCCGGTGTGGCGCGCCACCTCGCGCCCTCCGCCCGCCGCCCGGCGCCGCGCCCGGCGGTCCCTCGCCGGCGCCTTCCTCCGCGCCGCCGGAGCTCTGCCGTGCCGTCGCCAGCCGGCGATCGCCGCCTCCGTCGCCTCCGCCACGCCGGCGCCCGCCCGCCACCGGGCAGCCCCGCCGCCCTAAATCTGGAGGCCTCCTCCCCGAGCTCCTCCTGGCCGGATCCGCTCTCCCTCGCCCTCTCCGGCGAGCTCGCGCCCTGCCTCGGTATCCGTGCAGATCCAGAGGTTGACCCCGAACCCACTAAGTCCCCGTTCTGCTAATATTTTCATGAATTTTCATCATGCCATAACTCTCTGCATATAGCTCCGTTTCGTGCGTGTAATATGTCAAGTTGTTCTTCTCGACGAGTACATCATTTCCTCTCATTGCATCATTTTCATTTGAGCTCATCTTGATGCCCGAAATGCTGTTAGAAGAGGGCTATGTGATGTTAGTTTCTGATTCTTATCAAAACATGCACTTTTGTCATTTTTGCCATGATTGATGTGTGCATCCTATGAACTTGAGTCCTACATGTGTTTTGTAATATGTCATGCCATCTTTACAGGGGTGTATGCCATGTATTTTTGTGATCTCTGTGGTGACTAGCACAAGCATGCAAACTAGGCTTCATGATGTTGCTGATTTCAGCCCTGTTCTGCTAATATTTTTATGCCATGTAAACTTGATGCTACCGAGAGATCCATGCTTATTTTGAGATACTTCAGTAAGGATGTTTTGAACATATGGTTATTGTCTATCCATCCATGCCCTTGTTTGCAATTATGGAGTGCCATATCTTGAGTCAATCGAGCTCTACTTTTGTTATAAAATGTTTCCTGGCAGGTTGTTTACATGTTATTCAATTTTGCCAAGGTTGTTGTAGTTGATCCGTGTATGCTATGATGTTGTTATTGCCATGTATAGATTCTATGCCATGTCTTTTTACTCTGAGTTGCCTTGCCATGCCATGTATTGCTCTGTGGTGAGTGGTTCAAGCTCACCAACATGCCTACTTATTGTTCTTCCTGCCATGTATGAATCTGTAATATAATTTGCCATGTTTACATGGGTGCCATCATATCTTCTGATCCTTTTTGACTCATGGTCAGTAAGGGACATTTGTTCTATGCATTTAGTAGATTCATGCCATGCCTTTGTTTGCCATGATAAGTTCCTTTAACATGTTGTTTGATAGCCCTAAGCTTTGCAACCTGATGTTATATCTGCTAAAGTCTGAAACTGTTATTATTTTCAATCTTGCCATGTGTGTTTGAGCATGTTCTAGTGATTTCTGGAGATAGCTCAGTGTTCATGTTTTGTAATACTTTACCTTTACATCATGCCCATGCCTTTCGTTTTCTTGTTGAGGTCCTGTAGCATGTGGTTTTGATGCTTGCAATATGCCTAGTTGCTGTTTTAGACAGATTGTTGTCATGTCGTATAGTGTGTATGTGTTGAACCGTTGCTCCGTTTTGAGTGTGCTCTATATGAAACTTGCTTAGTTTTGCATGTAGTTTCATATTATCATGTTGCATCCTTGTTTTGATGTGTTTGTGTGATGTTTGTATGCATTTTGCATCAATGCCATGTTTAACTTGTTTTGCTCATATCTTCTAGGCCGTAGCTCCGAATCTAATGAACTTTATATGTAACTTGACTAGAATTTCGTGTAGATCATCGTGGTGCATCTTAACTTGCTGTTTAACAACTTGAACATAAGGTTTATTCAGATCTGGACCAATTTCGAAATTTGCATATGAGGACTTACCGGATTTGTTATATGTTGTTCCCGGCCTCATTTAAACTTGCCTTGATGTGTTGCTCTTGTTTGCATCATCTCTTGCCATGAGTAGCTTCATCTAGTTTTGTCATGCATCATGCTTGTTGTGCATCATGTCTTGTTCGTGTGTGGTGTGTTTACTATGTTGTGTGCTTTTTCTTGTTAGTTCCTGTTTCGTTGCGATCGTGAGGATTCGTTCGTCTACGCTTGGTTCATCTTCGTGGCTTCATCTTCTTCATGGACTCGTTCTTCTTCCTTGCGGGATTTCAAGCAAGATGACCGTCACCTGGATCTCACTACTATCATTGCTATGCTAGTTGCTTCATTCTATGCTATGCTGCGCTACCTATCACTTGCTGCTCAAGCCTCCCAAATTGCCATGTCAGCCTCTAACCTTTGTCACCCTTCCTAGCAAACCGTTGTTTGGGTATGTTACTTCTTTGCTCAGCCCCTCTTATAGCGTTGTTAGTTGCAGGTGAAGATGAAGTTTGTTCCTTGTTGGAACATGGAGATGTCCTTCCTTGTTGGAACATGTTTACTTGTTGGGATATCACAATATATCTTATTTAATTATTCATCTATGTACTTGGTAAAGGGTGGAAGGCTCGGCCTTATGCCTGGTGTTTTGTTCCACTCTTGCCGCCCTAGTTTCCGTCATATCGGTGTTATGTTCCCGGATTTTGCATCCCTAACGCGGTCGGGTGATTTATGGGACCCCCTTGACAGTTCACTTTGAATAAGACTCCTCCAGCAAGGCCCAACATTGGTTTTACCATTTGCCTCACCTAGCCCTTTTTCCCTTGGGTTTCGGTCCGAGGGTCATCTTTATTTAACCCCCCGACCAGTGCTCCTTGAGTCTTGGCCCTAACTAGAAACCCTGTGCGGCGCCCCTCAAGGAAACTTGAGGTCTGGTTTTAGTTATACGGACTGCTCATCGGGTGTGCCCGGAGACCGAGATATGTGCAGCTCCTATCAGGATTTGTCGACACATTCGGGCGGCTTTGCTGGTCTTGTTTTATTCTTTGTCGAAATGTCTTGTGGCCGGATTCGAGACTGATCGGGTCTTCCGGGAGAAGAATATCCTTCGTTGATCGCGAGAGCTTATCATGGGCTAAGTTGGGACACCCCTGCAGGGTATAAACTTTCGAGAGTTGTGCCCGCGGTTATGTGGCAGATGGGAATTTGTTAATATCCGGTTGTAGTAAACTTAAAGCAAACTCTTCTAGAATACACCAACCGTGTGCTTAACCGTAAGTGTCTCTTTTCGGGGTTGATCGAGAGGAGAACACGGTTTCTGGGTTGAAGGAAGGTTCTTCCAGAGATGATGGAGAGCCAAACGCCTCCACCTGTCGCACCCTCATGCGAGGTGGACGACCCTGAGGTGTCGTCGCGGAGGGTTCCCCCAAGTCCGGCGGGGCCGGAAGGTCCGGCACCAAGTGGTGTGCGGTCGGAGGAGCTGAAGGATCTGCTCGGGCGAGCGGCTATCTCAGAAGATCGTCGTGCTCTAATGGGTACGGTGATTGAAAGAATTGCATCCGCGGAGAGCGGATTGCATGAAGCCGTCAGAAGCTTACTGACCGGGTTCGAGGACCGCAAAAATGGTGTAACTTCTGACAGTTATGCATATAGAATGCGCCCTGTATAGATAGTAGCCCCTGAGACTCGGTATGTTGTCAAAATTGACAGCGTGCCGAGGATCAAAATCTCGATTATAACATATCGCCGCTCCTAAACAGGTGGCGGGCGTCCGATGGCCAGCTGGATGATGAATATGCCGAACTAAAGCGGCAACTTGACGAGGCGGATCACGGACATAGCGCTGGTCAATAAATGGTTTGACGAGTCACAAGGTATCGACTTCTACTCGGACACCTGGTAAGGGAGCTTGACGCCCATGTCTTACTATTTGTATGCTTAATGCAGATGGTGCCGCTCTTGTGGAGGAGCTATGGCGGAACTCGCTGGCGAAAGAGCAAGCTGAAATAGTAATGTGGCGCTTTAAGGGCGGCGAAGAGCTAAAAGCGAGCGGGCTGCTCATTGCGAAGCAAGAGGAATTGGCGGTATGGCGAAAGTTGAAGAATACTACCGATCGCTGCGAGGTTCTTGAAAAGAACGTCAAAGCGAACAAGAGGGCTGAAAAAGGCCGCCGCGAATCCGAGGATGCCCATTCGGCTTTGAGAGCTGCCAAGGAGGAGTTGAGTCGGGCCGGGCAATTCGGCTGGAAAACCGTTTCTGCTGCTGAGAAATATCTGGATCAAAGTATGCTCAATTGGACAAGTTGTGGAGTTCGGAGGATGCTTATCTGGACTTAGCAGCGAAGCGCTATGACGATTGAGCACTTCCGAGGCCAGAAGGGGCACAGAAGGGAAGAGCTATATTGGTCGCAATTCCATAGTCCGGAGCGTCTTCTTCCATTGACCGATCGGTTGGCCGAATGGGCCAAGATGAATCGACTATCCGGTCTTGCCATGAAGCATGTCGTGACTCATTTGTGGCCGGGCGGGCCCCAGCCGAAGAGTTATTTTGGTTTAGTGCAGCAGTTCCTTGGTGCGGTACCGCGTATCGACGCAATGAAGCGGTCGGCGTGTATTGAGGGAGCGCGGATGGCTCTGGCCCGTGTCAATACATACTGGGCAGATATGAAGGCCACCGACATTGCATCCCAAGATTCGGACAGAAGCCGAGTACCTGCCGAGCACTACTTTGAGGAAGTCCTGCAGGGCGCTCGTTTAATAGAGACATAGTACTCGAAGGATATTATGTTTAAATGACATGTATGATTTGTGAAAACAATGTTTCAATATGATATAAGAGCTTTTTATACTTGTGCGTTCAAGTAGTAAACTACTCCCTGTGCGGCCGTTTATGTATATGTATATATAACTTGAAAGATGGCAGTCCTTGGCTTCATTACCACACATAGTCGGGGTGTTTAAAAGAAGGCGCTTTTCACATAATCAACGTCTTGGTCCTGTTAAGGAGGTGGTAGCGTGAAAACTAGGCAACCGGACTATAATGCTTTATCACTTTCACTTTGCCATAGGAGTTCAAGGGTGGGGCTACTATATAGCCCACAGGGCACCGCACTCTCGAATTAAGAGTGCGTATATGCCTGACGAAAACCGTCCTTCGTTAATGTGGAGGAATTCTAAACATTCCGATGAATCATCGAGTGGTTGACCGGTCTCTTGCTATATCATGACAGTCAGTTTTCGGCTTTCTCTACTGAGGTGCTCGCCCGGCCGAACCGGGGCACAATCGCAATAGTTCTCCACAGTGCCGCGTTAGCGATAGAGCGGAACGTAAGGCAGCAAAACACGAGAGTCGGGCAAACCCAACATTTGACCAAAGACATGATTCGAGCTGATGCATATAATGCCTAACTTGACGCGCGAATACTCCCTCGGTATTCGGTCTTTATAAAAGCAGGCAGAATAATGCCCTAAGCCCCGGTGTCCGTGCAGCGCAAAAAATTATGGTGCGGCCAATGCCAAACGCCAGCCTCCTCCTCGGTTATAGTAAGAAACCGGGGATGTATATCAACAAGAGACAGTAAAAAGGTTTACGCGGGTCTTAATCTGAAAAGAATCCTTACAGCGGGTCCCTCTGCGTCTGCGCTTGTGTCTCCGTTGTGCAGCCGTATCCTGGGCGGGTGTAGTACGTTGTTCATCGTAAAAGAGAGGAACTTAGTTTAAAGAAAAAGGACCGTCTGAAAGATGTACTTTATATTAAATAAGCAGAGTACGATTGAAGAAGTGAATAAAATTGAGATTTAGTGTCTCTTGTGATACATGCATGCAGCCCCTTGTATGGGGGTATGCCGCTAGTAGGCGCCGGACTCGTCTAGCCGTGTCTGGGGTTTGAATGACCAATTCAGGTTCTTTGACTAGCGGAGCCGGATAAGTGTGGGGCTGTCAAGGCAGTCTCACGTTCTCCGTGCTCGAGTAACACTTAATACTTCCTTTTAATGAGATGATGCCGCGTGGACCGGGCATTTTAAGTGTTAGAGATGCATAATGCGGTATTGCGTTAAAGCGGGCGAAAGCTTCGCGTCCCAATAGTGCTTGATGGCTACTTTTAAACGGGGCGACATGGAAGATTAACCTTTCGCGACGGAAGTTGTCGGATGAACCGAATTCAACTTCTAGCAGTATGGAGCTCGTACAATGGGCATATGGGCCTGGCATTACTCCTTTAAAGGAGGTGTTGCTACGGCGAATTTTGGTTGGGTCTATCCCCATCCTGCGGATTGTGTCATGATATATCAGGTTTATGTCACTGCCGCCATCCATGAGGACTTGTGTAAATTGGAATCCGTCGATTATAGGATCCAATATCAAGGCAGTCCCTCTGCGTTCGGATACTTTCGAATAGTCACGATGGTGAAGGTGATTGGTTTTGACAACCCGGTGTGCGGTGCGCATTTTAGTGGGCGCCGCTCTGTTTTTCCCTTTGATCACGTGAAGTGAGTTTACTGTTTTAACCTCTTGTGGGAAATTCTTTTTGTTTTCGGGGCTCGCTTGTGGTGCTCGTCATCATCTTCACTTGGTGTGTCGAGCCCCTTGCGTTCGGCGTTGAGTCTGCCGGACTGTTTGAAGACCCAACAATTTACGTGGGTATGGTTTGCGGGCCCCGAAATCTGTGGATTTGACATATCTTGTCCAAAATTTTGTTTAAGTTGGATAGCTCATCGCTATTGTCCTTGAGGGCAGTTTTTTATTGTTCGCCGTGAGCTTTTGAATCCGGCTGTTGGCGCGCTCTTTGACCGTTCCCTTTAATCCGGCGCTGGTCCTTGTTGCGCTGTGGTGTCCCGTTCCATCCCTCGACTTGGATGTACTTGGGTCGCTGGTGCTGCATCTTGCTAGCCAGCTATCCTCTCCAGCAAAAGCGGGTCATGAGGCTTATTAATTCGGCCATTGTTCTTGGCTTTTCTTGGCGAGGTGTCTGGCGAGCCATTCGTCTCGGACGTTGTGTTTGAAGGCTGCTAAGGCTTGGCGTCCGAGACAATCGACTATTTGGTTCTTTTTAGTAAGGAACCTGTTCTAGAATTTCGGGCTGACTCTCCGGGCTGTTGAGTTATGTGACTTAGATAAATGCGCATCCGGAGGGCGGACATAGGTCCCCTGAAAATTTGCAGAAATGCATCCTCGAGCTCTTCCCAGCTTCCAATGGTATTTTCGGGAGGCTTTTAAGCCAATGCCGAGCTGGCCCTTTGAGTTTGAGGGTAAGTATTTTATGGCGTGGAGATCATCTCCTCTAGCCATGTGTATGTGGAGGATGTAATCCTCAATCCGCACTCGAGGTCTGTTGTTCCGTCGTATGCCTCTATGTTTACGGGTTTGAATCCGCTGGGAATTCATGATCCAAACCTCATCGGTGAAACATAGGGGATGTCGGCGCCCTGTATTTGGGTGTGCCGTGATGTTCGGATATTTGGCGTGTTGCATTGCTTTGAAGAGCTTGCTTTCTTGGCCCATAGATGGACCTAAGCGGGCCAACCTTTTGATGTGAATCCTTATGCGGATCGCATATCGGCTTGTGTCTTGGCGCCATTTGCCGCTCTCTTTTTGCCGTGGGGTCGTCTATCCGACCGGGTGGCCTTCTTACTTTTGATTGTGGTGGCTCTAAGGCCTCCTCGTCAAATTCGGGCAGTAGCTTTCTTTTGGGTAGCTCTTTGTTGGCGATCGTCGCCGTATTTGTCTATGATGTTGAATACTTTGCTCCATCTGATCTGAGTGCCTCTTCCGCTGTTTTGAGCTTCCGCTTACCTTTTTCAGGCTCTGTGCTGTGGCGTGAGCCTTTTCGGAGGTTATTTTGCTCCAACAATTTTCGGCGTGAGATCGTCCGGACTGTTGTCTTCGCCGGGACGGGTTGTTTATCAAGTTGTTTTGTTGGACGATTGCTCGATAAGCGTGTTAAATGCGTCTACGGTTCGCCCTGCTCTATGGCTGGGTCTCTGTTGGCGGGACTTGGTTGGCGTTTACGTTGCCGTTTGACTGCTTTTGAGGATTTATCCTTCGTGGCGTCCGTTGTTCCTCGTCTTCATTTCCTCTAGGTGTATCCACCATGTATACATCATGAGATGAGGTTGTTGTCCAGCATCCTATAGGTGCTAGTTCAATGTTGTCTCCTACATCGTCGTCCATACCGTCGATGTCTTCGGAGTCGAAATCGAGCACGTCGTGTAAGCTTTCGACAGTGGCTACGAAGTGGGTGGTGGGTGGGCGTTGAATTTCTTCTCGTCCGCATCCCAACCTTCCTGACCGTAGTCCGCCATGGCTCTCCGGATAAAGAGAGACTTTAGTGAATTCAGGATGTCACCAAAGGCGAGTCTTGAAAGATGTCATGACAGTGAACTCCATGACCGGCGCCCGATCGGATTCGATTGGCGGGGGCGCGGAGGGTTCGGAGTCCGGAGAGGAGTCCGGCACCCTGGAGTCAAGGTCTTCGCAAAGGACAGGGATGGAGTTCGGCTCGATCGCCATAGATATTGTAGCCCCCGAGGCGGTGTCCAACCACTCGTCCTCGATCGGGGAATCCGGCTCCGGATTAAGGGTCGGAGCGGATGCTGGTGCGGCCTCCAGGGCACCGTTCGGCTGCAGAGCTAGATCATGCCCATCGAGACAGTGCGGCACACTTTGCTGTGGCTCGAATCCATCGAAGATCAAGTCTCCGCGGACATCGGCCGTATAGTTCAAACTTCCAAATCTGACCTGATGGCCAGGGGCGTAGCTTTCGATCTGCTCCAGATGGCCAAGCGAATTGGCCCGCAGAGCAAAGCCGCCGAATACGAAGATCTGTCCGGGGAGAAAAGTCTCACCCTGGACAGCGTCGTTGTTGATGATCGAAGGAGCCATCGGGCCTATCGGTGACGACACAGAGGAACTCTCAATGAAAGCACCAATGTCGGTGTCAAAACCGGCGGATCTCGGGTAGGGGGTCCCGAACTGTGCATCTAGGCGGATGGTAACAGGAGACAAGGGACACGATGTTTTTACCCAGGTTCGGGCCCTCTCGATGGAGGTAATACCCTACTCCTGCTTTATTAATATAGATGATATGGGTAGTACAAGAGTAGATCTACCACGAGATCAAGGAGGCTAAACCCTAGAAGCTAGCCTATGGTATGATTGTTGTTCGTCCTATGGACTAAAACCCTCCGGTTTATATAGACACCGGATAGGTTAGGGTTACACACAGTCGGTTACAATGGTAGGAGATCTACATATCCGTATCGCCAAGCTTGCCTTCCACGCCAAGGAAAGTCCCATCCGGACACGGGACGAAGTCTTCAATCTTGTATCTACATAGTCTTGGAGTCTGGCCGTGATGATAGTTCGGCTATCCGGACACCCCCTAGTCCAGGACTCCCTCAGCCGGACTCCAACTCATAGCCTTCGAGCATGTTGGATACTACGGCACGTGGCCAAAAGTGGCGAAGAGCTTCTAGCTTCAGAATCCCAGCCCAGCAACACCAGTACGGTGTTAACAGTCTTCGAGACTTTCGCATCAAATAACATGCGAAAACAAACACTCCGCAACCTTGCCGAAGTCTACCAAGTAGCAACAATAAATTCATAGAGTGACACGGCTATTACCTTTAATGCCAGTGACGAACCTAAATTCCAAACAGCCCTAGCACCAGCCACATTGGTCCTCAGTCCGATAGTGGACGGCTTTCGCCTTACTAAGGTACTCATGGATGGCGGCAGCGGACTAAACCTCATCTATGAGGAAACCCTCCGAAAAATGGAAATAGACTGGAACCGCATTGAGCGAAGCAGCACAACCTTTAGAGGAATAATCCCTAGCCGGGAAGCATGTTGCGCAGGAAAAATCACACTGGACGTAGTGTTCGGCTCGCCGGACAATTACAGGTCCGAGGAGGTCACATTTCAAGTGGCCCCTTTCAACAGCGGATATCATGCTTTATTAGGACGAGAGGCATTCACAATTTTTCAAGCTATACCCCATTATGGGTACATGCAGCTTAAAATGCCCGGACCTAACGAAATCATCACTCTCGCTAGTGATCCGAACATAGCACTCCGCGCCGAAAACAAGACAGCCGCACTAGCCCTCGAGGCACTATCCGAAGCCCTAGCGGCCGAGGAACTCACCGCGATGCGCTCCACGGTGAACAGGGACGAAGTGATACTTGATAAAAGATCCAAGTCCACCTCTTTTAAACCAGCGGATGAAATAGTCAAATTCCAAGTCCACCCAACGGACCACAAAGACGGCCTCCATTGGGGCACAATTAAACCCTGATGTAGACGCCGAACTACGAGAATTTCTACGAGAAAACTAGGACATCTTTGCATGGCACCCTTCAGACATGCCAGGAATCCCACGTCGGCTGGCCGAGCACAGCCTAAATATCCTAAAAGGATTCAAGCCACCAAACAGGCTCTTGGCGCTTTTCCCAACCCAAGAGACAAAGGCCATGGGAGAGGAGCTAGCCAAACTTTTGGAAGCCGGATTCATCGGAGATATAAAACATCGGACGGCTAGCAAAACTGGTGATGGTACCAAGAAGGATAAATCCTAGCACCTATGTGTTGATTTTAAAGACCTTAATAAGGCTTGCCCAAAGGATCCGTTCCCCTCCCTCGAATTGATCAAATTATTGGCGCTATAGCAGGACACGACTCATTGTGCTTCCTCGGCGCATACTCGGCTACCACCAAATCAAGATGGCGGAGCAGCACCAAGCTGCAACAGATTCATCACTCCATACGGCCCGTTCGCTTCAACACAATGCCCTTTGGGCTCAAAAACGCCGGCGCAACATATCAGCGCATGATTCGTACATGTCCGCAAACCAGATCGGCAAAACAAGGAAGCATATGTAGATGACGTGGTCGTCAAAACCAAGCACGTTGAAACTCTAGTAGACGACTTGAGGCTCACATTCGACAATCTTCGAAAATATGACATCAACCTCAATCCGGAAAAATGCTTCTTTGGCGTTCCAGCCGGAAAGCTCCTGGGCTTCATTGTGTCCGGTAGAGGAATTGAAGCAAACCCAGCCAAGATCCGAGCTCTGTCACAATTGGATATTCCAAAAGACCTCAAACAAATACAAAAATTGACGGGATGTGTAGCGGCTCTAAGCCACTTTATTTCCCGTTTGGGAGAAAAGGCGTTACCCCTTTACCGCCTCCTCCGGCGCACCGAACACTTCGAGTGGACGGATGCCGCCACGGCCGGACTCAAAGAAATAAAGGCCATTTTGGCAACAAATCCGGTCCTGACCGCGCCCAATGTCGGCGAACCAATGCTATTATATATCGCCGCAACACATCAAGTTGTCAGCGCGGTGCTCGTTGTCGAACGAGAAACGGACGGACACCGGTTCCCGCTTCAAAAACCGGTTTACTATGTGTCCACTTTCCTAACTCCATGCAAGTCCCGGTACCCACACTATCAAAAGATAGCATACGCGGTGTTCATGGCATCCCGGAAGCTGTGACACTACTTTCAAGAGTGTTCGATAATGGTAGCCTCCGAAGTACCCCTTAACGACATTATAAACAACCGCGACGCGACGGGCCGGATTGCTAAATGGGACATAGAGCTCCTTCCATTCGACATAACTTATAAGCCACGACGAGCTATTAAGTCGCAGGTTTTGGCCGACTTCGTGGCGAATGGATCAAGCGAACTCCCTAAAGAGTACGGCGCATACTCAATGGATCATGCACTTTGACGGCTCCAAAATGTTGGCGGCACTGGGGCTGGCGTCGTTCGACGTCCCCAACCGGGACACACAGTCCAATCGTCCTTCGAGAATGTATACGGACTCCAACAACGCGGCGAATATGAGGCCCTACGCACGACCTCCGGATGGCAGTCTCCATGGGCATTCAACGCCTAGAGGTGCGCGGGGATTCAAACCTCGCAATATCTCAAATAAACGGAGACTTTGATGCCAAAGATCCGAAAATGGCAGCATACCGCAATGCGGTCCTAAAAATGTCAGCACGCGGTTCAAGGGCTCAAATTTCATCATATAGCCCGGGATAACAACCAGGCGGCGGATATATTGGCACGCATCGGTGCAAAACGCGATGCCGTCCCACCCAATATCTTTCTGGAACGGCTGTTCAAGCCATCCGTACTATGGGAAGGGGAGTCCGGCAATAACAATCCGGACCCAACCGCACTGCCTGACGCCGAACACTCTGACACAACCGGAGGCTCTGCCCCCGAGATAACACCCTCCGCTCACGAAATAATGGCGGTTATCGCCCCGTGGACGGAACCATTCCTAGCCTACCTAACTAGGAAGGAACTCCCCGGAGACCAAAATGAGGCTCGCTGGATAGTACGGCGATCTAAAGCCTATAAAGTCCATGAGGGAGAGCTTTATAAGAAAAGCACTACCGAGTCCTTCAAAGGTGTATCTCCAAGAGGAAGGCGAAACCTCTGGCTGAAATTCATGCCGACTGGGTGGGCACCACGCCGCAGCCCGGCCCTTGTAGGCAAGGCCTTCCGTACAGGATTTTATTGGCCGACGGCCCGGCAGATGTCGAGACTTAGTCCAACGATGCATCGGTTGCCAGCTTTTGCTAACCAAAGCCACATGCCACCCACCGCCCTTAAAACTATACCCATCACCTGGCCGTTCATGATGCAGGGGCTTGACATGGTTGGACCCCTTAAGGGAGGAACCCACAAGAAAAAATACCTATTGGTCATGGTGGATAAATTCACCAAATGGATAGAGGCCAAGCACGTTAAAACGGCGAATCCGGACCGTGATAGACTTCATATCATGGGTAGTGCACCATTACGGTGTCCCCACAAGATCATCATCGATAACGGCACCAACTTCACGGCCGATGAGGTCAAATTATGGTGCAAAAACATGGGCATCAAGCTCGATTACGCCTCGCCTATCACCCTCAAACCAACGGCCAAGTCGAGCGAGCAAATGGTCTAATCATGAGCGGCATTAAACCCAGACTAGTGCGGTCCTCAAGGAATCTAACACGCCTTTGGGTTGAGGAGCTCGACTCCGTACTGGGGGTTGCGGACCACGCCCGAATCGTACTACGGATTCACACCATTCTTTATGGTGTACGGCGCAGAGGCAGTCTTGCCCTGCGACATAATACATGACTCACCTCGCGTGCGCATGTATGAAGAAAGAGAAGACGAGCTCGATCGGCAGGACAGTTTGGACGCATTGGAGGAGGAGCGCGACGTGGCAAAAGCTTGTTCCGCATTCTATCAACAACAGGCTCGAAGATACCAAAGCAGGGAAGTACTGGCCAAAGCTTATAACGTTGGCGAACTAGTTCTACGCCTGCCGGACAAGAAAAAGGACAAACTCAAGCCCAAATGGGAAGGTCCCTTCATCATCGACCAGGTCCTGACCGGTGAAGCATACTGTCTGCGAAACGCGTCAGATAACCGACTCGAGCTGAACTCATGGAACGCGGCCCGTCTACGAAGATTCTATGCCTAAGCGCCGGACTCCAAGTTCGTCTCCTTCCTCCGTCCACATTTTCTATTTTTTCTGTCTTTTATTTCTCTCCTTCCTCCTCCTTCTTCTCGAAACCTCTAGAGGCTCGTTTGCGCTTTTTTCGCACATACTTGACGCGCTGTCCGTGCTCATTATACCTGGGGGCTTCTTTAACAGAAGCTTATTTATACGGGCTTCATGCCCAACACATGCATTAAACTTCCGCATGTACCTTTTATTCACCATTATATGCATCGATATGACTTAAGTTTTGGCCAAGCTGGGTTGCCTGGCTCCTGTGCTTACCCCTACGTTCCCGATTGTTCGGCTAGGTGGTAAAGGGAGCACCTCTGCGATTGTTACTACCGGGTCATCCGGATGTGTACCTCAGACTGGGTGAAGCCGAAAGCTAGCGTTCTTAAGGGAATATTCGGTTGGTGAACTGAAAGATGATTTTTTTAATTATTTACCCATCTGCCCCCAGATGATTTTCTGCTTTCGTAGCAGCTTTGACATGCACTTTAGGGCATGCATCCCAGCGAAAGGAACCCTTAACGGAACTATTCTCCCTGGAAGATGTTTCTTACTACCCATGTAATATAACATAACTAGTTGGGCACTTGTCTGATACAACAACAATGACCCCTACGCCTTGTCTCCATGCATACCCCGGTTCTTATATAACTACGAAGGTATTCGGACACACTCTGGACTATTGGGTCCTAAGGTCGAAGCGAAAAGGTCCGCTATGACAAGCGATCTACAATCCGCAAGAAGACATTTTTCATGTCATATTTTACATAGTCAACTCGACTCATTGTATTCCTCCTCAATGCCATCTAATAGGCCATCTAATTTACAATCTTGCTGGGAATACTTGGCGGCCAATTCTACTTGGCGTACACTAAACTTCTGAGGATCTCCATCCCATCAGGCCCCAGGTCCGACCTCGGCCATGTGGTTTGGGTCAGCCTTGTACCGCGTCTTTACCATGGCCCGAGCCTCCTGGCGCCTTAATGGTGGCCGATATCTTCCATAGTCGGAAGCGCCGCCGTGCTCCTTGAAGCCGCTCTGCCAGCTCCCCAATGCCTTGAGCGGGGAGATAGATAGCCACAAGGCCTGGCCGACGCCTTTCATCACTGTCGGACTCGTTAGTGCAGGTGGCATAATTCGGGAAGAAGATCACCCGAAGAACTGGGCATCTCCTCCTCGGGGCGACACAGTGAGAAAACCTACATACATGTTTATGTTAGTCGCCTTCCTCGCCAACTCTTTCAAAGTTCACTCAAGCACTTATTGAAAATGCAGCGACGAAGCGCCGATTCTCCTTCTGAGTTAGATAACTGAGCACGAACATCCTTTAGTTCCTCACCCAGCTTGGTGTTGGCATCTTGGAGGCTATTCTTCTCTGCCGCACCCTTGTAAGCACGCTCTCTTGACCTTTAGCTGGCGCAAGAGCTGTTGCTTGTCCGGATCTAGTCCGCGCCATCTACAATGTTTTGTCAGTTACACACACGCCGCACTTCATAAACTATTTATCTTTAGAAGCGTATATTACGGAGGGGTCTCTGTGGCTCCCCGTGGCGGCTAGTCTTGGCCTCAAGTTGGGCCTTGCACTCTTCAAGCTCTGGGGACAGTCGGCTACTCTTTTTTGTAAGATCTGCAGATAACAAATGATCCTTAAATCAGTTATTCTAACTATTTTAAGTCTCGGGGCTCTTGGCATATATAATCGCCAAATTTCCTTACCAGTATGTCCTTTACATACTGCTCCGTAGCTCTGCTAGACCATCTTGAGCGGCACGGAGGTGCGCATCTCCAATTGAAGGCATTCAAGGCCTCTTGGGAGAAACATGCGTCACGAAGAACTGTCGGCGGGCGCTTGTGATTCAAGCGCTCTCCACCTCGGAGTTGGTGGCGGACAATCTGTCGGCATCCTCTGTCGGAGGAGCATCGACGACGCCTCGTGTTCGCCTCCGCTTGGACCTGGCTTTGGAGCCTGGCGGCGGAGGTTCGATTATAACCTCTCCGGACTCGGTCCGCGAAGCGCTCTTTTCCTGAAAAAGAGCGTCAGCGATAATCGCCTTCGAGAATCAATCTTAGGAACATGGTGACACGCTATACCGTTGCGGCGGAGTTTCGATCCGGACCGCACCTTTTTAGCTCACTGCGGGCGTCTGCCTTTGTTGGCCAGCCGCCGCGGGCTCGGCTTCCTGCCTCAAAAGTACCCCCTGCGAAACGCCATTGGTATACGGTGATCGAGAAATAAGAAAGGATGAGTCATTATCAGAATATTGGGACCTTGGTCTCAGTTACCTGCGAGGTTGGAAGTATTCCGGGGTAATCGGCCGTAATGGCAACCAAAGCATTGTCGATGCTAAGTTGATGGAATACCCCGTCGATCAACTCCACCTTTATATCCGGATCCTCTTCGGAGGTCGGATCAAGGGACCGTTCCGGATCCTCGGGTTGTGGGGGCGGGCTGTGTATCTTCTCCACAGTCCGGCGCAGTTCTTGCGCGGAAATCATGAAATGAGATATTTAACCACGGGAACATGGATCGGACAGGTCACAAAGATGTTTGCTTACCCAGCTTCGAGGATTATTCGAAGAAAACTCCTTCAGTGGATTGACGTGGAGGAAATCCTTCTCCTCCCCTTTATACATGGCAGACAAGATCTTCACCAGTTCGGTGACCGATCCCGGCCCTTTGCGGCCATGGCGGGTGGCATCATCCTCCCCGTTGAAGTCCCACATGGGGTGGCCCCTATATTAGAGCGGTTGCACTCCCCTCATAATGCAGACTGCCATGACTCCAATCATGGTCAATCCGGCGTGAGCCAGTAACCTTATTCGGCTCATCAAATAGAGGACATCCCGGTCATTTTCCCTCTGGGGGCTCCGAGGGCGCCAGCTTAGGCGCTTCTTCAGAGGAGCATTGCTAAACTCCGGAAGGCCGATCCGAACAGGATCCGGCAGCGGGACATCCTCCATGTAAAACCATTCCGAAGGCCAGTCTTCGGACGCCTTCTTCGGGGTTCCGGACAGGTATCCGGTCCCGGCGATGCGCCATAGCTCGGCTCCGCCCACTTGATATATCGACCCCTCATAAGAACGGGGTACTAGGCAGAATAATCTCTTCCACAGCCCGAGCCTCGACGCCCAAGAACAGTTCGCAAAGGGCCACGAAGCCCGCGATATGCAGAATGGAGGCAGGCGTAAGGTGGTGCAACTGGAGGCCGTAGAACTCCAAGAGCCCCTGGAGAAACGGATGGATTGGAAATCTGAGTCCTCTTACTAGATAAGAGATGAAGCATACCCGCTCCCTTTAGAGGGATCGGGGATACTCTCCGCTTGCTTTCCGCCCTTGTAGGTGGCAAGTCCGGCTCGAACCGGAACCATGACGGCCGGGGGAAGAAATCCCTTGGCTTGGAGTATAACTAGCTCGCTATGCGGGGTGAGCATCTCTCCCAATTTCTGTGCTGAGGGCTGGGAGGCGAGAGGAGGAGCCGATCGACTGTCCATGATGGGATGGGCTTTGGTCGAGGCGCCCGATGAAAGCTCATGAAGGGGGATTGTGTGACTCAGATCTAGAACCTCGCCCTTTATAGGCAGCTCATTTATGCAGCTAGGGGTAATTGTAAAATACCACTGGCTTTTAGCATTCATTCAAACACGTGGAAGATGGCCATTATTGGGCGTAGAAGCCAAGGCGCAGCATTTATCGAAGCGGACACTATTCGACAAGTATATGGAATTTGGAGCAGAACCCGCCATAATGCGAAGACAATCAACGCCACCGACTCATCGTCATTGAAGCCTGGTTGAGGCTACTTGAGGAGTCCTGGACTAGGGGTGTTGGATAGCGAACTATCATCACGGCGGACTCCAAGACTATGAAGATACAAGATTGAAGACTTCGTCCCGTGTCCGGATGGGACTTTCCTTGGCGTGGAAGGCAAGCTTGGCGTCTGGATATGTAGATCTCCTACCATTGTAACCGACTCGTGTAACCCTAACCTATCCGGTGTCTATATAAACCGGAGGGTTTTAGTCGTGGGACGAACAACAATCATACCATAGGCTAGCTTCTAGGGTTTAGCCTCCTTGATCTCGTGGTAGATCTACTCTTGTACTACCCATATCATCAATATTAATCAAGCGGGGTAGGGTATTACCTCCATCGAGAGGGCCCGAACCTGGGTAAAAACATCGTGTCCCTTGTCTCCTGTTACCATCCGCCTGGACGCACAGTTCGGGACCATTGTAACTGACTCTGTGCAAGAGGGTGTCAAAACCGGCGGATCTCGGGACCATTGTAACCGACTCTATGCATCAGATAGCCCGGCGATAGTCATGGAAATCCAGCCCATAATAAAACATGAGCCCCCGCACAAAGGGATCCGTTGGGAAGCCTAAACCCCGAAGGAAGTGAGACACGAACACCACGCTCTCGCCGGGCTCAGGAGTGGGAATGACCTGCCCTGGAGCAGGCAGCCTATGCAAAATCTCGCCGGTTAGATACCTGGCGTCTCGCAGCTTTAGCACATCTTCTTCGTGACGGAAGAAGACATCCATCGGCCGTGCTGGTCGGAGCCGGACATCGTCGAAGGTCCGAAGCGCCTAAATCTGAAGCTTTGGGTGTTAGAACTCGAAGCGCGAGGTGAACTCGATGGAGGGTGTAAAAAAGAGGAGGGCCTTGGTCTCATTATAAAGAGGTTGAATACCAAGAGCCCTCCCCGTGGTCGATTAGGACTCGCCTTTGATAGAGGAGGCGTGCCAACGGGCACGGTTGGGTTACCCACGTCCGTATTGATGAGAATCCCGGAATAAGGGGGGCACGATCTATGCTTTGATAAGACGTGCCAATGAAACCGCCTCGCTAAACGCGCTAAGGTGGAACGGTAAAAAACAATTCATATAAAGGCCTGCCCGTGGTGTGATGTCACGCCGCGGAATGCGTCAGCAGATCTGTGCAAAAGTTATTCGCTCTACGGTGGTATGTGGAACTTGTTTTGCAGAGCCGGACACTGTCCTTGTGTTCAAAACCTTCTATGAAGTATTCGGAGGAGGAACCCGCCTTGCGATGCGAAGACAATATCGCGCCGGACTCGTCGTCATTGAAGCCTGGTTCGGGGTTCTTGAGGAGTCTGGACTAGGGGTGTCCGGATAGCGAACTATCATCGCGGCGGACTCCAAGACTATGAAGATACAAGATTGAAGACTTCGTCCCGTGTCCGGATGGGACTTTCCTTGGCGTGGAAGGCAAGCTTGGCGTCTGGATATGTAGATCTCCTACCATTGTAACCGACTCTGTAACCCTAACCTATCCGGTGTCTATATAAACCGGAGGGTTTTAGTCCGTAGGAGAAACAACAATCATACCATAGGCTAGCTTCTAGGGTTTAGCCTCTCTGATCTCGTGGTACATCTACTCTTGTACTACCCATATCATCAATATTAATCAAGCAGGAGTAGGGTATTACCTCCATCGAGAGGGCCCGAACCTGGGTAAAAACATCGTGTCCCTTGTCTCCTGTTACCATCCGCCTAGACGCACAGTTCGGGACCCCCTACCCGAGATCCGCTGGTTTTGACACCGACAATAGGCCTCCATTTCACACACATTGCATGCAAAATTTTGTTTGAGATGTCATCGACACATATTCCCACAAATAATTCACGAAATCAACCCCCCACCCCACCCCCACCACAAAACAAAAAACACTCACAAACGCGGTTTGTATCTCTCACACACACCCACGTAGGTGGGGGCGTGCACGAAGAGAAGAGGTGCATGCAGCGCACGCGTACTCCGTCTCTTTCCCAACCACACCCCTGCTGGTACACGGTGGAGCTCTTTTCTGTCTTTAAAAAGGCAGCCCACGCGGTAATTTGGCACGTGTCTTTGGTTGTCCACTTGGTGGAGGGAGGATCGTCTACCACGGGTGAACAAACAAATTGCAACTTGACGTTATGTTAAATTAAAAAAGAGGCAAACCATGTGGGGCCTACCTTAGAGGCAAGGCTCTATACATCGGAGTACTTTTGATGTGCCCATCAACTCAGAATCGAGGAGAAGCTTTCTTAGTCGCCGTCTCCCCATACAGGCGCGGTGGCTCATGAGGATGAGGTGAAGCTTGCTCCTCCCTGCGCCCATCTTGTGTGGTGGCTCGCAGGACGAGGAGATAAATTTACTACTCCCTCTGTTTACTCCTCGTCCCTACTACCTTGGTTATAGAGATTATATCATATTGTTTGGAATATATATGTCCTTAGTAGATTTCAATATGAACTACTAGTACATACTCCAAACACTGATGTATATAGGCGTATTTTAGAGTGTACATTCACTCATTTTGCTCCGTATGTAGTAGCACTCTCCCTCGCCCTCGACCCTGCGCCCGTGGTGGGCGTGCAGCAATTCATTCGGTCTCATATAGCGAGCGATATATACTGCACTACCATTATTGCTCGACTTCGAAGAGGCTAAGAGCCAATCGCAAGGTTAATATTTTGGAGATGCCAAGCGCAAGGTTATAGGAGAACGAGTAGTAGGTGCGCGTCATTTATAAATAATTTTGTTTTCTTGATGGCACGTACACAATATGATAGGTTCATATGGAGAAAAAGGAAACCGCTCCACTATATACATAGTCAAGACGGGCCAGCCTACGGTTGCTTGCTGGGGTTGCTCTCTTCACACTCTCTCGCACAAAACAAGCTGTGGCCACATCTCTAACATCCCGGCGGATCATGTCCGCTTGGGGAAGGGTGGATGCTTAGTGTAGATGCGGTGTCCGTCGACGGCGAAAAACCCACCGTCGGCACGTCCCGATCAGGGGTCCCGCCATTCTCTCTCACAAAGCCGTGAGGTTGCCTTCGTCCCTTGCTCATTTGCCGCGGCGTGGGCAGTTGCCGCCTCCGCCACCCTCCTTAAGGTTGAGCTACGTCCCTCGGTACAACTCCTTTACAGCCGGCTTGCACCATTTGCTCCAGCTGCCCACATCACTCCCTCGTGGATATTTCTCTACTTCTTTGCCCTTTTATACCGATACCTCTCTTGGCTTCTACGTCTGTATTTGTGATGAGTTTATGTCTCATCAACTAGTCCTAGTAATTATTCTAATCACGCTTGTTCAATTTCTTTCCCACAGGGATGCTCATCTCGATTTTGTGAAACTGCACAAAATGATCCGATGGTCAAAAGGTTGCAAACTTCATTTATTAGGAAGCTCGAACATTGCCAGCAAATTGAAGCCTGGTCAGGGTTCACGGTTCAAGGGCTAGGGACTGCATGGATCGTTTTTTTCTTTAGCTACCTCTGTTCCAAAATAAGTGTCAACTTTAGTAGTAGTACAACTTTGTACTAAAGTTTGCACAAAGTTGAGACACTTATTTTGGAACGGAGGGAGTACATATTTGCTATGATCATCAATCATTGAGATGCAATAGCATGCATGTTAGTCTCCTTTGTATTTGATGAAATGTTGCAACGGGCAACCTTGGACGCAAGATACATGTAACAGGAGCTGGAAGCTTCATAGCATTGTACAAATTTATCTCGCTGATAAATTACAGTACGTACTAGTACTATACTAGTACTTCCTCCGTTCCTAAATATAAGTCTTTGTAGAGATTTCACCATTAACCACATGCGGATGTATATAGATGCATTTTAAGTGTAGATTCATTCATTTTGTTCCGTATGTAGTTCACCTAGTGGAATCTCTACAAAGACTTATCTACTAGTAATAGCTAGCCCCCACTACTAGGAATTCTCTATCCTCTCCTTGAGCCACATCATCAAAATTGACGTAGCCGTTAGATGAAGTAAATCAGTCATAATAGCCGTCTGATCTAGACGTTGAGAGGCTCAGCACTAAGCCACATGCAAGCATGCAGAAATACCGTGGCATATGCATGGTAGTGGGTTTTAAATCACATCAACATGTCTACATGCAAGCATGCACCGGTAGCATGCATGTAAGTGAGCTTTTAAGTCCCATTAACATGTCAAAAAGAAAAATATAATCCCATTATGCAGTAGGAGTTGGCTGATCTTTTTTCCTTATGTGGGATGATCTAAATGATGATGGGAGTTTATTTAGTTTGGCTACCACATTTGTCATGCGGTTATAGATTTTTTTTAGTTCTATGAAATCGATAATTTTGCGCAGAGAGATATACCGCTGTTCCACGGCAACGCGCGGGGACTCATCTAGTAATATTTAGGAACGGAGGGAGTACTATGTCAAGAGTTAGGTGTCGCACGGTGATAGTGTGAGGTGGGCCATGTAATCATTGAGCCTGCGTGTTTTCACTGCTCTTGCACTCCTCCGCTGTAAGAATGGAGAAAATTGTAATCTACTACCTCCTTTCGCCGAAAGCGTGGGACATCCAGCAGTCCTACTACCTCAGTAATAAAGACCAATGAGCCGTCAAATCACATAGACCTAGCAGTAAGTTGGACGGACGAAGCAACCATCACTCTTGCGCCAGTGAGAGGTCGCGTCCGCTCTGCCCGGGCATGAATGCGGCACCGATTCTTTGGAGCGGCGATGACCGTTTCGGGCAGGAAGCGCGAGCGGGCGGTGGAGGGGCTTTGGGTGGGCCAGGCTGGTCAGGAGCGGGCGTGGCAGCTGTCCGCATGTCCCTACCGGACACGCCCAAAAACAAGACGATGCACCGACTCTCGCGGCTAAAATCGTACACTACACACCATATCTCTGTATGAGTAGGTCGATCTGTCGCACTCTCTAACACACACATGCTGTTAAACACACACACGCACACGCACGCACCTTGGTCCCGTTGCACCTTCTAACGTGACTTATTACACCTAGACGGAGGGAGTAGTAAGTATATGAGATACGGTGGCACACTGACTTAAGTCGAATACAAGTGCCCAAAATTTGTTTGCATGTTATAATAAGGATTCACTTAAAATAGTGCGTGAGCGAGCAGAGGATCAATTGGACGGTGTTCTTGAGAGTAGCAAGATGTGTGAGGTAGTAAGATACACATGGCGCTTTTAATTTTCTTATTAATTTTTTGTTTCACCCTCACCGGTGGGACCCAACATACTACGTGGAGAGAGGTAAGGTGACTAAGGCTGCATTATTTCTACACCACTTGTGGATAGTCTTACCACCAAAGCCACATGACACGATTATGATTGAAATCCTAATGACTCCACACACACACACACACACAAAAACACGGCATGCACATTACACGAATGCAGAGAATGTATAAAGGTTATTTTCCTCTCGTTGAACATAACGGGAGGGTTGTGTAGCTAGTTAGCCTGTTCGCTCATCAAACTTGAGGTCTCGGGTTCGATAACTACACTTGAGCATAATTTTTGCCAGGAGGATTCTTTGACTGGTCAAAATGTTTTCTAGGGTTTGCACGCTTCACACTCTCTCTCAAAGATATATATACACGCCGAGCCTCGGCGCTTGTAGTTGCTCTCTTCACTCTCTCGCCTCTCTCCGGAGCTGGATCCTCGGCGCTTGTAGTTGCTCTCTTCACACTCTCTCGCCTCTCCAGATCTAAACAAGACTTCATGGCCTCTCTCTCCCCTCACTGCTGCTCAAAGAGCCGGCAGGATCCGTCCGCAGGGAAGGGAAGGAGGCTTAACACTGTCGCCGTCGGTGAGGGAGGGAATCCACTACCAGCGTTGTTGTTCACTTTCCACCCAACGGCAGCGCGGGAGGGCCTCCGGCCCTTCTTCGTCGTCGTCCCGTCGCCCACCGAACCACGCCCCAAGAACCTTAAGGTATATTTTACTTACTCCACATGCATTGCTCTAGCTGCATGTATACCATGAATCTAGGGCGTGGTTCAAAGAGGAAAGGAGTGGGGAAAGTAGTGGGAAAAGTTGTATATAGCATGAATCTAGGGCGTGGTTCAAAGAGGAAATGAAGGGGAAAGTTGTATAGCATGAATCTAGGGCGTGGTTCAAAGAGGAAAGGAATGGGGAAAGTAGTGGGGAAAGTTGTATCGCATAAATCTGGGACGTGGTTCAAAGAGGAAAGGAAGGGCGAAAGTACTAGTTCAAAAGGAAAGGAAGGGACAAGGCTGCAAAGTTTGAGCAGGACTAGATTTGCTTGTGCTCACATAGGGAAAGGTGTCTAAAGATAACAAAACTGGGACCAACACAAATATGCTCCTTGGTTGTTTGTTCTTTGTTGCAACAGATGTGCATGACCACAATACATCGGTAGATGCACATGGTGCTGGTCGTCCCACCGTCCGTCCAACTCATTAGTTGTTGTTAATCTATGGCCTGTTTGGTTAAAACTCCTAGTCCCTACCTGCTTGGTTCCAGGACTAAACATGGACTAGAGGTTATTAAATGACATGATAAAGACCATGTTACCCCTAGTAATGAACTAATAGAAACAAGGTGCGATGCGTGGCAGAAACTGTTGGAAAAAGTCCCAAAAGACTCCCTCGGGTCTTCTTTCTTTACTCCCAAATGCCCACTTTAGTCCCAAAAATCCCTCCTGTTTGGTTTAGATGTGACTGACACGGAGTTTTTTTAGTCCCTACACCAAAATGTCCCTGTAAACAAACACCCTCTAATAATGCCGCTGGAAAATTGATGCAATGCCATAGTTAAAAGTAAATTACATGTTTAACGAATTTTATTGTTAATATAATCTCTATGTTAATATAATCAATGCCACCGTTTGAGAAATGCTACTGTCTTGCTTTCTTTCCCATTTAGATAAGGTAGATGCTTCTTTTTGTTGGCTTCTGTGTCGTCCACCGTTATTGACCAATAATTGTTTCCTTTGCACCTCTGTGTAAACATGGTTATCTATTTCACCTCATTGCCATTGTGACCTTTTGTTGCACTGCACAAAACACTTTTGTTTAAGAGTGTTTTGTGCAGTTCAACCAAAATGTCAAACTGACAACGTTGCTTGATTGCTTGATCTTAGTGGAACTGCACAAGAGGAGATCTTACTTCCTATCCGTTCAGGCGAATTTGGTTCAGATCTTCTTCTTGTGAGTTGTTTGAATTCCGCATCATGAGAGGTCAGTACTAGCCTTCTTTCACATGATTCTGCAGTGTGCTTTCATATGTTGTGCTACTTGTACGATAATGTTGCTTGATTTTAGTGAACTGCACAAATGGAGACAAGACTTTCAATCTGTATGTGCACCGTAATATCCCATTGAGGTAAGATAAGGATATTTCACAACTGCTGGCCTGTATTTTGCCACTTTCATCGAAAATTAAGTTTAGTATTATACTTGTGCTCCCTAATTGACATGCCAAATCTTACATTGAAGGCGAAGCTTGTGCATTATTGAACCAAGTGATGACGGGAAGAACAAGCGGAAGAAAAACAAAAATCAACTCCCGGTGCTATAATGAAGCACTGGAACTATGATGACACAAGTAATGATATAGTTTTGCATCTTAATTTGGCTGGAATGAGCAGTTGTTTTGCCACTGATTTGATGCCATATGTAATTATCTCTACTTGTGCAAACAGGGATCTTCTTTGAAGATACCATATATTTTAGTGGAACTACACAAGAAGATGTTGGAAACATTAAACTAATCGAGGAGTATATAGTAAGCATGGCCACCCCCGTAGATAGCAACAGATGGTTCCCGAGAAGTGCTTCATCTGTATGCTCTACACAATTAGCCTCCTGACAAAGGTTGGTACTCGCCCACTGATTTCATCCATATGATTGAGCTTTGTCATCTCTATTGGTGTTGTGCTACTGTTTAGATACTGTCATGAAAAAGTGGTATTGTCCTTGGGAAGTGCTTCATTTGTGTTGTTTTAAATATATCCTTTCCTTTTGTTTCGAGCAAACATGGATGCTAGCATTTAGTAGTCCTCTTGTCTTTGCACAATAGGATCATCTTCCTCTGAAGAAGAATATGGAGTACGTGAAGTGACTAGTTCCGATTATGCCAGGATGAAGAAGCACTGTCTATCTTCTCATCAGAAGGAGCAATTGAAGGATGGTTACATTACTCCCCACAAGACCAAACTAACTTCAGCTCAGAAGGACTGACAAATCTCCTTTTTTTGCTGTGATGCGCGAGTAAAATGTTGTTCTAGGATTCTTTCTGGTGAGTTCCATTTTTCTAAAAGTGTGCTCTACATGGACCATGTATGTGCCTGTTGAAACTGTCAATTCATAGTACAGTTTGCTTTATACTAATCACTTTTTGTATTTGTGCAAACAGGGTGCTCACTTGATTTCAACGGAACTGCACAAAATGTTCATGAATACATCGAATCATTCATTTCCACCACAAGAAAGGAGGTGCCCATAAGTTCAAGGCGTTGCAACATATAAGGGCGAAATCATACAAGCTACGCTGGAATTTGGTTGATTTTGGTGGAACCGCACAAAAAGAACAGCTGATTTATTTAGCACGAGTTGCCATGTCAATGTCCGAATCGATGGCAAACCCTGCCCATTCCACAATCGTAGGCAATTGATATTTTGGAATGGGACAACCTTGTCAAATTTTTCTCATTGATTTTAGCAAGATATGCGTTTGATATTTTTGAATGGGGCGCCCTTTGCTGTCGTCGCAAGAGCGATCAATTTTTCTTTATTCTTTAGTTGTGAAGTAAATATTGCCTCGACATGTGATTCGCTGAGATGCATAATCATCGATTGTTTTGAATGTTCTCTATGAATTGCCGAGCCTGTGTGTTTGATTCAATGTCTGAAGCGCTAAAAGCTGCTCAAACTCTTTGTACTCCTTCTGTTCCTTTTACTTAGCACATTGTGAAAGTGCATACTTTTTGTATAAGATTGGTCAAAGTAGAGATACTTTGACTGCAGATAAAATTTGTATGCAGACTAGAAAGGACGGAGGGAGTACATGTGAAATCGCTGCAAACGTGGTGATCACCACAGGAATAATGCTTGTACGTATTGTTTTGCATGTTCTTCCAATGCAAGTGATACAGAATTGAACTAATCGAAATAAATTCATTCATACACGGTCGGTTTCATATAAACATGCGGATTTCATTACATTTCATACATTCTTCAACTAAAAGGGTGTTTGTGGCGCATGCATCTCCCGAATCAGAGGCCGAAGTCATCCTCCTTTTCAAAAAAACTGAAAAGGGTGCGCTGGAGGTATAATTAATTAACGAAGCTACCCACTTGTGTCCCGGCAGAGCGAGCAGAAGCTTGATGACTTAACTGCAGTTGCGATTGCGAATCGACATGTGGCTGTTGGGCCCACGTGTCGATCCACCAACTGCACCAGCGATTAAGTAAAGCAGCGTTCTTCTCCAATGCAGCTCTCCGACTCCATGTCGCGCCAAGAAGCTAACCGGCCGTCAATGGTCAACCCGCTTAGCTTGGCTTCAACCGAGGGTAGCAGCGGTGGCCTTACTTGGACCCAGCGGCGGCGACCTACCGTGTTCTACTCTTCCTCGTTTTACGTGTGGCGTGGCCCGTTGGCGCGGGCGGGGCCTCGGCGAGCCGGCGATGCCTCTGTCTGCGTTGCGGCGGGCGGCGCCTCGGCGGGCGGTGGAAATCCTCCCCACGTTGTTGGCACGGTGGGGCCTCGGCTGAGCCGGCGATGTCCTCTGCCTCGTTGTTGGCGGGCGGGGCCTCGGCGAGCCGCGGTGTCCTCGCCTCGTTGTTGGCGCCATGGCTTGGCGGAGCAGCGGTGTCCTCTGCCTCATTGTTGGCGCCCGGGGCGTCGGTGGGCAGGGCATCGTCGGCGCCGGTGGGCGGGACTCGTCGGGCGGCATTGTCCTCTGCCTCGTCCTCGGTCTCGCCAAACAAAGCCTCGCCTGCTTCGCCGCCCTCTTTGCTAGCTTCTTTGTGGCGGCGCGGCCTCCGCCACCCGCATGCGGTACCGCCAGCGCCGGCGGCCCTTGCGGGCGGGCGGTCTGCAGTCGAGCAGCGCCTCCTGCTCCGCCCGCTCAAGGCGATCTGCTCCACCGCTGCAGTGCTCTGGAGAGATGGTGGTTGTAGGCGGCGTCGGCCTGTGCCTCCGGAACTGCTCCTCACGCATCGCCTCACCCTGTCCATATATTGGGCATGGGCCTCGCCGATGGTCATGGTGCAATGCACCGCGAGGATAACACGAGGAGGGGTTGGCGCCGGATCGTCGACTACCATGTTCTCCATTGGGACATCGTCGTCCTCCGGCTGCTGCCCGCCAGCCGATCGGCAGCAATGGCTGCTATCTCCTTGTGGTCCGTCGTCCCCGTCCCCAAGAGCGCTGAGGCGAGGAAGCCATGGTGGGCAGTAGTGGTGTGGACAGGAGAAAGGCAACGGATCACGGATGATGCGGCTATGGCGGCGCAGCATTTTATATAGCAATGGTGGGCGGCGGAGGGACGGACGTGTGATGCGGAGTAGCCGCCTCGGCAACCGTGTATCATTAATGTGTCGGCAGATGGATGAGACGGACGGCACTTGTGTTGTTTGAAAGCGAACAATCGCTGAACCGGGAAGCGAAGCGGCGGCGCCCGAACTGTTGGCGAAGCCAGGCGGCGAGAGATCACTTTACTTGGATAGGATGAAAATGGGGACCCACCAGGTACATAGCCTCACGTCATAAGTGCCTCCTTATTATATATATATATATATATATATATATATATATATATATATATATATATATATATATAACTATATTTTATTTTGCTTCCTCCTGCTTTCCTCGACATCACGGTCCCACACCATTGTCTACCTATGTACTAGTCAATAAGCAGAGAATTGCACAAGAAGCCGGCAATTTGGGACCAAGCAGCTCGAGCAGATTTGTGTTTTTGAGGTGTGAGCACTTTGCAGAGTTTTTCGATGTTTACCCCAGGATATTAATTTTTCTCCTCTGAACAACAACGAAAACATCGCTGCAGGTATTAATGGCGGGCTGTGGCCCGTCTAGCCCAGGCCAGATATCCAGTCCAGATATTAATTTTTTTCAAGCTGAAAATGGCTAGCCCAGCTATACTTTTTTTTAGGAATACCCAGGCAAGGTCAAGTTGTTATTCTCTGCCCCACTGGGCTGCAAATCTTTCCTAGGAGGGATGCATTAGGCTTAACAAGAAAATGGGCTTTAAAAAATAATAAATGGGATGTAATTATAAAAACTGGGTAGTAACTATAAAAAAATGCACCAAACAATGATTACTTAATAAAATATTATTTTTGGAATATTGAAAATTTTAATTTCATTAATTGTTGCGAGCAGAATGTTTCACTGGATTTTTACGCAATATAAATTTATATTGAAATTGTATATAATCTGACTAAAATTTCGGGATAAAAATATTCGGATCCCATCAAAATGTGGGAAATTTTATTTAATTCTGTTTTGAACGGTTGGTTGAAATGGGTTGTACTTTTAACAAACTGTAAATGGGTTGATCCATTAGAATTCAAAAATGGGCTACACATTCTTACAAATCTTAAATGGGCTATAGGTTCTCTGCCACACACTTCTGGCCTTACTAAGTTGACGCGTCCCCTAAAAAAACAGAGTTGACGGGTATGCAAGGCTTTGTCAACTTATAATCAACACACGGTTCTAGCAGCAGTGAGCGTTGGATGTCCATCCAATGGATGACGTGCTTCTTCTTCAATCTCGGATATTCTAGCTTCACCCGCCCAAAAAATGATTCATCCCCCTGACATCTGGGGCGCACCATTTCGGAAGTTGACCTGTGGGCCTACTAAGTTGACGTACCAAGGGCTTTGTCAACTTAGTCAATATAAATGATTCTAGCTGCAGTGACTGTACGATGTCCATCCAACGGCCGTCGTGCTTCTTCAACCTCTGGTCTTCTGCTCCAGCTGCCCAAAGCAGCGTCGGTCGTGCCGCCTGCTCCTACCACCTGACTGCTGGGACCCACAAGCTACATCTTCGCATGCAAGGAAGTGCGTCCGAAAAAAACCGATTTGCCCCCTGACTGCTGGGGCCCACCAGCTACATCTTCGCACGCAAGGAAGTGCGTCCGGAAAAAAACGATTCGCCCCCCGACTGCTGGGACCCACCAGCTACACCTTCGCATTAGCGCAAGGAAGTGCGTCCGGGAAAAAAAAGCGATTCGCCCCGATCATGGGACCCAGCAGCTACACCTTCATGCATAAGGAAGTGCGTCCGGGCAAAAAACGATTCGCTCCCCCATTGCTGCTGGGACCCAACAGCTACACCTTCATACGCAAGTAAGTCGTCCGGGAAAAAAAAACGATTCACCCCACGATCGCTGGGACCCACCAGCTACATCTTATACGCAAGGAAGTGCACGGCGGTCGGGACCCACGGTCGAAGGGCGTGGCGTTGTCATCCTGGTCGCGACGTGTCGCACATACTGGTTGATGTAGAGGCGCGCGCGTGTCGTAGTAGAGGCGCGCCGACGTAGCATGTACACGTCACGTCAGCGGCCAGGGTGCAAGAAAGAAAATACTGGTCACGTATGTGTACATATGGGCGGGTCTCGAGCGCCTAGTCGCGATACCGCAAAAGCGGAGAAGCGGACCTCCTACGGTCGAAACAGGGTCCTGTTGATCGGGAGGGTGTGGTGTACCATAAAAGCGGACGGCGCACCTCCTACGGTCGAAACGGGGTCCTGTTGATCGGGAGGGCGTGGCGTCGCAAAACGGATGAAACCGACCTCCTACAAATGAAGCGGGGTCTGTTGATCGGGAGGGTGTGGCGTGCGCAAAAGCGGATTTAAACGGACTTGTGTTGGGCGCTTCTGTCGAAACAGGGGGAGGGTGTGGCGTACCGCAAAACGGGACTCCACGGGATACTGTTCATCTCCACCGTCGACCTCCTCCAGCCTCCACGGGCTACCGTCGACCTCCTCCAGCCTCCACGGGCTCCTGTTCATCCAGCCTCCACCGCGCGCTACTCCACCGGCTACTGTTCAACCACCCCTCCACGGGCACCCCTCCACCGTCTACTGTTCATCCAGCCCTCCACACCACGGGGTCCTGTTCAACCACCCCTCCACGGCCACCCCTCCACCGTCTACTGTTCATCTAGCCCTCCACACCATGGGTTCCTGTTCATCTAGAGGCAACGCCACCGCTCACTGTTCATCCAACCCCTCCCCCCAACACTCACTAGCAGCAGTAGCGAAGGAATCGCTCCATCAGGTTCAGTTAACAGCCATCGATCGATCGCTCGGGTTCATTAATGCGTAGCTTGCAGTGCAATCGCTCGGGTTCAGTTAGAGCCCAACGCCTCACTCGGCTTCAGTTGGAGCCAACGCCTCGCACACACGCGCGTACGTACCAGAGAAACGTGCATCGCTCCGCCCCCGACCTCCCACCGTAATTGGCAACTCCCCGAAATTTTCCTCCCCCTCGCTTCTACCACGGTTTTTTCCGTCATGGATGGCCCAAAGAATGTCATGCAGCTGCGTCTCCGGCCCACCCAGGACGAAAAGCCCATTTTCTGTCATGATTTTTTGTCATAGAAGTAGGAGCCAGTAGGGTGCAATACGGTGCTCTACGATGAGCTAGTGATCATATAATCGACGCAAAACTATATATAGTGACCGTAAAGAGCGTATTGTTACATACGTTGACCAGTGTATTTTTCTCGTTTCAAATTAAGCCATATTAATCGGAAAGGACACGGTATGGACTACTCCTAGTACTAGTACTGCTTTGATGTGTCCCGTCAACTCGCCGAACGAGGAGAAGCTTGCTTACTATGCCTCTCCCTCGCCCACGCGCGCGGTGGTTCATAGGACGAGGAGAGGGTTTTGACTACAGCACCCTCTCCCTCTCCCTCGCCCTCGCACTCACCCTCGCGGTGGATGTGCAGCAGTTCAATTGGTGTCAGATTGCCAGAAGCATATTGTACTATAGTATCATCATTGTTGGACCTTCCGAAGAGGCGAGCCAAGTGCAAGGTTCACACGAGTATGAACTGTTGAACCTCCGAAGAGGCAAAGAGCCAAGCGCAAGGTTTTAAAGGAGTTGTCGTCCTAGTAGGAGTGTACTACAACTATAGCGAACGATGCTACTGTATGATGCCGCCACATCACGTATATCCAAAGTTGTGCCACCTTTTTTTGTGAAAGAGCGTGTTGGAGCCCGTGCAACAACCACACAAGTTGCACGTACACATAACACATTTACTAGTAATAAATTATAAAGGACAAATGCCGGTATGCCACACAAGTTCATCTCCAATTCATGTGATAAATTTGTGCACGACTAGTCTACATATATTCACAGCGCTACCATTCACAATTACCGTACTCCACTTACACGTTATAGATGGGCTACATGTCCTCCTCCAGGTTCCAGTCCTAGGTGTTCTTCATGGATGGCACGATCCATAGCGGTGGGCAATGGGAATCATTGTCGTAGCTTTCTAGTCCGGTTCCACACGATGGAGACTCATCCAAGCTGAAGCGACATAAATCAGGGATAGCGTGTCCTAGCATGTCGTTCATCCGGTGGTGCACACTGAAGACATAACCATGATTCATGAACGGCAGGCCTTCCGTGTCGTGCACGGAAGGTGGCATCCGCTTCACAATGGGGTAGCTGTCCCCGATGAAAATCGAGTATTGTCCAAGAGTGTTCCTCGGCACCCACGTAGCATCACAGGGGTCGAACTCGGCGCCGTTCATCTGGTACACGTGGCATCCCAGATCTGGACACATGGTGACGTACATAGTCAAGGTCCATGCATAATAATGTTGTGCTCAAATATGGCGGTCAAGAATACTGCAGCAAATAGAACTACTCCGTATAGAGGAAGTAAAATAACTGCTTATTATATATAGCCACTCTTGGCTACATAGATGAGATAGTAAGACATGGAAAAACAAAAATGGTGGCAGCTAGTGGGTTCAAGTCTTCAAGGGCCTAGCTAGCTATACGCGTCCTCCAAGGTAAAAAGTACTCCTAGTAGTACTACTAAGTATACTACTAGTACAACAATGAAAGAGAAGGCGAGAGGGTTAAAAATGGAATACCTGGGTAGATGGTGACGGTCTGATCGTGGTAGATTGTGTGACCATGTTGCACATCAGTGGTACCATGGGTAACGACTGCTAAGATAGTTGATCCCAATATGCCAAAGTCAGCTACAAAGATCCAGGTTAGACCGAATCGCGGATGCAAATGCACATCCAGGATCAGTGATCTTATTTTGATCGGGGGATGACTGGTCCCTGCAAAATAATGGAGTACCGTTAGGGATGCAAATGATGGTTTGTGCATCCCATTTGTAATCTCCCGCATCGTGGGATGGCAACCAGATGAAACAAGTCCCCGGCTTGTCACCGCGAAGATGCGGCCTAGATGGCGCACGCGCCTTCAAACATGTAGGGTACAAATGCGCCGCCAACATGCGCCACCTCTGCCGTTCTATCGCCTTCTTGCATTGATGGCAATCCTTATGTCGAACACCGTGATGAGATAGTAATCGCCGAGCCGCGTCGCTTTGTCGGCGGGTCCGCAATTGCTATCTTCTTCAATCTCATGTAGGCATCATCATACGTATTCAAGCCCAGCCATCCGGAAGGCCGATCCCAATGGTGGAGAAGGGGTCTCATCGGAACGGCCGCCCGCTATGGATGTTGTGCAAAATGATGGTGATATCCGCCGGAGGTATGCAAGCCAATCTTCGCTGGCACCGACCTGCACCTAAATATAAGACGGTGGGCAGCGGAGAAATTACGGGATGGAAATGGAATAACTAAGTACTACATGATCAAACTCCATTACTGACCTGCTCGTCGGACAAAATCCGACTACCTCTCAACGTCGGCAACTCTAGCGGAGTCAACGTGCAACCATGGCCAGGGAGCGGTGGACTGTTCGAAGGATTGTCCCATAGAAGAACCTTCTCCTCGAGGATGCATGGAAGACCAACAAGCATGACCTTTTCCCAAGCCTGTTTAAGCAGCGTCTTGAAAAAGTTGGTGTAGGAAGCACCGAGTCTTGCGGCGGTGAGGACATCGGAGCGGCGTGCGATTTCTCCCAGAGGATCATCGTCCAAGGTCTCCCAGCCCCGACGAGGAGGAGAACCGCCTGGCGAATCCATGGGAGCAGCGACGAACCGCCTTCTCTTGGGGAGGGAACTGGCGAGGATGAGATAAGAGCGTAGTAACCGCAGGGCCTCGCCCCTTCCAACTCAGAGATCGCTCTCAACGAAGGGGTGAGGCTATTATTTACTACTAAGTACTAGCATTATGGAACGTTATGGGATTGCATTATTTCTGTAAATAATAGCACTAGTAATAAATTTTTGGCATTAGGTAGTAGTTTTTGGCGTGGATTAAGAAATTTTGGGTATGTTTTTGCCATTTTTGTACACGCCAACTAGTGTAAAAAACGCCTTACATTATGTGACGAGGAGTACGTATTGCATCTTGTAGCAGTACTAGTACTACTTTTCTCAACTAGTAGTGCGATGTACTGTACTTCTAGTCTAGTCTAGTATAGTGCACCAGTTTTGAACTCTTGAATCTCAGGCCAAGGAGCTACAGCTTGGAAGTGGAGGGTACTATCTGTTCTCTAGAACCATCGTTGTACTATCAATGCAGGGAAGTACACTGCGTGAGTGGCCTAGTGGGTACTCTCGGTGCTCTATTCAGCCGCTCCTCTCACGTAGCTGGCCTACTCAGCCGCCTCCTCTCACGCACACACTAGCAGCCTATTTATCAACGATTTGTTCTTGTGGGCGCAGAATGTTTGAGTTATTTGATACAATGAGACTAGGCTTTTCGCTTCCATTTGTGGAGGTGTAATGGATCTCGTCGAACTTTGTTAGTAGTTCCTTCTTTATGAATGAGATGAAGCAAAGCTTTTGCCTCCGTTTAAAAAAACACGTCAAGAGGAATTTCTTTTATAGTAGAGCCGATAATGGAGTGAAGTCCATGCGTGCAACGCCACAAGCTACAGAGTAGTAGTAGTAGAGCACTTTACATACAGAGCCATATTGCACAGTTCCCAATGCCCCACCAGGCTTTTCCGGCTCCTCGGGCTTAATTGGGAGGCGCTAGTTTAAATATGCTACTTTGCTGATGAGGAAGCTGCAAGCGAGGTGCGGCCAGGGCGAGCATGCGCGCCAGGGATGCTGGGAAGGAAAACCCGTTCACGTGGCTAGGCTGTCCAGTGCACCCAGATTGTGGGGCCGCACATCCGTTTGACTTCAAAACTCAAACTACCCGTGTAAAATATTGGCTCGCAGCAAAGTGTAGTAGTACTATTTTTTTAAAGGCCGCTGTGCGTTCGGCCAGGATCGAGCCCACAAAACAAGGTATACACTCCCGCGACCACTAGTAGTACTCGTTGGAGTACAACGCAACCTAGAATCGCCTTTTGTCGCTAGTAGTACGTACATTGTTCCTTACAAGAAACCCCTAATCATGCAAGAAACCACTAAAATGCCAAGAAACTACTACCACTTGCATACGTGCCAGACTTAAGATAAGACTACCTTATCAACCATTGTACATGCTCTTACCAACAAAAATCCTCGAGTGACCTCCTACCTCCGGCCCGTCCACCTAGTCATCCTCGACCATGGGACGCAGCTACCGCCGCCGACAGAAGGCGGGGTCAAAACCGCCGGCGATGCGGAGCCCATGTTGTGGCAGCCCGGATGCCAGCTCCGTCCGGCGCTCGCGGCCGCTAGCTAGCCAAGATAGCTCCGTCCAGCTGCTTGTCTGCAAGGTTTGCTAGCTAGATTGGCACGGCAGCGTGACGGCTTGCTCGTGTGCGCCGCGCTAAGGCCATCCATCTGGCTCGAGCGAAGGCCAGCGTGGCGGCTTTCTCGCTCGTGGGTCACGCTCGGGCCAGCCTGCCAACCCGTACGGAGGCCAGGCCACAAGCGTCTGCCCGTCCGGCGGAGTGGCGCCAACTCACTCATCACCGGCGCCACCGATTTAACACGCATCAAGACTGTTTGAAGTAATGTTCAGGAAATATAATGATTTGAGGGGGAATAACAGGATAGAAGGTCAGATGTGGGTCCCTCGCGTCAACGGTCAAACAAAATGTGTTGGTTTAAGCTTCCTCGTCAGCACGGACGTGTGGGCCAACCCAGTCATAAATGGGTTTAAACGAACCTAATCGGTAGGAGTACTAGGTAGTAGTTTTTGGCATGGATTAAGAAATTTTGGGTATGTTTTTGCTATTCTTTGTACAATAGATTCTTCCTAGGGCTGGTTGAAAGTGGTAGTTTGTTGTTAAATACTCTACATATTGTAAGTAGGAGTGAAAGTTAAGCTTTGGAAGCCAATAAGCAAGGCTAGTTACATAGTGCATATGTGTACATGATTGAAAGTAAATATCAACCATGAGTGACTAATATCTTGATGGAAAACTCAAACTATGGAATACTAGGAAAAATGCATGGTTGGAAATACTAGCAATGTTCATGTCCGTTGTAACTAATCATAATTAGAATAATACTTATTCACAAACTTGGTACAAAACACCCTAATTTTGATATACATATGTCACTAGAGATATATTATGTTTCAATTATAATATATTCCTTGGGCTGTTTTGGTGAGGTCGAGGAGGGATGTGGTTGGTTTTAAGATACTAATTATGGGGTTTTCTCGCAAATTGGTAGACAAGTGGGATGTTGGTGAGAAAAGGCAACAACTTACCTCACAATCGTTAGATGTAGATCTAATGGTCGAAACGACGGATGGCGTATACACCAAAGATCACCAACTTAGTCTTGTGTAGGAATATTAGCAAGATCCGTGCATTGCACTAACATCAAGATGCATTTTTTATAAAACACTTGTTGTGATTGACCCTCATGGAGTAATCCCATGTGTAAAAACTAATGATATCTCGAGAAATATGAGATAAGGTGAAGAGGAGGGGTGTGGTGGTGGTTGGTGGTCTGACCGAGTGGAGGCATGGGGATTGACGACGCCGGGCAATGCCACTGTGCCGCTTGTTCCAGAGGCTTCCTTTCTTAATTGCTCAACAATGAGGTTTGTTGGAGATAAGGATGAACGAGGGAATGCCTTGTCTGCAAATGTGGAGAGGGGTGCGGGTATCTTTTAGTTTAATTTCCATCCGTCAGATATAGATCAGACGGTCTATATTGCAAGATGGCACACGTACCATCATCACCAACTCGGTTTTTTATAAGAGAAGAAATATAAGTATGGAGATACAAATGTATTATCGATACTTGCTTCCGTAAACTAGCATCTACATTCTATTCAACGCCTCGGCATGTGGGGCCTTAGCACAATGACTTCTCGACTGTGTAAAACAAAGATTTTCCCGTCGCCGACAAGGAGGGGGTGACGGCGGCGCGCTTTTTGGCTTGCTCTAGTCCTAGTAGTCATACTAGGTGGTCTAAGCACGTGTAGATTTATTCTTTTCACGTCTCGTGTTCGCCAGATCGCCATGACTGTTGATGAATAGACGGTAGGTTATTCACGGGAAACCCTTGTTGAGCGTGTTTGAGAGAGAGAGAGAGAGAGAGAGAGAGAGAGAGAGAGAGACAGCGTGTGTGATATGTTAGAGACTGAGGCAATGATAACAGATTCTTTGTGTCTATGTGTGTGGAGGATAGAGAGAGACATGTACATGGGGCTTTGTGTTGTGTAACGTGGAGACACATATACATAATTAGAGAGTGAGTGTGTGAGATACACATGCGACATGGGGAGAGATGAGGATCCAGATAAATGGGTGTTTGTGCGTGTCTGTGTGTGTTTGCACGCACGCTTGTGTGTGACGGGAGAGAGTGTATGTGGAGTAGAGAGACCACCCATGATGTAAACCTAGTATAAGGGAAGGGGAATGGTGTGACATGTGTAGTAGCGAGATAGCACGGTGCGGCGGGGAGCAGACTATTTGGAAGATACATTGAGTGTGTGTGTGGGAGAGGGGTGTGAGAGCGAGAGAAAGAGAGAGCTAGCGACGGAGAGAGAGAGAGAGAGAGAGAGAGAGAGAGAGAGAGAGAGAGACAGGGAGAGAGAGAGAGAGGAAGAGAGGGGGCGAGAGGGGTCGTTTGTGTCCATAAATGGCGTATAGATAGGGAGACAATGTTGATGTTGTCCGAAATTGGCCTATGAACAGAGACGCAAGGGAAGCGAGTCATCGTGTGTGTGATAGGGACTTCATGAGAGATCTAGAGTAGATGGTTTAGAGAACAATGTGTGAAATCAAGAACGATTATACATTAGGGAGCTATGCAAAGAGTCACGACATATATGTATACAGGGAAGGAGCTGGGGCGGGTCCGCATGTGGGAGAGATAGAAAGAGGAGAGTGGTGCACAAGGAGACAAAGTGTGCTTGTTTGCAGTGGGGGTGGTGTGTGAGGTGAGTGCGCGAGAACCACATAACTAGGGAGGTAGACGTTTGGGGGCGACGGTTTGTGTGTATGGGAAATATACACTCTACATAGTGCGTGTGCTTGGGTAAGAGAGATAGCGGAGACCTAGAGAGTGAGGGAAGAGATGTGCATGCCCGAGAGACAAAGTGATAGAGACCTATGTTGGGGTCCGACTTTACAAGAGAGAGGGTGTTAATGTGCTCGTGTGTTGGTGTTTGGGGAGAGAACGACTTCTCTATGTGTGTGTGTGTGTGTGGTGGTGGGGGTTGACTTCAGATAAACAGTGATGTGTCTATATTTGAGGGACTTTAGCGTAATTGAGATATTGTGCACTCATGGTTGATCAATTTGTTTCACAGTTTGTACTATGAGATAATGATACTTTTGAACATGCGTGATATACCTTGATGTACCAGAATTACAAACCTAAGATTGGAATTTGGAATTCGACTCCATCATTAGCTTTTGTAATTCATTTAAACGGAGGTACATTTTTTAAGCCGGGATTTCGTGATTTCAAATTCATATATCAAACCTAGAGATATACACATACGAGCATGTTCAAACTTTATAATCATTCACTTTATTCATACACATACACATTTTTTGCTTTTGTCATCATATTTAGGATAAACAAATTTGGAATTTAATTTGAATTGGATCGTATGATGGTATTTGCTTGTAGTAGCTCAATGATCCATATTTGGATTGAATGGACAATCTAAGTTTCGAGTTGGAGACATTGATTTTCAAAACTTGCACATTTTTTTTGCATGCAAAACAAACAAATTGTCGGCCATGATATCATAGTCGGCCGTACGACAGCAGAATACTTATAATTTTAGGCGCCAAAAGCTTTCAAACTTCCCGCTCACATCGAAATATCACGCTCCCGAAAGTTTAGCCCTGCGATATTCCTGTTTTACCCCTGCCACATGAACGGAAAAGGGCTGCTTTGGTAACTCCATTGTTTTCCCCTCTTTGCCCCCAACATTCTTCCGCAGAGCCCCTCCCCTTCCCCTCCCCGACCCCCCAACCATGGCAAGCCGCTGAATTTAGTCCTCCGTCGCAGCGGTAGACCTCACACCCCGTCGGATCTACCTTCCGCACCTTGGAACCCCCAACTGCCAACTCACCACTTCACCGGAGCCGCTTCAGCGACTGGCTTGTCCACCGCCTCCAGATCTCCTTGACCGCCATCATGGTCCACCACACCGATCTGCTTAACCGCGCCTCGCCCACCACATCGTAGGCCCTTCATCGACTCCTCGTCCGCCCCTTCGCTGGACCTTCATACAAGCCCTCGTCCGCGGCAACAGATCCGCCTCACCGGAAGCACTATACAACGCGCCCGCTGAAGCCTTCGTCCACTACACCGGACCCGCTCCACGGACGCCATATTCAACTCCACCGGCCTTGCTTTACCGACGCCGCAGCCTCATCAGGTTATTTCGATTTGTACTCCTTCGATTTTTCTCTTTATCGTGCAATTGTTCACTTACCACAGATGAGCTTTCTTGTATGTCGACAGGCGCCGCAACCGTAGCACCGGAGCCGCTTCAGCGACGGCGACAGCCGGCCCAAACACAACCGCAACACGAGCACCATCGACGATCCTTAGCTATCAAGTATGACAATGATACCCATACGCCGAGAATCAGGTACTATTATCCAACGGCCGCGCCACGCTCACTTTCCTAGCATAAGCACCGCACCTTTGAATTTCTTCGTGGCATCATTCAGTTTTTCATGAGACGCGCTATTCTGCTTGCACTCGAGGGCCATACTTCGGCAAAGGAACATGTTACATGTGCTAAATTACATACCAAAGGCACATATAGTTAATATGCTTTAGTTTTGTTCTGATGCCACCTGTTGGTTCCATCGAATGCTTAATGTTCTCTATGCTTAATTACACATCAGCAAACTAGCATGTGGTTCCGCTGCTTTTGTTCGCTTTTACCCTACATTTTCTCGATGCTAGCTATTACATCACTACTCCGAGCCTCTCTTAATTACTTGTTTGTGTGTTCTTGATCTTCCCAAGTTGCATGACTAATTTGATGCTTCTATTAATTATGGAGCTGCCAACCCCATCAAGCAAAATATTTGTTCTTTTGGGGCTAGCACCTCAACAAGCATAAAAATAGAGGGAAGCAGATATATTGTCGTATGCACACACCCTTCTTTCATTAGTTTAGATGAACCATTGATGATCAATTCGACCAAAGCATGTGATTAAAATTAATTTTACCTAAATAGATGGTGCGTAATAAACAACAACAACTAGATTTGCAACCACGGATGCCGACGATATCTTCAAAGAACATTGCAACAAAGAGCTAGGCTTCACAAAGAACATATGGTAAGCCAAAGTGTGTTTTAGTACATGTGAAATGTAATGTGAGTGGGCTGCTTTCTTTGCTTGTGCTCTCAACGTGTAATCCTACCAATTACAAATAGTTCAGCTTGTCCGCTTTGTCAGTATTGCTTGATTCAATGCTTGTTTGTTGTTACGCTTATACCGAGTTGGCTAATATGTCAAGAAGGCTCGCTAAACTATCGTGAAAGAAATGCATGCCTATTTCATTTGAGTCCTTAACTTTTCCTCTCAACTTCATCACAAGACTGTCTTCGTAGTTTATATGAGGCCACACCGTTAAGTGCTTTCTCGATTATTTCAACTGCTTAGATGCCTTGGCAACTTAAATATAGCGATTGTACACTCCTTTCAACTAGGGATGTCAACAGGTCCTGTTTAATCCCGATTAAAGTCCACTAGTGTTATGATAGTTCAAAAGAGTTTTTGTTTTTGAGGAAATTGAACTAGGGAGGTAGCAAAACTAACTAGATGGGACCATGGATGTCGCTTATTTGCCACTTACATCCCTAGTTTCATCTTACCATTTTAATTTCTTTTCAAGCTGCTTTTGAACCATTTAAATATAGTTTGCCATGCTCGCAATAATTCGTCCTTCGCTTACCATGTAAGCTACTGCCTGGATCATACGATAACTATCTCTTACTTATGTCCAAATGAAACCTTTCAGATGCCGCTCACACTAGGACACAATGTACAACCCCGTAATCTATTTGTGGAAGCAAGCGCCATCCATGTTACCAGATGGTAGTGGATATTACGGAGAGATCTCGGTAGGGGGTCCCGAATCAAGCGCCTAGGCGGATGGTAACAGGAGACGAGGGACACGATGTTTTACCCAGGTTCGGCCCTCTTGATGGAGGTAAAACCCACGTCCCCGCTTGATTGATATTGATATTGTGGATGTTTACAAGAGTGGATCTACCACGAGATCAAGGAGGCTAAACCCTAGAAGCTAGCCTATGGTATGATTGTAAGGGTTGTTGTGATTGTTGTCCTACGGACTAAAGCCATCCAGTTTATATAGACACCGGAGAGGGCTAGGGTTACATAGAGTCGGTTACAATGGTAGGAGATCTACATATCCGTATCGCCAAGCTTGCCTTCCACACCAAGGAAAGTCCCATCCGGACACGGGGTGAAGTCTTCAATCTTCTATCTTCATAGTCTTGGAGTCCGGTCGATGATAGTCCGCAAATGATAGTTCGGTTGATGATGGTAGTCCGCTATCCGGACACCCCCTAATCCAGACTCCTCAAGAGTCTCTTTAACCAGGCTTCAATGACGATAAGTCCAGCATGCGTAGTAGTCTTCGCATTGCAAGGCGGGTTCTCCTTTAAGTTCCATGTACCTTTAACAAAGTCCCGGCCTTATCAATGTTGCGCTGCCTTGGCTTCCACGCCCAATAATGGCCTTTCTTCCATGCGTCAGGCGAATGTGAAAAGCCGTGGTGTCTTTTATGTTTTACCCCTAGTTGTGCGAATACCGCCTATAAGGGAGGCAAGAATCCAGATCCAAATCACCATCTTCCTCTCGCAAATACTCATCGGAGCGCTTTCGACCAAGAATCCATTCCATCATGGACCGTCAACGCTGCCCTCTTCTCGCCTCCCAGCCCTTTGCCAGAGATTGGAGGAGATGCTCGCTCGCACAACGAGCTGGTGAAGCTCCAAATGGGGGGATATCTCCTCCTGCCTTCATGGTTCCGGCTCGAAGGGCTTGCCACCTACAAAGGTGGGAAGAAAGCAGAGGTTACCCCTAATCCCAATAAAGGGGAGCGGGTATGCTTCGTCCCCTATCCGATAAGGGGCTCGGATTTCAGACATCCATTCCTCCGCTGGCTCCTAGAGTTCTACGGACTCCAGCTCCATCACCTCACGCCCGCCTCAATCCTGCATATTATGGGTTACGAGCTCTTGCGCAGCTTTTCCTAAGCATCGAGCCCCACTTCGCTGTGGAAGAGGTTGTTTTGCCTTGTACCCCGCCTCTCACGAGGGGTCCATATATCAAGTGGGCGGCGCCAAATATGGCGATTGCCGGACCGGATATCCATCCGAACCCCTAAGAAGGCGCCAAGATTGGCCTTCGTAATGGTTTTATATAGAAGACGCCCACCGCCGACTGTTCGGATCGGGCCTCCCGGAGTTCAGCAATGCTCCTCTCAAGAAACGCTTTAGTTGGCGCCCATGAGCCCCGATCGAGGAAGACAAGAGCGCCCATTATCTCGATGGGCCAATAAGGTTATCGCCCATGCCCGTTGACCATGATTGGAGTCATGGCAACATGCATTACGCAGGGGTGCAGCCACTACAATACAGGGCCACCCCATGTGGGATTTCAACGGGAGGACGATGCCACCCGCCACGGCCAAGAAGCGCCGAATCGGCCAAGATCCGTGACGATCTTGTCCGCCTGTATAAGGGGAGAAGGAGGATTTCTTCTGATCGAACCCGCTGAACAGGTTTTCCATGAACAATCCCCAGACTTGGGTAAGTGAACACTCAACGGTCCGACCTGCGGCCTTCAAACTTAAGTTTCTTACATTTGTGTTCTTCTTCGATGCAGTGAACTGCACCGGACTGTGGAGGGAATGCTAAGTCCGGCTCCGCAGCCTGAGGATCCAGAGAGATCCCGGGATCCGGCCTCCGAAGAGGAACCGGACATAAAGGTGGAGCTAACTGTTGGAAATATGCCCTAGAGGCAATAATAAATTAGTTATTATTATATTTCCTTGTTCATGATAATCTTTCATTATCCATGCTATAATTGTATTGACAGGAAACTCAGATACATGTGTGGGTACATAGACAACACCATGTCCCTAGTAAGCCTCTAGTTGACTATCTCGTTGATCAATAGATGGTTACGGTTTCCTGACCATGGACATTGGATGTCATTGATAACGGGATCACATCATTAGGAGAATGATGTGATGGACAAGACCCAATACTAAGCCTAGCACAAAGATCGTAGTTCAGATGCTAAAGCTTTTCTAATGTCAAGTATCTTTTCCTTAGACCATGAGATTGTGCAACCCCGGATACCGTAGGAATGCTTTGGTGTACCAAACGCCACAACGTAATCGGGTGACTATAAAGGTGCATTACAGTGTATCTCCGAAAGTGTCTGGGTTGGCACTAATCGAGACTGGATTTGTCACTCCGTAAACGGAGAGGTATCTCTGGCCCACTCGGTAGGACATCATCATAATGTGCACAATGTGACCAAGGGGTTGATCACGGATGATGTGTTACGGAACGAGTAAAGAGACTTGCCAAGAACGAGATTGAACAAGGTATCGGATACCGACGATCGAATCTCGCAAGTACAATACCGCTAGACAAAGGGAATTGTATACGGATTGATTGAGTCCTTGACATCGTGGTTCATCCGATGAGATCATCGTGGAACATGTGGGAGCCAACATGGGTATCCAGATCCCGCTGTTGGTTATTGACCGAGAACGCCTCGGTCATGTCTACATGTCTCCCAACCCGTAGGGTCTACACACTTAAGGTTCAAGGACGCTTAGGGTTATAAAGGAAGTTTGTATGTGGTTACCGAATGTTGTTCGAGTCCCTGATGAGATCCCTGACGTCATGAGGAGTTCCGAATGGTCCGGAGGTAAAGATTTATATATGGGAAGTCCTGCTTTGGTCACCGAAAAGTTTCGGGTTTATCGGACCGCATCGGGACCACCGGAGGGTCCTGGGTCCACCAAGTGGGGCCACCTGCCCTGAAGGTCAAGTGGGCTAAGTGTGGGAGGGAACCAGCCCCAAGGGGTCTGGTGCACCCCCACAAGAGGCACAAGGCAAGGGAGAGTGTGAGGGGCAACCCTAGGGGCGATGGGCCCTAAGGCCCATCTAGTGGGCGCCTCTCTCCCCTCTTGGCCGCCTCCCCTGATCCCATATAGGCTGCCGCCTCTAGGGGTGGGAACCCCAGAGGGGCGCACCTCCTCCCTTCCCCATATATCTGAGGCCTAGGGGCTGCCCATAACACGCGATTCGATCTCTCTGGTGCAGCCTCGCCTCTTCTTCCTCCTCCTCCCTTGGTGCTTGGCGGCCTCAAGGGATTGCCACGCCTCCACCACCACCACGCCTGCTGTGCTGCTGCTGGATGGAGTCTTCTCAACCTCTCCTCTCTCCTTGCTGGATCAAGGCGTGGAGACGCCACCGGCTGTACGTGTGTTGAACACGGAGGTGCCGTCTGCTCGCACTAGGATCTCCGTGATTTGAATCACGACGAGTACGACTCCATCAACCCCGCTCACATGAACGCTCGCTTAGCGATCTACAAGGGTATGTAGATGCACCTCCTTCCCTCGCTAGTTTCTCCATAGATAGATCTTGGTGACACGAGGAAAATTTTGAATTTCTGCCACGCTCCCCAACAAAGGGTATCATGAGCTAGGTCTATTATGTAGATTCTTTGCACGAGTAGAACACAAAGTAGTTGTGGGCGTTGATGTTGTTCAATATGCTTACCGTTACTAGTCCAATCTTGTTTCGACGGTATTGTGGGATGAAGCGCCCGGACCGACCTTACACGCATTTCACGTGAGACAGGTTCCACTGACCGACATGCACTTGGTGCATAAGGTGGCTAGCGGTGCCGCCTCTCCACTTTAGTCGGAACGGATTCGATGAAAAGGGTCCTTATGAAGGGTAAATAGCAATTGGCATATCACGCTGTGGTTTTATGAGGTAAGAAACGTTTGCTAGAAACCCATAGCAGCCATCAGAAACATGCAAACAACAATTAGAGGACGCCTAACTTGTTTTTGCAGGTATGCTATGTGATGTGATATGGCCAAGAAGAATGTGATGAATGATATGTGATGTATGAGATTGATCATGTTCTTGTAATAGGATTCACGACTTGCATGTCGATGAGTATGACAACCGGCAGGAGCCATAGGAGTTGTCTTTATTTATTGTATGACCTGCGTGTCATTAAACAACGCCATGTAATTACTTTACTTTATTGCTAACCGTAGCCATAGTAGTAGAAGTAATAGTTGGCGAGACAACTTCATGAAGACACGATGATGGAGATCATGATGATGGAGATCATGATGATGGAGATCATGGTGTCATGCCGGTGACGATGATGATCATGGAGCCTCAAGATGGAGATCAATGGAGCTATATGATATTGGCCATATCATGTCACTACTATATAATTGCATGTGATGTTTATTATGTTTATGCATCTTGTTTACTTAGAACAACGGTAGTAAATAAGATGATCCTTACAACAATTTCAAGAAGTGTTCTCCCTAATCTGCACCGCTGCTAAAGTTCGTCGCTTCTAAGCACCACGTGATGATCGGGTGTGATGGATTCTTACGCTCACATACAACGGTGTAAGACAGATTTACACACGCAAACACTTAGGGTTAACTTGACGAGCCTAGCATGTACAGACATGGCCTCGAACACGAGACCGAAGGTCGAGCATGAGTCGATGGTAGATACGATCAACATGAAGATGTTCACCGATGATGACTAGTCCGTCTCACGTGATGATCGGACACGGCCTAGTTGACTCGGATCATGTAATCACTTAGATGACCAGAGGGATGTCTATCTCGAGTGGGAGTTCATAAGATGAACTTAATTATCTTGAACATAGTCAAAAGACCTTTGCAAATTATGTTGTAAGCTCGCTTTAGTTCCACTGCTTAGATATGTTCCTAGAGAAAATATAGTTGAAAGTTGAAAGTAGCGATTATGCGGACAAGAGAAAGCTTATGTCCTTAATGCACCGCCACAGCAGTTGAACCCCAAACGCCGCTTGTGGATGTTGCTAACATCGGACATACACGCTTTGATAACTACATGATAGTTCAGTTAAACGGTTTAGAGTTGAGGCACCAAAGACGCTTTCAAATGTTGCGAACATATAAGATGTTTCGAGGGCTGAAATTAGGATTTCAGGCTCGCGCTCACGCCAAGAGGTATGAGACCTCCGACCATTTTTTTAGCCTACAAACTAAGGGAGAAAAGCTCAATCGTTGAGCTGGTGCTCAGATTGTCCGAGTACAACAATCACTTGAATCGAGGGAGTTGATCTTCCGTATGAGATAGTGATGTTTCTCCAAAGTCATTGCCACCAAGCTACTAGAGCTTCGTGATGAACTATAACATATCAAGGATAGAGATGATGATCTCTGAGGTATTCGCGTTGTTTGACATCGCGAAAGTAGAAATCAAGAAGGAGCATCAATTGTTGATGGTTGGTGAAACCACTAGTTTCAAGAAGGGCAAGGACAAGAAGGATACTTCATGAAACGGCAAAACAGTTGTTGCTCTAGTGAAGAAACCCAAGGTTGAACCCAAACCCGAGACTAAGTGCTTCGCAATAAGGGGAACAGCCATCGAGCAGAATTACCCTAGATACTTGGTAGATAAGAAGGTGGCAAGGTCGATAGAAGTATATTGATATACATTGTTATGTGTATTTTACTAGTACTCCTAGTAGCACCAGTGGTATTAGGTACCGTTCGGTTGCTAAGTGTTAGTAACTCAAATAAAAGGCTACGGAATAAACGGAGACTAGCTAAAGGAGAGCCGACGATATGTGTTGGATGTGTTTCCAATTTTGATGTGATCAAACATCGCACGCCCCTCTACCATCAAGATTAGTATTAAACCAGAATAATTATCATTTGGTGTTTATGCTGAGCATAGACATGATTGGATTATGTCTATCGTAATACGGTTATTCATTTAAGGAGAATAATGGTTACTCTATTTATTTGAATAATACCTTCAATGGTCTTGCACCTAAATAAATGGTTTATTGAATCTCGATCGTAGTGATACACATTTTCATGCCAAAAGTATAAGATAGTAATGATAGTACCACTTACTTGTGGCAATCGCCATGTAAGTCATATTGGTGTAAATGCATGAAGAAGCTCCATGTTGATGGATCTTTGACTCACTGCTTTTGAAAGTTTGAAACATGCTAACCATGTCTATTGGTGTATACGCATGAAGAAACTCCATGCAGATGGATCGCTTGGACTCACTTGATTTTGAATCACTTGAGATATGCAAATCATACCACATGGGCAAGATGACCAAAAGCCTCGGTTTCAAAGAAGATGGAACAAGATAGCAACTTGTTGGAAGTAACACATTTTGATGTGTGCAGTCCAATGAGTGCCGAGGCATGCGTGAATATCATTATGTTCTTACTTCACGATGATTTGAGTAGATGTTGAGTATATTTACTTGATGAAACACAAGTCTGAATTATTGAAAGGTTCAAGTAATTTCAGAGTGAAGTTGAAGATCTTCGTGACAAGAGGATAAAATGTCTGATATGATCATAGAGATGAATATCTGAGTTATGAGTTTGGTACACAATTGAGACATTGTGGAAATTGTTTCACAACTAATACCGCCTCGAACACCATAGTGTGATGGTGTGTCCGAACATCATAGTTGCACCTTATTGGATATGGTGCGTACTATGATGTCTCTTATCGAATTACCACTATCGCTCATGGGTTAGGCATTAGAGACAACCGCACTCACTTTAATAGGGCACCACGTGATTCCGCTGAGATGACACCGTATGAACTATGGTTTAGAGAAACCTAAGTTGTCATTTCTTAAAGGTTTGGGGCTGCGACGCTTATGTGAAAAAGTTTCAGTTGATAAGCTCGAACCCAAAGCGGATAAAATACATCTTCATAGGACACCCAAAACAGTTGGGTATACCTCCTAATTCAGATCCGAAAGCAATAGGGATTGTTTCTTGAATCGGATCCTTTCTCGAGGAAAAGTTTGTCTCAAAAGTTGAGGGGAGGATGGTGGAGACTTGATGAGGTTATTGAACCTTCACTTCAACTAGTGTGTAGCAGGGCACGTGAAGTTGTTCCTGTGGCACCTACACCAATTGAAGTAGAAGCTATGATAGTGATCATGAAGTTTCGGATCAAGTCACTAATGTACCTCGTAGGGTGACAAGGATGCGATTACTTCAGAGTGGTACGCATCTCGTTTTGAAGGTCATGTTGCTAGACAACAATGAACCCACGAGCTATGGAGAAGCAATGGTGGGCCCAAATTCGACAAATGGTTAGAAGCCATGAAATCCGAGATAGGATCCATGTATCGTAACAAAGCATGGACTTTGGTGGACTTGTCCGCTGATCGGCAAGCCATTGAGATGAATGGATCTTTAAGAAGAAGACGGACGTGGATGGTAATGTCACCATCTATGAAGCTCGACTTGTGGCGTAAGAGTTTTCACAAGTTCAAGGAGTTGACTACGATGAGATTTTCTCATCCGTAGCGATGCTTAAGTCCGTCGGAATCATGTTAGCATGAGCTGCATTTATGAAATCTGCAGATGGATGTCAAAACGAGTTTCCTTACCAGCCAGAAGGAAAAGTTGTATGTGATACAATCGAAAGGTTTTGTCGATCCTAAGGATGCTAAAGGTATGCTAGCTCCAGCGATCCTTCTAAGGACCGGAGTAAGCATCTCGAGTTGGAATGTGCACTTTGATAAGATGATCAAAGATTTTAGGTTTATACAAAGTTTATGAGAAACTTGTATTTCCAAAGAAGTGAGTGGGAGCACTATAGAATTTCTCGATGAGTATATGTTGTTGACATATTGATGATCGAAATGATGTAGAATTACCGAAAGCATATAGGGTTATTCAAAGATGTTTTTCAATAGAAAACCTGGATTAAGCTACTTGAACATTGAGCATCAAGATCTATAAGGATAGATCAAAATGCTTGATAATACTTTCAAATGAGCATATACTTTGACATGATCTTGAAGGTGTTCAAGATGGATCACCAAAGAAGGAGTTCTTGCCTGAGTTGTAAGGTATGAAGTTAAGAGTTAAAGCTCGACCACGGCAGAAAAGAGAGAAAGGATTAAGGTCGCCCCTATGCTTCGATATAGGCTCTATATTATGCTATGCCGGTACCGCATCAAGTGTGCCTTGCCATGAGTCACTATAGGTACAAGAATGATCCAGAATGGATCATTGACAGCGTCAAAATTGTCCTTGGAGTAAATATGGACATGTTTTCGATTATGGAGGTGATAAAGAGTTCGCATAAAGGGTTACGCCGATGTAAGCTTTAACACCTATCCGAGTGACTCGAGTAGCAAACCGGATACGATAGTGGAGCAACCATTTGGAATAGATCCAAGTGAAGCGTGGAAGCAACATTTAAAATATGACATAGAGAATTATGAGTACACACGGATCTGAAAGGTTCGCACTGCTGACTAAAACCTCTCTCACAAGCAAAACATGATCAAACCACGTAACTCATTGAGTCTTAATCACATGATGATGTGAACTAGTTTACGACACTAGTAAACTCTTTGGATGTTGGTCACATGGTGATTGACCTATCGTGTTAATCACATGGCGATGTGAACTAGATTATTGACTCTAGTGCAAGAGGGAGACTGTTGGAAATATGCCCTAGAGGCAATAATAAATTAGTTATTATTATATTTCCTTGTTCATGATAATCGCTATTATCCATGCTATAATTGTATTGATAGGAAACTCAGATACATGTGTGGGTACATAGACAACACCATGTCCCTAGTAAGCCTCTAGTTGACTAGCTCGTTGATCAATAGATGGTTACGGTTTCCACCATGGACATTGGATGTCATTGATAACGGATCACATCATTAGGAGAATGATGTGATGGACAAGACCCAATACTAAGCCTAGCACAAAGATCGTAGTTCGTATGCTAAAGCTTTTCTAATGTCAAGTATCTTTTCCTTAGACCATGAGATTGTGCAACTCCTGACATCGAGGAATGCTTTGGTGTACCAAACGTCACAACGAATCGGGTGACTATAAAGGTGCATTACGTATCTCCGAAAGTGTCTGGGTTGGCACGAATCGAGATCTGGATTTGTCACCCGTAAACGAAGAGGTATCTCCGGGCCCACTCGGTAGGACATCATCATATGTGCACAATGTGACCAAGGGGTTGATCACGGATGATGTGTTACGAACGAGTAAAGAGACTTCTGCCGGTAACGAGATTGAACAAGGTATCGGATACCGACGATCGAATCTCGCAAGTATAATACCGCTAGACAAGGGGAATTGTATACGGATTGATTGAGTCCTTGACATCATGGTTCATCCGATGAGATCATCGTGGAACATGTGGGAGCCAACATGGGTATCCAGATCCCGCTGTTGGTTATTGACCGAGAACGCCTCTGGCCATGTCTACATGTCTCCCGAACCCGTAGGGTCTACACACTTAAGGTCTGGATGACGCTTAGGGTTATAAAGGAAATTTGTATGTGGTTACCAAATGTTGTTCGAGTCCTGGATGAGATCCCTGACGTCACGAGGAGTCCCGGAATGGTCCGGAGGTAAAGATTTATATATGGGAAGTCCTGTTTTGGTCACCGGAAAAGTTTCGGGTTTATCGGATCGCATCGGGACCACCGGAGGGTCCCGGGTCCACCAAGTGGGGCCACCTGCCCTGAAGGTTATGTGGAACAAGTGTGGGAGGTAACCAGCCCCAAGGGGGCTGGTGCGCCCCACAAGAGGCACAAGGCTTAAGGAGAGTGGGAGGGGCAACTAGGGCAGATGGGCCCTAAGGCCCATCTAGTGGGCGCCTCTCTCCCCTCTGGCCGCCTCCCTGATCCCATCTAGGCTGCCGCCTCTAGGGTGGGAACCCCAGAGGGGCGCACCTCCTCCCCTTCCCCATATATGAGGCCTAGGGCTGCCCATAACACGCGATTCGATCTCTCTGGTGCAGCCCTGCCCTCTTCCTCCTCCTCTCCCTTGGTGCTTGGTGAAGCCTCGCGGATTGCCACGCCCTCCACCACCACCACGCTGTTGTGCTGCTGCTGGACGGAGTCTTCTCAACCTATCCTCTCTCTTGCTGGATCAAGGCGGGGAGACGCCACCGGCTGTACGGTGTTGAACACGGAGGTGCCGTCTGCTCGCACTAGGATCTCCGTGATTTGAATCACGACGAGTACGACTCCATCAACCCCATTCACATGAACGCTCCGCTTAGCGATCTACAAGGGTATGTGGATGCACTCTCCTTCCCTCGCTAGTTTCTCCATAGATAGATCTTGGTGACACGAGGAAAATTTTGAATTTCGCCACGCTCCCCAACACTAATCGACGGGTGTTCCACCAGCTCAAGATGGACAATGCTTTAGTCGCCATCACGGCCGACTATCCCGGACTAAACCGCCCCCTGTGTGATTGCGGCCAAGCCCCGACACCGCTATTCCTTCCTTGCTTATTTCTCGACCATCGTATATGATGGCATCAGGCAGAGGCGCCTTTAGGCGAGAAGCCGAGTCCGCGCGGCTGACCAACAAGGGCCGCCTCGACCGTAGAGGCGGAAGAGGAGCGCGCGCGATCAAACGCCACCGCAATGGTGTAGCTCACACCATTATCTTCGAGCAACGCCCTAGGAAGCGCTTGAGTGCTCATGACTTTATAGGGAAAAGCGCCCGCCGGATCAAGGCATGGAGGTTGTCAATCCAACCTCTACCAGCCGGCTCTCCCGCACCGCCAGAGGGGGAGGCGAGCGCAAGGCGCGAGCCGGACGCTCCTCCGACGGAGGGTGCCGAAGACTGTCCGCCACCAAGTCTCGAGGTGGAGAGTGCCTCAATCACAAAGCGCCACGGACAAGATTTCGTGACGCTGCTTCTCCTCCGGCGCGTTGAATGCCTTTAACACGGGGACGCGCACCTTCGCGCAGCCAAGATAGTTTTACCAGAGCTACGAGCAAAGATGTAAAAGACATACGGGTAAGAGAATTTAATAGTTGTATATGACAAGAGCCCTTTAGACTTAAAGTAGTTATATTAACTGATTTAAGGATCATATGAAATGCAGGACTTACCGAGAAGAATACCCGACTATCTCAGAGTTGCAAGAGTGCAAGGCCCAACTTGAGGCCGATTTTCGGGCGCAGGAGGAAACGCAAGGACCTCTCCCGGTAACGCATTATTTTAGAAAGGTAAGAAGGCGGCTTGCTATGCAAGTCTAAAGAGCGACATTAGAAAAGGCCGCCGACAAGATCCGACAGTAAGAACTTCTGCGCCAACTAAAAGTCGGCGAGAGGGTGCTGCATAAGGTGCAGATGAAAGGAACAAGCCCAGATGCCCATGCCCAGCTGGGAGAAGAGCTGAAGGCGCTCGGCCGAGCTGTCTGCCCGCTAAGGAGAATCAACGCTTCACGCGCATATATAGTAGTGCTTGAGCGAACTCCTTTGAAAAGAAGAGTTCGGGCGAGGAAGTCAATTTGATGTAACATATCTGTAGGTATGCTTACAGGTCGCCTCATGGAGGAGATGCTCAGAATAACGGGTGATCAGCTTCCGAATTGTTGCAACCGATCGAACGAGTTCGGCAGGCTATGAGCGGCGCCATCCAGCGTTATGGCCAGCCTTCTCCGTACTCCGAGGGTCTTGGGGAGCTTATGGAGAAGCTGCAGGAGTGCGCAGCGCCCATTTATGGAAGATTTCGCCTGCCGCCAAGGTGCTGTGGAGGCCTAGGCCATGGTAAAGACGCTGCACAAGAAGGCGGATCCCAACCACATGGTCAAGTCGGACTCGTGGGGCCCGGAGGGAAGGAGATCCCGTGAGTTTAGTATACGCCAAGTGGAGTTGGCCGCAAAATTTTCCCAACAGGACTGTAAGTTAGACAACTTGTTAGACGGGATTGAGGAAGAATACAATCACCGATTTGACAATGTATTATAAAATGACATACAAAATGCCTTCTAGCCGGATTGTAGATCATTTGTCTTTCCCGACCTTTTCGCTTCAACCGGACCCTAGAGTCCGGAGTGTGTCCGAATACCTTCTCGTTATGAAACAACCGGGTATGCATGGAGACCAAAGGAGGGTCAAGCTTTATCGCATAAGTGCCCAACTAGTTATGTTATATTACATGGTTAGTAAGAAACATCTTCCAGGAGAATAGTTCCGTATGGGTTCCTTTCCATTGGGGTGGTATGCCCTAAAGTGCATGTCCGATCAAAAAAAGCGTAAAACATCCGGGGCAGATAAATAAGTGGATAAAAATCATCTTTTAAGTCACCGATCAATATTCCCTTAAGAACGCTTAGCTTTTGGCTTCACCTACCGAGGATCACATCCGCACCCGCAAGAATAATCGCAGAGGTGCTCCTTTACCTCCTAGCCGAACAATCGGGAACGAGGGTAAGCACAGAGCCAGCAACCCAGCTTGGCCAAAACTTAAGTCATATCGATGCATATAATGGTGAATAAAAGGTACATGTGGAGGCTTGACATGTGCCGGGCATGAAGCCCAGATAATTAAGCTTCGTAAAGAAGCCCCTAGGTATGATGAGTGCGGTAGCACATCAATTGTGCGCGAACGCTATGCTGGTAAAGCCCTTTAAGGCTTGGATGAATAGGGTTGAGAAGAAAAGATAAACAAAAGGCAGCTGAAATAAAAAAATTGACGGGGAAGGGACGAACTCTTAGTCCGACGCTAGGCATAGAATCGCTTGAGGCGGCTGCGCTCCATGGGTTCGCCTCGAGTCGGTTATCCGATGCATTTCAGAGACGATACGCCCGCCGGTCAGACTTGATCGATGATGAAGGGGCCTTCCTTTCGGCTTGAGCTTGTCCTTTTCTTGTCCGGCAGCGAGAACCAGTTCGCCAACGCTGTAAGTCTTGGCCCGCATTTCTCGCTTTTGATATCTTCGAGCCTGCTGTTGATAGAATGCGGAACGAGCCTTGGCGACGCCGCGCTTTTCCTCCAATGTGTCCAAGCTATCATGTCGATCCAACTCGGCTTCTTTCTTCGCATACGCGCACTCGAGGTGAGTCATGAATGATGTCGCAGGCAAAACTGCTTCTGCGCCAGATACCATAAAAAATGGTGTGAATCCGTAGTACGGTTAGGCGTTGTCCGCAGCCCCGTGAGTACGGAGTTGAGCTCCTCTACCCAAAGGCGTGTCGATTTCGTAAGGGACCGCACTAGTCCGGGTTTGATGCCGCCATTATTAGACCATTTGCTCGCTCCACTTGACCGCTGGTTTGAGGATGATAGATCAAGCGTAATCGAGCTTGATGCCCATATTTTTGCACCATGATTTAACCTCACCGCGGTGAAGTTCGTGCTGCTATCGGTGATGATGTTGTGGAGGACACCATAACGTGTACTACCCCGGATATGAAGTCTATCACTGGTCCGGACTCGCCGCTTTAACTGGCTTGGCCTCTATCCATTTGGTGAATTTATCCACCATGACCAATAGGTACCTTTGCTTGTGGGTTCCCTTTAAGTGGTCCAACCATGTCAAGCCCCTGCATCGCGAACGCCGTGTAATGGGTATAGTTTTGAGGGCGGTGGGTATATGGCTCGATTAGCAAAGAGTTGACAACCAACGATCTTTGACTAGGTCCTGCAGATCCGCTCGGGCCGTCACCAAGAAATCCTGTACGGAATGCCTTTCCTACAAGGGCCCGAAGCTGCGCGTGGTGTCCGCCTAGTCCGCATGAATTTCAGCCAGAGGTTCCGCCTTCGCCTTCGGAGATACACCTTTGAAGGACTCCGTTTTGCTTTTCTTATGAAGTTCTCCTCATAGACCTTGTAGGCTTTAGATCACGGACAATGCTGCGGGCCTCATTTTGGTCTTCGGAAGCTCCTCGCCGAGCAAGTAGGCGAGGAATGGTTCTGTCCACGGGCAATTACTGCCATTATGTCGGGCGGATGGTGTTATGTCATCGGCTGAATCGCCGTTGGCGCGGCTTGTTCCGGTTTGTTAGTTCCGACCTCTTCCCATAATACGGATGGCTTGAAGAGCCGCTCCAAGAAGATATTAGGAGGACAGCGTCTGCTTACGCCAATGCGTACAAGACGTCGCCGCTTGGTTATTATCCCGTGACGGATGGAATTCAAGTCCTTCAACCGGCTGACATTTTGAGGACAGCGCTATGATATGCTGCCATTTTCGGATCTTTGGCGCCAAAGTCTCCGCTTATTTGGGATATTGCGAGGTTTGAATCCTCAAGCACCTCTAGGCGTTGAATGCCCAAGGAGATTGCCATCCGGAGACCATGTAAAAGGGCCTCAGATTCGCTATGTTGTTGGAGTCCGTACATTATCTCAAGTACGATTGATCGTGTCCTCGTCGGGACGCCAAGACGACGCCCGCCTCTAATCCGCGTAGCATTTTGAGCCGTCAAGTGCATAATCCAATTGAGTATGCGCCAGATTCTTTAGGGAGTTCGCCGTCCATTCATCGGCAAAGTCAGCCAATACTTGTGACTTTATAGCTCGCGAAGTTTTGTAAGATATGTCAAATGGTAAGAGCTCAATGGCCCATTTTGTTATCCCGCCTGCCGATCGCGTTGTTTATAATGTCGCTAAGTGGTACTTCAGAGGCCATCGTTATCGAACACTCTTGAAAGTAGTGTCGAGCTTCCGGATGCCATGAACACCGCAGATGCTATCTTCCGATAGTGCGGTAACGGACTTGCAGGGGTTAACACAAAGGATACGTAGTATACTGGTTTTGAAGAGGGAATTTATGCCCTTCTCGCTTCTCGCTCGACGACGAGTACCGCTACCGACAACTTGATGTGTAGCTGCGATGTATAACAACATTGGTTCGCCTAAAGTTGGGCGAGCCAGACCGGATTTGTTGCCAATGTGGCCTTTATTTCTTCAAGTCCGCGTGGCAGATCCGCCCACTGGTGTTCGGCGCTCGAGGAGGCGATAGAGGGTAATGCCTTTTCTCCTAGACGGAGATAAAGCGGCTTAGAGCCGCCACGCATCCGTCAATTTTGTATTTGCTTGAGATCTTTGGGATATCTAGCTGTGACAGAGCTCGGATCTTGGCTGGGTTTGCTTCAATTCCTCTACCGGATACGATGAAGCCCAAAGAGCTTTCCACCGGCACGCCAAAACACATTTTTCCGGATTCAGCTTGATGTCATATGCTCGAGGTTGTCGAATGTGAGCCTCAAGTCGCCTACTAGAGTTTCGACGAGTTTAGTTTTGACGACTACGCCGCCCACGTATGCCTCTACTGCTTTGCCGATCCGTAGCCGACATGTCCGAATCATGCGCCGATATGTTGCACCGCGCTTTTAAGTCCGAAGGGCATCGTGTTGAAGCAGTAATGGTCCATATGGCGTAATGAATGCCGCTATGGCTTGATCCGCTTCGCCATCTTGATTTGATGATAGCGGAGTATGCGCCCGTGAAGCACAATGAATCGTGTTTCGCGGTGGCATCGGCGATTTGGTCGATGCGGGGAGGGGAAGGGATCCTTTGGGCAGGCCTTATTTAGGTCTTTGAAATCGGCTACATAGGCGCCAGGATTTGTCCTTCTTGGTACCATACCAAGTTTGCTAGCCAATCCGGTGCTTGATGTCTCGATGAATCCGCCCAATAGCTTGGCTAGCTCTTCTCCCATTGCATGTCTTTTGGGTTCGAAAATCGTCAAGAGCCTGTTTGATCGGCTTGAACTTTTAGGATGTTTAGGCTGTGTTCGCCAATCATGGGATTCCGGCATATCCGAGGGGTGCCAGCAAAATGTCCCAATTTTCCCAAGGAATTCTTCAAGGCGCGCCTACATCAGGTTCAATTGTGCCCGATGGAGGCCGCCTTCGTGGGGTCCGCTGGTGGACCTCGAATTTGACTATTTCATCCGCTGGTTTAAAAGAGGTGGACTTGGATCTTTTATCAAGTATCACATCGCCCCTGTTCACCGTGGAGCGATCGCGGTGAGTTCCTACCGCTAGGGCTTTGATAGTGCCTCGAGGGCTAGTGCGGCTGTTTTATTTTCGCGCGATTGCTATGTTCAGATCATCGCGAGAGTGATAATTCCGCTGGGACCGGCATTTTAAGCTTCATGTACCCATAATGGGGTATAGCTTGAAAAATTGTGAATGCCTCTCGCCCCAATAAAGCATGATATCCGCGCTGAATGGAGCCACTTGAAATGTGACCTCCTCGACCTGTAATTGTCCGCGAAATAACACTACGCCCAGCGTGATTTTTCCCTGCAGCATGCTTCCCGGCCGGGATTATTCCTCTAAAGGTTGTGCTGCTTCGCCAATGCGGTTCCAGCTATTTCCATTTTTCGGAGGGTTTCATAGATGAGGTTTAGTCCGCTGCCGCCATCCATGAGTACCTTAGTAAGGCGAAACCGCTTACTATCGGGCCGAGGACCAATGCGGCCGGTGCCTGTGCAGTTCAGAATTTAGGTTCGCCACCGCATTGAAGGTAATAGCCGTGTCGCTCCATGGATTTATTGTTGCTACTTGGTAGACTTCGCAAGGTTATGGAGTTGTCGTTGCATGTTATTGGATGCGAAAGTCTCAAGACTGCTAACACCGTGATCGGTGTTGCCGGGCTGGGATTCAAGCTAGAAGCTCTTCGCCACTTTTGGCCACCGCCGAGTATCCAACATGCTCGGAGGCTATGAGTTGGAGTGGCGCCTGCGGCTATGAATTTTGCAGGTCCATTTAGCCAGCCTTCCAAAGACGGTTCCGCACTTTAGGGGTTTTGGTTTTTGGTATTCAGCCTGTGTGCTTGATAATGATGCACCTTTGGTTCCGGACTAGGGATGTATTCGGACCGGATTATCCCAAAATTTACTTTCGGTTTTCCAGCGCCACCATCGCACATTACTTTTGTACGATGGTCTCCAAGTCAGCAAAGCGTAATGTCGCGCGACTTATGGCGCTAGGATTCCTTGTTCGTGAAATTATTGCGTAAGACCGAGATTATGCTTTTCTCTCGACAGTTCTTTATCCTGTCCATAACCAGAGGAATCGCCCAAGAGTGATGTACTGCCTCATGGCTCTTGCCAATTAGAGTTAGATCGCATATGTCCGGGCGGGTGGTGGAACTAAGTCCGTAAACCTACCCATCTCAAGGCTTGAAGGCCGAGAAGTTTCCAATTTTGAAGCTTGATTTCGGACGTTGTCCAACGAGTCCGGGTCTCGATGCCCGACTTTAAGTTCAAGAGTTTGATCAAGCCCGCCCTCCGCTGAATCCGCATGGGGGTTCGGGATCCGGACATGACTAGTTTTCAATACAGGAGAAGGCCGCCAAGATTGTTCCTCTACCACCGCAACGCAGGGTGACCGGGAGAGCAATTTCTCTCGATCGGTTTTAAGCCCAATCTGATCGTAGTCCGTAGCGACTCCTGTATGCGGCGATGCGATCCAAGAGCTCGCTTACTTGACGACAGCTCTATTGATCCAGCCGCCGGTGAATTCCGAGCTGACGTGAAGATTGCTTTTGATGACTTGAGAGGTCATTGTCGAGCGATGGCCGGACAAAGCGGTCATAAGAAACCACCTAGTCGGATAGTTTGGCCGGCCCAAGGCCTTTGGCGTAAAATACCGCCCTTGAATACGGAGGAGGCATCCTTCCTATCGGTGACAAAGACGAGGAACTCTCAATGAAAGCACCAATGTCGTGTCAAACCGCGGATCTCGGTAGGGGGTCCCGAATCGTGCGCCTAGGCGGATGGTAACAGGAGACGAGGGACACGATGTTTTACCTGTGTTCGCCCTCTTGATGGAGGTAAAACCTCACATCCTCGCTTGATTGATATTGATATTGTGGATGTTTACAAGAGTGGATCTACCACGAGATCAAGGAGGCTAAACCCTAGAAGCTAGCCTATGGTATGATTGTAAGGGTTGTTAGATTGCTGTCCCACGGACTAAAGCCATCCGGTTTATATAGACACCGGAGAGGGCTAGGGTTACATAGAGTCGGTTACAATGGTAGGAGATCTACATATCCAGATCGCCAAGCTTGCCTTCCACGCCAAGGAAAGTCCCATCCGGACACGGGTGAAGTCTTCAATCTTCTATCTTCATAGTCTTGGAGTCCGGTCGATGATAGTCCGCAAATGATAGTTCGGTCGATGATGGTAGTCCGCTATCCGACACCCCTAATCCAGACTCCTCAAGAGTAGTTCAGAGGCAACACCACCGAGAGCAGTCCGAGCACGATATTATAGTGCTTGAGGCTCTACTAGAGGCGTAAAGAGATGGTGTGGCTGCCATGAATGAGGTAATCTTTATCTTGAGGCTGGAAATTACGGAATTAGTGGCACGCATTATGCAAGCAACCCAAGAATTGGAGGAAGTAAGAATGTTGCATTTGAAGACGGAGGAGGTCCAGCTGTTTCTGCTATCTGAAGCCCAAGGTAATCCCGGTTCTTCTTTAGATACGAGTTGAAATTGTCATTAGATTATTGTACTTGCATGTTGTGTCATGTCTTTGAATGGATTATGTTGCAAGACCCCCTATGTTATCCATGTTGTAATGATCCGAATTTTTTAGGCGAGGTAATCCTCGGTACTTGTATGATTGACATAAGGTGAACTATTTTTGTGTGAGCATATTGTATTGATGAAATAACTGTTTGAATCAGAGTGTATCCAACCCATCAATTCAAAGATCACGACATTTCTAAATCATAATCATATATAAAGGTGGAATAAATCTTTGTTGTGGTTTTGAAGAAATAAATAACAAAACGATAATTATCTGTGGATATTCGTAATTGAATACAAATTGATTTGAATTTAGTTTGCTGTGTCCTGTGGCAAACGTGAATGCTAATTCTCCCAAGTTTTGAATGAAGCGCCTAAACACCCACTATAATTTGTGGGCTGCCCAAAGCAAGTGTTTATAGATGGAATTATCACGACCCCCAACACCGCTGTCGATAGGGGTAGACTAGTAATTTCAATCAGACGTGACACGACGGCCTCGAGCCCATTCAGACACGTGGGAACCAAACGGGCGGCAAAACACATTTGATTCAAGCTCATCCGAAAGACATGTGTCTCTTCCTCCATTTCCCCATTCATACACCTGGGCGGCAAACAAACTCTCGTCCAAATCGATGTAGGCTAATATTTTAAATAGGGCATATGTAACTTCCATCGACGTGACACAACCGCCTCTACCTGTCAGCCCTGCTCATACACCGTGGGCGCCAACCGTATGAAAACACCTCTCCTCGCCTCAAATAGTTACCGCAAATATTTGGGAGATGCGAGATTACCGCCCTATCCCCAATCAAGCAATGTCCGAATTTTAAATGGGGATAAGTTCAGAATTTTCCCCATTTCGTAGAAGCGCCCCAAAGTTTGAGATCCCTCCTCCATTTCCCAATTCATACACCATCGGCGGCACGACAACCTCCACATCATGCCAGCCTCCTCCGCGGCGCCACCCCATTCTCCACCTTGCCGTAGCCGCTACCTCTACCCCCTGTCGCCCATCGCAAGAGATGGACGATCTCATCCATGGCGCTGACTAGGATCCTTTCATCGCCTCCTCACTTCATCGGCGCAGCCGTTCACCTTGTCGTTGCCGCCCCTACGACCGCCGCCCACGGCAACAGATATATCTCCGACCCGCCGCCGCCGCCTAAAGACTTCTTCCCCGCCGCCGACAGCCATCGCACCCGCAAAGACCCTCAACGACAAGATAGGCTCACACAAATATAAGAGAGGTGGTACTCTTTCATATGTGCTAAGTTATTGATCTCACCCGAAAATAGATCGTAATTTGTTTATCAGATTTTTTTGCCCGCACTAAATCGTAGTGGCTAGTTGAAAGCAAACATTGGTTGCGGTAGCTTTGTCCAGTTTGCACCTTCAGATCCACCATGGCACGGCACTATACTGTAAAGCTTATGGTTTCCTTTATATTCACTACCATCATCGTGGGTGTTTCGTGTCGTGCTAGCACTGCCCTCAAGACCTCAACCCAAAGCTTACGTGTTGAATACGAATCTGATATGATGCTCATATCACTAAAACAGAGAACGCTTAATTGTTCACCTAATGTTCCTATATTCGCTTCAAAAGCATGTGCGCCACCCAAAGGGTCCAGCTAGTTCCACTTTCCAGATTTTTCTCTTGATGCTTAGGGTTTTCCCTTTATCTACTCTACTATGATCTCAGAGGTGCTTTCGTCAGACTAGCATTACTCCACCCTTCAAGCTAAACAACACAACACTCAGAATTCAAAGCTTAGTTGTTCAAATATGATTGTGATATGATATCGATATTAGTTAACCAACACATTTAATTGGTTAGCTAAAGGTACCACTTGAGTTTCCAAATGCATGTCGCGACATATAGAGAGACAAAGATAATTGCATTTCTTTGTCACTTGTTGACCGTATTTTCTTGTCCATACCAAATCTTAGTTGTTATTTCAAAGCAAACATCGGTTGCTAACTACCTTTGCGCGGTTTGCAGCTTCAGATCTGCCATCTAACTGCCACGGTCAACACCGTAATCATCATGCTTATGTTTTCCCATTTTATGATGACCACAATCAGCTACGTGGTTCGTGGTCGTAATAGCACTGCTCCACCCATCGAGCTAAACAAGCTTAGTTGTACAAATTCATATCTGATATTATTGCTGATATTAGCAAACCGAGAGATGTTTAATTGGTGAGCTAAATGTTCCTACTTTAGTTTTGAAATGCATGTGAGCCACATATGGAGAGACCGAAAAGAATAGTATTTCTCTGCGCGCCTGTTCATCATGGTGGCCAACCGACATTGTATTGAAAGACTTGTAATATCTTCAATCTGCTTGCTCTTCCGCTTCTTCTTTAAGATGATACTCTTCTCTTGTGGTCGGCTCGTCAGTCGAGTTGTTCTCCTTAGTATATTTTGAATCATGTGTCAGTCAACTTGTTCTTCTTTACTATATGTTGAAGTTATCATCCGCCAAGTGTCATCACTTCGAGCTCTCATATTTTGAGTAGTAGGCCACATTATATTAATGCACACAACAAATTACAGCATGCATGGCATCTTTAAAAGAATTGCAGAGATAGCACAAAGGGGTTTACAGGAGGCAAGATTGGATTAGAATCACTTGCATTACAAAGAAAATATCACTTGTTTTTATGTTTTCATGCATGTTAGATATTGAACATTATCAAAATGAATATGAGAATGGGCGACGAGAGGAATATTGCGAACAATCCAATCGCTAACAAACTTGGCATGGTGGTGGATGGCCTATCTTATTCACCCATCAAGGTGCTTGCTCTAACTTTGTAAAGTTGTATTGGTCGCACATATTTTGCATCTGACCTCTTGCATTACTTCTACTTTGTTACACCATCTCCTTAGATTAAGCATCATATATGATTATATGCCATACCTATCCATTTTCTGCACTCTATTCCATGTGTCGTCACACTATGTTTTTCCAACAAATGTTGTTCTTTCGTAATAGATGTCCAAAAGGAAGAGGGTAGTGCAGATCCTCAAGGAGTATAAACTAGGTATTTGGAAAAGGTAGTGATACTTGTTAAATCAGATAGATCGGCAGCCACGTAAAACACAGCCCAACTGCATCACACTTTACCCCTACTCCAAAGGGCTAAACCCCTATTAGAACTGCTGGGAGCCCAAATGTCAGTAATCGTCTATGATATCAATTCAAAATTTGAACTCCTAAATTTCTGCTTGTGCCTTACCTTCTCTCTTGTATGAAAACTAATTTTAGATGAATCTCCTTGCTCAAAGGATCATACGATCTCAAAACAATAATGGGCTCTGCATTGCTCTTGTCAGTACCTCTCTCCCCTTTGCCTTGTAACGTTGTACTTAATTAATTGCTATTTGATAATGTATCATCAGTCTGCACCTGAGCTTCATTATCCTCTGTTTCTTCCAATATTATTTGATCTATATTTACTGTTTTCAAAATGTAGAATAATGGCAACGCTTATAAAGAATTTTCTTTGGGGAATTTATTGAATTATCATTCCATCAACATGGAGAAGGGCTTTGTCCAGCCCGTGTTAACATGTAATGTAAGTTCATCCTTCTCAAGCCTTCAAACTTTGTTCTAGTATAGATTTGGATAGGTATCATTTCCTCCACTATTGTTTGCTTTGCTGCTTACATCTGATTGATGTTTGCAACAACTACCAGCTTCAAATTGTAGTTGTAAAAACGTGTTCCTTATGCGTAATGTATCCATTTATTTGCTTATATAATTGTGAAACCTGTTACGTGTCTCCTTGTTTCTCTTTCGTAGTCGATTCTTACTCCAAGCAGAACTTTAGGGAAGATAGTGAGCCAAACCATCTTGAGGACAGCGAGATGACCCCAAGGTCATGTCTTGATGAAGACAAGGAGTTGAAGCTACTCACCAGCAGTGTGAGACAACCTCCGGCGCCGCTGCCTCAATCAGCTTCTGTTTCAGCCTCAACTTAAAGCGGAAAGGCTTGCTTCAGCTCAGCTCCGACTTGAAGTCAAAGATGCAATGAAGATGTCGAGGACTGCCGCAGGCGCACCATCATGCCTTAAATCTAGTGTTGATGCATCTATCGCTGACACAACCGAGGTCTACTCAGCTTCTTCACCGCTTATGGGCCCGAGCTTGCTGTGCCTAGTGCCTTCAAGTGCTCTTAGTTTTGTATATTCTTTTGTTTGGTGCGCTTATTTGCATCGGTGGCAAACTTTGATGCCCAAAGGATGTAATATGTGATAGCCGTGATAGCCTAGCGTAAGTTGCTTGCTTATTTATTTCTTGTTGTCTTGTTTATTTGTTTGCTTGTAGTCATTGCGCTTTTTTTCCGCTGTTTGCTAGTGTCTGCAATAACCTATTTTCAAAACTAGGCTACAATAACCATGGGCTAATATTTATCAGAGTGACACCGGCCTCTTACGTCAGAAAAAGTGGGCCTTCTACGGTGGTAGAAACAAAGGCCTTCTACGGGCCATAGAAACAATGGGCCTTCTACGGGTCGAGAAACAATGGGCCTTCTATGGGTCGATCATCAATGGGCCTTATACGAGCAAAGATGATAACATGGGCCAATAACAAAGTTGCATTGGCCGTCAAACGGCTAGAGTTGAATCGCCGCTCATGGGTCGACCATAACGGGCCATCGTTAATAGGCCGATTTCATGACGCTATGAAAACGCCCAACGATTAATCGACCACAAACGGGCCGATCAGAACCACGGGCTGAATTTGGCCCACAAGCGTAAAATGACAAGAACGGGCCGTAAGTAAACGAATCGCCGGAAATGAGCCCAAGAATAAATGGGCCCGAGAAGTCCGAAGATAACATAATGAAACGCCCAACGGAATAACGGGCCGTTAATGGGTATAAAGTGTTACACTATTCATTACGGGCTAGTTTCACCACGGCCGTTAATGGGTGTAAAGTGATACACTGCTCATTACGGGCCGCTTTCACCACGGGCCGTTAATAGGCCAAGAGTTACATAGGGCCTCATATGGGCCGAAGACGCCATGGGCCGGCGAAATGGGTCGAATCATATTGTGGCCCAGATGACGCCATCGGGCCTAACTCGGATAGGGCGAACGGGCCTTGGGTTAGCGGGTGTAAATGGGCTATATGCTAACAGCCGCTAATAAAGCTTCCATGGGCCGCCCGCCACCTTTTGACCAAGTCAAACGGGCCACCTTTTCGCTGTGAATGGGCCTCATGGTCGTGCCACGGTCGACGATCATAGGCGCCTTCCATCGTCAATGAGTGGATGACATCTATCCCAACGATGAGCCGACACGCAGTTTTCTCCAGCCAATGATGATTTTACTACATGGAAAATCCCCATTGGTCGGGCTGTTAACGGCTATCGGATCTAAAACCCGACCCGATAGCTTAACGGCGTTCGCTACGGTGGATGCCACGGTCGGTCACCCTTGATGAAAGCACTTCGGACGCGGATTTATCGTCATGGAAGTGGACACTTTCGTGATGATAATTTTGGTAATGTCATGGAACACTTCTACGACAAACACGTGTATGACTATCTTGATTCGGCTATAAATTTGTCATGGATGTACATGCATGACAAAAAACGCGACTCCATCGTGACAAACACGATCATCACTAAGTGTATTTTTTGTAGTGTAGTTGTCTCCCTTGAATTTGGCTGCCAGGCATCCCTTCCCGCCAATATTTGGGAAGAGGACCAGAGCTCTATAAATAGGAATAGCCACCACCATAGCAAGGGGGAAGATTGGGATCACCTCACACTCACAAGTTCACCAAGCACAAGAGCACCTCTCCCTGTGAGGCTATTCTTCCTTTGTAAGTGTTCATCCTCAGCCCAAGAGGCAATCCACCAAACCACACCGAGTAGGGTATTACACCACAACAAAGGGCTCCAAACCAAGATAAACCTTGTGTCTCTTGTTCTGTGGGTTCGACGCTACTGAGCCTTGAGATCATGTGAGGGTGAGAGCTAGAGGAGGATAGTTCTTCGTGGCGCACTCCCCAGTTGTTCGAACCTCAAGGGTTTTGCCGGAACCCAAAATTCGACATTTGCGCGCCAGTAGGTGCGCCAAGCTTTCTTCCACCGATCCACGCCCCATCGCTTCATCGCATCCATGGCGACGCCGAGACCGCTGCTGAGCGCCGGTCGCCGCCGCTGCCGCCAGACAGCCTTTCGGCGGGCTCTCCCTGCCGCCGTTCGCCGCTCGCCGCCAATGCTCCCACCGCCCGGCGGGAACGAGCAGCAAGCGCCTCGCTGCACCTCGGTGCGGCAGGACGGCCAGACCGCCACCCCATCGCCGACACCGCCAGCTTGTCACCCCACGCCGTCAAGGCCCCACAGACGCTGCAGACCAAGACTTCTCATGGCGCTGCGAGCTCCTACGCTACCGCCCGTCGACAACCTCACGAGGATGGCTGGACCGCATCGCTGAGCTCGCTGGCCGCAGGGGCTCCCCACGCCATCCTTCGCTACCTCGCCTCCGCCAGATGCAGCGACGGGCTCAAGGTGCACGGCCCCGGCGACTCCACCGCTGGGCGCCTGCGGCGAAGAAGGAAGCTGCCAAGAAGTTCCCGCCGCAAGAGAACGCCTCGCCCCCCGCCACCATGACAAGATCACGTGCCGCCCGCAGCGGGCGGTGCGCGGCATCAAGGGCAGGCTTCAGACGCAGAGGGCCTCAATGGCCACGCATGCCGTCGCGCTTTCACCCCGAAAGGCGAAGGCCGCCGACCGGGCAAGTTCAAGCCGACCCGCCTCGCCATTACGGCACCCACGATCCTGCGGAGTTCTTGCAGCTCTACAAGCTAAGCATCGAGGTGCCCAACGGCGATTTAAAAATTCATGGCGAACTGGTTCCCTAGGCTCTCAAGGATGGTGCTCGCCGTGGCTCCCGAACCTGCCCCTGTGCTCGATCTCCTCCGGGCGAGATGCGCGACCGCTTGCCGCTAACTTCTGTGGCACTCACATCGCCTCGCCATGGGTGACCTACGCCGATCGTAGTAGCCAAGAGAGACCCTGCAGAAGTACATCCAGTGCTTCAACAGCATTCGCCTCAAGATCCCCAAGGTCACGGATGAGGCATCATTTCGGCACTTTCTGATGGCGGCCGCGACGTCAAGATGAAGGAGGAGCTCGCCATCCACAAGGAGCTATGCATGGCTTTGGAGTTGTTCAACCTGGAGACCAAGTGCGCAAGAGCTGAGGAGGGGCGTCTTTCCCTCCTCGAGCTTCCAGCTACCGACCCGGAGGAGAAGAAAGCCAAGGCCAAGGACGTGAAGTGCAAGGGAGTAGCCGTGATCGCGGCATAGCCGGATACGAAGCACGGCCAGGACCATCCCGAGTCGTCCAAAAGCAGCCGACCTTTCTGCACCTTCCACAACGTACACAGCGACAACACCAACGATTGTCAAGAGCTCAGGGCCATTCAAGAGGACGCTTCGGTTAACAGCCCGAGCGCAACGGCCGGGGCTACGGCCGAGGAGGAGGACGAGGCGGAGGACGCTGGGATGATCGCGGCCCCCGACAGGAGTGGCGCGACCGGCCTCGCGAGGACCACTGGCAGGACCGGCCTCGTGAGGGCGCCTGGAGGGACCAGCCTCGCGAGGACCGCCCTCAGGGCAACGCTGGTCTTCCTCCGCTGCCACCACCACCAAGAAGGAACGGCGAACACCATCAGTACAAGGGGGCTGGGGGCTTCCAGGAACCGCTTGCTATCGCCTGCATCTTGGGCGGAGCTCAGGCCCCAGCCTCTCAGCTTATCTTCAAGCAGTTTGCTCGCGAGGTGAATGCAGCCCTTCCCAGGCTCAAGGCCACACAACCGCTCAGATGGTCCAAGTGCGCCATCACTTTCAGCTCAGCGGACCAGCTCAAGTGCGCGGCCACTGCTAGCGCCCTCCCGATGCTCTCGCCACCCGCCATCAAGAACGCATAAGTCACTAAGACCTCATCAACGGTGGCGCAGGCTCAACGCTGAAAGATCGTGGATGTCGCCTAGAGGGGGTGAATAGGTGCTTTAAATAATTATGGTTTAGGCTTGAACAATGCGGAAAAACCTAGCGTTAATTTGACAAGCACAAAACCTAAAACAAGTAGGCTCACCTATGTGCACCAACAACTTATGCTAAGAAAGGTAAACAACTAAGGATAGCAAGATATATGACAAGAAACAATATGGCTATCACAAAGTAAAGTGCATAAGTAAAGGGCTCGGTAAGAGATAACCGAGGCACGCGGAGACTACAATGTATCCCGTTCACACCTTTGCGGATGCTAATCTCCGCTTGGAGCAGCAGGGAGGCACAATGCTCCCCTGTGGCCACTAGGGCCACCAGAATCTCCTCACGCCAAGACAATGCAAGATGCCGTGATTCCACTAAGGGACCTTGAGGGCGGTCACCGAACCTGCATAAATGGCAACCCTTGGGGGCGGTCACCGAACCCAGACACTTTGGCAACCCTTGGGGCGGTCACCGTACCACAAATTGCTCAGTATGCATTCCACAACCTAATTGAGACCCCGACGCTGTTCAAGCTTTACACCACAATAATTGAGCTCCGAAGACCACCAACCGTCTAGGGCGCCCAAGCACCCAAGAGGAACAAGCTCAAGGGTACCAAGCACCCAAGAGTAATAAGCTTCTCAACTTGTGACTTCCACGTACCACCGTGGAGAACTCAAACCGACAGGGAGGTATGCCTAAGATATAGAGGAGTGAACACTCCATCAGAGAAGAACTGGCATAACCTCCAACATCGAAAACATCATAGAAGATGCAAGTGAACTCCGTTTTCGATGAACTCGAGCTTGTCATGAAAATGACCATAAGCTCCAAATCTCATAAGGAGAAGAACCAAACAAGAACTAATAAAGATGATGCAAGGATGCAATGGTTTGAGCTCTCTATGAACGATACAATCAAGCTACTCATCGAGAGCCCCCCTTGATAGTACGGCAATCGATCCTATAACCCGGTCTCCCACAACTACCATGAGATAGGTAAAATAGAAAACCTATCAAGGGAAAACCTTTGCCTCATGATAGTCCACTTAAGCTGGATGATGAGGATCTTGACTCCCTCAAGCTGGACAACCTTTCTTGAGTACGTTGGCTTGGTGAAGACTAGTAGATTGCTCCCCCATACTCCACTATGGGTGAGCCACTCTTCGACACATCTTCACAAGTCCATTGCCACCACAATGGACGGCAAGCTTCAAGCATATGATCTCTTCATGATGATCCTACTTGAACTTGCACACCGCAACCTAACCCCACAAAGAACTCTACGAAGACCATGGGTTAGTACACAAAGCGTAATTGACAATGCTTACCATACCATGGGATCGCTTGATCCTCTCTTGACATCTTCTATGCTTTGTGTGTTGATCAACTTGATTCACTCTTGACTTAGTCTTGATCAACCTTGAATCTTTCCAACTCTCTTCATTTGGATGATGTCTTGAAGGTAGACATGAATGATCACACACTCTTCTTCTTCAAGACATGCTTGCTATAAGCTCAAGACTTATATGACCAATCTTTGGATAATTCCTTAATAGCACCTTGGTCATCACAAATTCTCCTTGAAACCAACAAATGGACTCCAAGAAAAGCCTATGGACAAACCCTTCAAATATAACTCAAGGCAACCATTAGTCCATAGAGATTGTCATCAATCACCATGTAGCGAATTCGACCCAAAAATCGGTCAAGTCTCCGTGTCTGCATTCATCCCAAGATCATGCCGGCACTCACAAGACATTGATGAAATAATCAAAGTTCAATCACACCTGAATTTATTACACGATTCTCATATCGAGTCTTTATTACAATAGAATAAATTCGTCAAGGCCAACTCATGAGAAATAAACTAAACAAGTCATGCGAAGCGAGAAGAATAGCGAGTCCATCCGACTCAAAGGGCAATCGCTAAGCGCGAGCGTAGCCTCACTCCCGATCGAATACTCCTCGCAACATAAGACGCAGCAGCCGTAGGTCAGCATTTTGAATATGCTAGCAAGTCATGAAGAGAGAACAAGAATAAAATTACTAACACTATATGCAATTTGGTCAGGGCTCTAAGTTTCATTGTTTTGCTAAAAGCCGCTTTTTCCCTACAACAAAGGACTTGCTTGTAAATACTACAAAATTGTTGGTAATTATTGAGATGGTTCCGCCAACCAATGTCTCATTCCCAATTATTAAATAATAACCCTCAATTAATTTATTAATTTCAGTGTTGAGATTTCCAATACTTCCAAGTTCCAGAGGCTCAAATTGTCCGTGAATCGGGACACGGCTAATCGATTAGATCTTTTCTCCGCAGAGGTTTGCGACTTTACCCGCAAGAATCGCTCCTCCTTTTAAGTCTTCGACTTCATGGTGTTTTAAGACGGACGAATGAAACAGGTCTTCCAAGAGTTCTTCCGCCACCGCCGCACTCCATCCAATCCTACCATTCTTCTATCCGCCGTAGTCACAACTAGGGTTGACCAAGCCGAGCCCATAATGGCTTGCGGCCGCACGTAAGCTTCCGTCAATGGGGTATACATCCGCCTCTTCGTGGCTGGGTGAAGCTCGCAAGATGTCATGGCGCTTCTCCATGCATCCCGCCAACCACCGGGTTCTCCAGGTGCCCGCTAACCGCCCTCCACCCAAGAGTGAATTTCAAGTCCATCTTGAGCGTGAAGTTCATGGGTTGTCATCATCTTGACTCTCACATCTCCCTTATGAATTACTCAACCAACCCCGCCTACGAGCATAGCAAAAATAAACTACTTCGCCCCGGTCATGGTAACAAGGGAATTGGTTCATCCTACCTCATGATACTACTCAAGAACATAACTTCAAAATTTCAACCATCGCATGCATGGTGGGAGGTATAATTCTAATGCAATAGAAATCATAGGTATTATAAAGAACATGATCAATGACTTGCCTTGTCGATTTATGTTCAAAGCTAGGACTCGTGGTAGCAAGCTTCAGACACCGGAAATTCTACCGAGGCAAACAACAATCATAATAAGCATATAGCACATGATCACTTAGCATAACAGCATAGTAATACAAACATACAAAACAAACAAATCAAAACCCAAAGAAAACTCAAGGAATCCAACTCATTGTTTTCCTACTTCAAGCAACAACTAAAAATAGTTTTACATAACAAAAATTTTCTTAACAGAACCTAAGCATGGGTTTTGTTAACTTAATGAAAAGAATTCATCATGCAACTAGGAGCAAAAAGAATCACTTTAAAAGCTATTATAAAACTCCTATTAGGCCTAAAACAATCCTAGCAAGAAAAATAAAATAAAAGTTTTATTTACTATAAATAAAAGTTCATGCTCTAAAGTTACAGAAACTAATCAAGAATAAACTATCACATAGTAGAAATAAAATTATTTGCTAATTAAAACATTAGGAAAACAGTAGCTAGTTGAATAAATAGGAATAACATGATTCTGGTTAAAACTATTTTTTATTAATTTCTAAAATGCCCAAATAAATTCAGACGGTTAGGCAATGTCAAAACAGAGTTGTGACAAAAGAATCACTAAAAATAATATTCCTAACTCATTTTATAGCAGAATTACTATTATGTCTAAATCTAAAATAAAGCAAGTTTAAATAATTTTTACATGACTAATTATATTTTCTTCAGAAACTACAAGAAATTTGCAAACCAACAAAAAAGAATCACTTAAAATATTAAGTAGATTAAAAGATATGAATTTTACAAAATGCAACTATTCTGTTAAAAACAGAAACGAAAAAATATTACTAAAAGAAAACGGGCTAATGGGCCTATCTAGCTACTGGCGAATTTAACTAAAAAGCGATATGGTTTTAAACCGAGTCGGCCGTCCAAATAAACCCTAACTAAAATCAAACTAACCGGTTTATTTGAATAAACCTATTCTTCGGGTTCTAATCTAACGCGTCTGATCTAGATCTAACGGCGGCGGGGACTCGCGATTTACCGAGGCGGCGACGGCGACGGCAGCTCTAAGGGCGACGGGTTCGCGACTCCGTGGTCGGGGACGCGCGGAGAGGTCCGCGGGTGCGGACGGGCGAGGGGAACTGGGTGGGGTCGGTGAGCTCGAGGGTGGCTGGGCGCTCGACGGGCTAATGGCGGCGGCGGCGACTCGGGTTCACGAGCGCAGCGGCGAGAGGGAGGGCTCAAGAGGGGCGAGGGGGAACGGGTCGAGGGGGTATTTATAGGGAAAGGCGCCGACTTGGACGAGGGGCAACCGCGCGAGGAGATCGAGGATCCCGGATCTCGGGATCCGGCGAAGCGGCGCATGGGCGTTGGCTTGCGCAGGGGAGACGACAGGTGGGGGCCCGTGTCACGAGAGGGAGAACGGGGAACGGCTCGGGCGACCGTCCAGAGGGTTTTCGGCGAGGGCGCTGGGCGTGAGCCGGCCACGGGCGCGATCTGGCTTACTGGTGGCTGCACTGTGGCCTCTGGCACTGGCCGGGTTGGGCACGGGCCGGGCCGCCGGGTCCTCCTTTTTTTTTTTTGAATATAAAAGAGAGGGAAAAAATAATATAAATATAAATATTTTATATAGGACATATATATATCAAAATGATCAGGGGAATATTCCCTATAATTTGAACATTTTTCCAGGGGCAAAACTCAAACTTTATAAAAAATCATTTTTCTAAAATTCCAAATAAAACTCAAATTTGAATTCAAACTTTTTGGCAATGTTTTTCCTCTGATATTTTTGGAGTGTCATGTTTACTCCTCTCATACTTTTTCTCAAGTATTTATCAGGCATAGTTTTGAAATAATTTCCACTGCCAAAATTTGAATTCAAATTCCAACAACTCCAAAAACTTCTGAAACTTCAAATGCCACTCAAATTTCAACCAATATGCATAGATGCTTAGCTATAATTGTAAAACATTCCAAATAGGAAATTTGGGATGTTACAAACCTACCCACTTTTAAGATGAATCTCACTCGAGATTCGGGTTGGCTAGCAAATATGTGCGGTGGTCTCAAGGAGGTCTTCTTCTGCTCCTGTGTGGCTTCCTCTTCGAGTGATGACTCCACAAGACCTTGCAAAACTTGATGATCTTGCATGGGTGACTCGCTCGCAGTCTCGAGAATTCGGACGGGTTTCTCCTTATAAGTCGATCACCGCCGAGTTGTATGGCCTCTAGGGGCACCGTGTCTCTCAACGGAATATCGCCATGTCGGCATGGCATTTCTTCACCGAGAAACATGGAAGACATCATGAACTCCGGACAATCCTTCCGCAATTCCAACTTGTAAGCAACTTCTCCACGACGCTCGAGGATTTTGTAGGGGCCAATGAATCGGGTGCTAACTTTCCTTTAACACCAACCTCTTGATTCCACGGTGGGGACACACGAAGATATGCTCGGTCTCCCACTTCGTAAGTTACTTCCTTGTGTTTATCGTCGGCATAACTCTTCCGTCTCGACTCGTGCTATCTTGAGTCTATCCCAATCAGTTTGACTTTCTTCGAATCTCCGATAAGGTCGGAACCGAAAAGTGTTCGATCTCCAACACCATCCCACAACAATGGTGTTCTCGCACCTCCTTCCGTGATAGAGCTTCGAAGGGGCCATCTTCGATCGGGTCTCGATAACTGTTGTTGTATGAGAACTCGCGTATGGCAATTGTCATCCCAGCTAGACCCATAGTCTAGCACACAAGCTCTCAACATGTCCTCCGTAATCTGGTTGACTCTCTCGGTCTGTCCATCTGTCATGGATAAAAAGCTGTATCAACTCCAGCCTCGCACTCCAAAGTTTCATGTAATCGATTCCAAAACTTTGAGGTAAATTGTATTCCTCTATCCGACACGATACTCCTCGAACTCCATGCGACATACGATCCTGGTCATGTATATCTTGGCTAACTTAGCACTGGTATAGGTAGTCTTCACGGAATGAAGTGAGCTACCTTGGTCAATCGATCAACCACTACCCAGATGGAATCATAACTCGAACGGGTCCCGGGTAATCCTGTGATAAAATCCATTCCAAGTTTTTCCCATTTCCACTCGAATCGCAAAGGTTGAAGTAACCCCGCTGGCTTCGATGTTCCGCCTTTACTGCTGGCAAACATCGACACCGCTACGCACTCGCAATATCCTTCTTCATACCGCCCACCGTAAACTTTCCTTCAAATCCAGATACATCTTGGTGTTACCGGGTGAATCGAGTACGCTGAATCATGAGCCTCCTGAAGAATTAGCTTCCTGAGTTCGGGATCATTGGGTACATAAATACGATCCTCGAACCATATAGCTCCGTATTCATCCTTACCGAACCCTTTAGCTTTTCCTTCATTCATCTTTTTCTTTATCTCATCAATTTCCTTGTCCGACTTCTGGGCTTCCCGAATTCTTTCGGCCAAAGTGAACTGAACTTCCAGAGTTGCAACATATCCTCTCGAACTATCTCCACCGGAGATCTCTCGAGGTCATCGACTAACTCCTGGGTAATCCTCCGCTATAAGAGTATTCACATAACTCTTACGGCTCAAAGCATCTGCTACAACATTAGCCTTCCGGATGGTAATGCAATCTCATGTCATAGTCCTTGATTAACTCTAGCCATCTCCTCCGCCTCGAGGTTCAACTCTTTCATGTGAAAATATACTTCAAGCTCTTATTATCTGTAAACATCACAACGGTTTCCGATAAGAAAATGTCTCTGTGTCTTGAGTGCATGCACTACGCAGCTAACTCCAAATCACGTGTGGCATAATTCATCTCGTGTGGTCGAGCTATCCGGAGGTATAAGCTACTACTTTTCCTTCCTGCATGAGTACTCCTCCGAGTCCCCGACGAGAAGCGCCACAATATACCGTAATCCTTGTGTATGTCCGAAAAATCAGATCGGGCTGTAACCAAACGCTTTTTCAATTCCCGAAACCGCTTCACAATCCTCGTCCAAATGTACTTGGCATCCTTCTTCAACAGCTCACCATGGGCTTGGCAATCTTCGAGAAATTCTCAATGAATTCCGATAATATCCTCGCGAGTCCGAGAAAATCATGGATCTCCTTGATCGAGGTGGGCGATCGCCAATCGGTGACTGATTCAACCTTGGCGGGTCAATCGCTATTCCTTCTCCTCAAATAACATGTCCGAGGAATCCAACTTCCTTCAGCCAAAATTCACATTTACTGAACTTGGCATACAACCGACAGTTCTCAAAGTTTCTCCGTAACTAGACGCAAATGTTCCTTATGCTCTTCCTCGCTTTGGAGAAAATCAAGATATCATCGATGAACACCACGACAAACTTGTCCAGATATTCCATAAATACCTTGTTCATCAAATTCATGAAGTATGAAGGGCATTAGTCAATCCAAATGACATGACGGTATACTCATATAAACCATACCGTAGTGAATGCTGTTTTGGGTATATCCTTTTCACGGATCTTCAATCGATGATACCTCGATCAAGATCGATCTTGGAGAATACCTTGGCTCCAACTAGCTGATCAAATAGATCATTAATCATCGGCAGAGGGTACTTGTTCTTGATGGTCACGCTGCTTAACTAACGATAATCCACAACAGAATCAGGTTCCATCCTTCTTCTCTACCAAAAGAACTGGGTTCTCAAGGTGATGAGCTTGGCCGAATATATCCTTTCTCCAATAGCTCATTAATTTGATTCTTGATCTCTTTCAAATCGCTCGGGGCATCCGATAGGGTCTTGGATATCGGGCTGTGCCGCAATAACTCAATCAGAAATTCAATGTCTCTCGTCCGTGGCATTCTCGTAATTCCTAAACACATCGGAAAATCTTGCACCATCGGCACTTCCTCCTGAACAACTCCCATGAGGGAATGCACCGATTCTTCATCGAGGTACGCCCGATACATACTTGATCCTCTTCGCCCGGTGGTGAGCGTAATCGACTTGCGGGCACAGCCTATGTTTCCTTCAAACTTTGTCAACTAATCCATGCCTAGGATTACATCCAAGGTCCGGGTTTCCAATACTATGAGGTCTCATGGAAATTTATGGTTTCGATGTTGAGGGTTGCATGACAGCCTAAGCCTCGCCATCATTTCTCCTCCTCGTGAACCGACACGAAGGGGGCTTCTAAGGGTTTTAGTGGGCAACTCGCATTTTTCCACAACTACCCTTGATATGAATGAATGTGTTGCACCGTAATCAAAGAGTACCAATATCGAACGTGAATTCAATAAAACTTACCAACCACAGTGTTTATTGATCATAGACGCCCTCCACGCCAATGTGGTTCACCCGAGCACGAGGGAAAGGGTTGGGCTTCTTCACGAGCTTCCATTGCCGCTTCCATTCCTCCGCTTGGCCTCCGGCAGTCGGTGGCATAGTGCCCTGTTTTCGCACTTGAAACAGTGATGTGACTCAGATCTTTCTCGAGCCGGGCAGGACGATGCTGGTTGCCATTGCCGTTTCCATTGCCATTTCCATTGCCTGACTTGTTGTCCTGGTTGTGGTTGTTCCCATTTCCTCCATGGTTATGTCCTCCATGGTTATGATGGGTATGCCCTCCTGAGTATGGGGCATATCGGGCTTCGCGAGCTCCAGAGTTGTACTTCCCCGCCATACTTCCGCTATGCTATCAATCTGCTGCTGCTTGCCTTCGAGTATGGTGGCCTTGTCTACCAGCTCCCGGTAGTTGTTGAAGGTAGCCACCATTAGCTGCATACCCAGCTCGCCATTGAGTCCTCGAGAAATTTTTCCCGCTTTATGCATCCGTGGCCACATCATCCGGGCATAGCGAGCTAACTTGCTGAACTCATCCACGCATCGCCCCACGGACGGTTCTTCGGCGTAAGTTGCGGAACTCACGCTTCTTCGCACTCACGGCTCCAAATGAAACATGAGCGTGCGGAAAGTTCACGAACTGATCCCACGGATGGTGCCGATGGGATAAGTGGCGTGTAGTTCTCCCACCAAGAGGCTGCAGGTCCATCGTTGATGTGCGCAAAGCGCACCTTCTCTCGTGATCTGCATCCAATAAGGACTAACTCCTTCCGACCTTGCGGAGCTAATCATCGGCCACAATCGGTCCAAGGTGCTAGAGAACACCGCGGATTCAGCCTTAGGAATCGGGCAAGTTGTCAACAGGTGGTGGCGGTGGATTGTTGTTGTTGTTGTTGTTCTCGTTCGAATGAGCATCTCGCATGAGGGCATTCTGCTGCTGGATCAGCCGGTGAGCTCCGCGGAAGTTGAGACCGGGTCACGCCTCGGAGGCATCCGTGTTTTGGAGTGGATGAGAAAATTAGAATAGAACAATGGTCTAATGAGAAAATATCACTACCCATATCACAATCATAATCACACCAATCATTTATTCAATCCACTCAAACATGGTTCAAACTCGACATAAAATTCTCACGACTAATCGAAAATAACGACCTAACCGATCGACGGAGAAATAAAATAACATGGCGGTCGACTAAATGTCTTCATCAATTATCCTTAAGCCCCTCCCGGGTGTGGCGCCCTCCGTGGCGGCCCTCCGATGCGCGCCCCTCTTGCGGCTTTCTCCAAAGGAGCTCCCTTCATAATCCTCGATCATTGCTCACGAGAGGTCCGTCATCTCCACTCTAAAAAGGTCTTCTCCCAAGTCCTTCTTTTCCTCTAATGCGCATAGTCCATCTTCAGCTTGTCGACTCTCTCCATGAAATCCGTGATTTCTTCCTCATGGTCAAGGAAGTCTCGCGTGTGCCTTCTCCTCCAGCCCAGCTCACGGAACAACAGCCTCCTGTACCTTCGAAGTTACGGCGAAGTCCGGATCTCCCGCTTCTCGAGAAGACACTCCAAGTCTTGGACATATGAGAGAATGGAGTCGCCCTCACGGTGACGGATGATATCTCCATTCCTTGCTCGCGAGAAATCATGGCGAGGTCTCGATGGATCGAGCTCGCCCTGTACTCTTCTCAAGATGTCCAAGTGCACGATAAATCGCCATGTCTCTTCCGAGGATCCAATTGAAATCGGTAAACTCAAAGTCAATAGGCTCAGATGTCCTCCGGTTCTCCTCGAATGTGCACCTCAATCCTCAGAAGGGTATCCGCTGAAGTGCATTGGTAGGCTTCCCGTGATCGAGGGCAGAGCAATCTTCAGCTTCTTCACGATCTGGACCAGCTTCCTGCCGAAAGGCATCGCCTCATCCGGCCGCAAAACTCCGTAGCGTAACCGGGTGAACTCGGCGCCATCTAGAATGTTGAAAATCGGAGAGAAGTCGAAATGAACAGGGAGAATTACGGAATGATAAGGACATAAAATAGATAGTCCTTCCTATGGCTTTCCGATCCTAGGGTTACGCCCCACGGTCAGCAGTGCTCAATACCATCTCTCAGAGCGATTCGACCCAAAAATCGGTCAAGTCTCCGTGTCTGCATCATCCCAAGATCATGCCGCACTCACAAGACATTGATGAAATAATCAAAGTTCAATCACACCTGAATTTATTACACGGTTCTCATATCGAGTCTTTATTACAATAGAATAAATCCGCCAAGGCCAACTCATGAGAAATAAACTAAACAAGCTGCGAAGCGTAGAAGAATAGCGAGTCCATCCGATTCCAAAGGGCAATCGCCAAGCGCGAGCGTAGCCTCACCCTCGATCGAATACTCCTCTCGCAACATAAGACGTTGCAGCCGTAGGTCAGCATTTTGAATATGCCGCAAGTCATGAAGAGAGAACAAGAATAAAATTACTAACACTATATGCAATTTGGTCAGGGGCTCTAAGTTTCATTGTTTTGCTAAAAGCCGCTTTTTCCTACAACAAAGGACTTGCTTGTAAATACTACAAAATTGTTGGTAATTATTGAGATGGTTCCGCCAACCAATGTCTCATTCCCAATTATTAAATAATAACCCTCAATTAATTTATTAATTTCAGTGTTGAGATTTCCAATACTTCCAAGTTCCAGAGGCTCAAATTGTCCGTGAATCGGGACACGGCTAATCGATTAGATCTTTTCTCTGCAGAGGTTTATGACTTTACCCGCAAGAATCGCTCCTCCTTTTAAGTCTTCGCACTTCATGGTGTTTGAAGACGGACGAACGAAACAGGGTCTTCAAGAGTTCTTCGCCATTGCCGTACTCCATCCAATCCTACCGCTCTTCTACATCTCAGAGCACCGTCCGCCAGAGTCACAACTAGGGTTGACCAAGCCGAGCCCATAATGGCTTGCGGCTGCATGTAAGCTTCGTCAATGGGGTATACATCCGCCTCTTCGTGGCTGGGTGAAGCTCGCAAGATGTCATGGCGCTTCTCCATGCATCCCGCCAACCACTGGGTTCTCCAGGTGCCCGCCAACTGTCCCTCCACCCAAGAGTGAATTTCAAGTCCATCTTGAGCTTGAAGTTCATGGGTTGTCATCATCTTGACTCTCACATCTCCTTATGAATTCACTCAACCAACCCCGCCTCACGAGCATAGCAAAATAAACTACTTCGCCCCGGTCATGGTAACAAGGGAATTGGTTCATCCTACCTCATGATACTACTCAAGAACATAACTTCAAAATTTCAACTACTGCATGCATGGTGGGGAGGTATAATTCTAATGCAATAGAAATCATAGGTATTATAAAGAACATGATCAATGACTTGCCTTGTCGACGATCTTCAAAGCTAGGGACTCGTGGTAGCAAGCTTCAGACTCGAAATTCTACCGAGGCAAACAACAATCATAATAAGCATATAGCACATGATCACTTAGCATAACAGCATAGTAATATAAACACACAAAAACAAACAAATCAAACCCAAAGAAAACTCAAGGAATCCAACTCATTGTTTTCCTACTTCAAGCAACAACTAAAAATAGTTTTACATAACAAAATTTTCTTAACAGAACCTAAGCATGGGTTTTGTTAACTTAACAGTAAAAGAATTCATCATGCAACTAGGAGCAAAAAGAATCACTTTAAAAGCTATTATAAAACTCCTATTAGGCCTAAAACAATCCTAGCAAGAAAAAATAAAATAAAAGTTTTATTTACTATAAATAAAAGTTCATGCTCTAAAGTTACGAAACTAATCAAGAATAAACTATCACATAGTAGAAATAAAATTATTTGCTAATTAAAACAATAGGAAAACAGTAGCTAGTTGAATAAATAGGAATAACATGATTCTGGTTAAAACTATTTTTTATTAATTTCTAAAAATAATATTCCTAACTCATTTTATAGCAGAATTACTATTCTGTC